>CM061268.1:42934122-43396622 GCA_030848825.1 Tadarida brasiliensis
ACATGCTCTCTTTCATCTTCCAGTGTTGTGAAGTAGGAATTGTTATTCTTGTTTAAAACAGAGGGGATTCTTGTTTTAAAGGAGATCAGAAAGATAAGTAACCTGCTTAAGATCACACTCCTGTAAGTGGTCGAGCTGGAATTGCACCGTCCCGTTGTCTGACTGGAAAGCTTGTGCTCCCACAGCTGCCATCCACAACGGGCAGTGGGGGTCCAGTGGAAACAGACTGGGGTCAGCTTGAATTCTGGCTCAGGAGCGGGGACTTGATCCTACATGCATTGTCTAGCTTTTAAAGATTTTGGAGAGAAGGAGTGATGGGCAAAGCACTATTTTTAGAAGATTAATGTGACATCTGTGTTCAGGAATGTGACATACTCATCACAGGTAAGATGTAGTTCTTAATTAGGAGGTTAAAAACAAAGTGAATGTAGCCGAGATATCTGGATGTTTAAATTCCTGCCCCATTTATCCCTCAGTAGCTTAGTTCACAGGGTAAGAACTAGTCACACTGACCACATGGCTTTTGGGGATCAGAAAAGAGCTGGATGTGACCAGGCAAACCCTGAACTGGACCGTGTGTGTGGAGCCACACAACTGGTGGTCCGTCCTTTGGGTTCCCCACGTGTTCTGCAATGCTTTGGTGAAAGTTACTTTCTTTCATGACTACCCAGGGACCCCTGGGATGTAGATCAATGTTATAATTTGCTCAAGAACCTTTACTAAGTGGCAAAGTTGAGCTCCAAACCAGAGACTCTGCCCCAAAGATTTAAGTTGAGGTGCCCTTCCCCCCCCAGATTCCCTTGTTTCTTAAAAATGCTAAATTAAAAAAAAAAAAACTTGGTACTGGCAAGGTAAAAATGAACTGAGATTACCTTTCTTAATAATTAAGATAAAATGTACATTTATTTCATTTTTTACTATGAAGAACCAATAATATGGGTGCCTTTGGAGAGTTACTGTGTGGGAATTTGGAAGGGAGGATCTGAAAGCCAGGATTTAGAGATGCGCAGAGCTCTTCCTACCCTCCACATTTCTTACCAGTTAATTGTGTTGTTCATATACACAGCTAGGGAGCTTCCAGGACTTTTGAATAACCGAGTTTATAGCCAAGCCCTTTGATTCTCGCCAGATAATGGGCTCAGGAAGGGCAGCAGTGGGTGGAGCCATTTTGCTAGAATTGTCTCCCACTTTGTGTACAGTCTGGATTTCTTGCTCTTCCTTGTGCAACCTCTAGGCCTTTTCCTCTGAGCTTGTGAGAGCTCTGAAGACTTGGTTCTTAGGCCAAGGAGTGGCAGGTAGTAGAAAGTTGCACAAAAAAGGGACTGGCAGAAAAATAAAGTTCTAATTAATGTTATTCTAATTGTTAGAGTCAACAATGTTGTTTTTTTTTTTTTTTGTAAAATAAAAAAATGGAAAACCAACATATGACCCCAGTTTTTTATACCCATTTTACTTTTAAGAGCTTCAAACTGGAGAGCTTGCCCTATTGAATGATGCTTTGATATGTGAAATTCTCACCAGCATTTCGAAATGTGTCAGGACAACCCAGTTTGCGTTTTGGACCTCTGAGGAATGTGACCTCTCAGTGTAAGTGACAGAGTCCAAAGATATGGGTTACAGTTCCAGCTTTGCCATTTCTTTAGAAGTTTTTGCAGTTTGATGTTGGAGGACTCGCTTAGCTTAGTTGTTTTAGTTCTTCTAGATCAGGGTAATCCCCTAGGACCACATGGGGTTCATGCCGTGATTAGTCCCCTGGGTCCTTCTCCCATTTTGTATGTTCATCTAAAAGCCATTATGTTTTTTCTATAGCCTCTAGTTATAGATCAGGAAGGAAAACCATCTAGGGTTTTCTCCAGAGGATGGCACAGCTCATTGTTAGCCCATTGGGGATCTGTTGGGATGAGTTCCAGTGAATGCTCTTGAGGTTAGTTTTGAAAGTTGGGGGTCTCAAAAAGAGACTTTCACAGTTCTCTTATTTAAATGTCAGAGATGTTTGGTTGCATTTTTGGCTCATTGCTTACATCACACAGTTGTTAATGTTTTTATATTTGGTAAGCATTTGTCATTTTTATAATTTATTAAGGACTAATTTAGATTTTCCAAGATAGCTTAGAAAAATAGAACTGGAAAATCCTTTTGACAGTCAGATGTAATCTCCTAGTATTTGACTATTCTAACTCACTCTACCTCCAAATATCCTCAATTCTCTCTCAAGAGTTACAGCCTGCCGAAGAAACGTTTTCCGAGCTTTCCAGACTGATGATCATAGATTATCTCTTTGTAGTTAGCCTAAGTTTTCTTTTAGTATTTCTTACTTTTACTGTTTTCCCATCCCTCTTCCATGCACCGATGTTCACAGTGTGAACACATTGTCCCCTGGATCCCAGTGGCTCCACCAAATGTACAGATTATCCCTTTCCATTCCCACACTTTCCTTCCCTTCTTCTGGAGCTGTCTCTGATTTTCTTACTTTTAGACCTATGGTGATACTTGTTATTTTGTGTTTTGTTTTATGCTGGAAGTCAGTATCAGATATGCTGGCAATTAGTGCTTTCAGATCAAAAGGAGCAATTTTGGAATAAAATGTGTCCCCCCCCCCCCCAATCAGCATGAGTAATTGTGAACATTTGTAAATTCTGGACATGATTTATTTCAAAAAATTATCATTGAAAGGATTTTGCCTAAGTCCTTTGAGGGCTTAAAAGGAATCCAGCCTTTGCAAGACTGCTCTGAGAGTAACAGGCTGGCCCCAGTAAGGCCTTTCAGAAGTGTGGGGCTCATTTATTTAAACTGGATTTGAGGACCCCCAAGCAAATACGATCAAAATAGTCTGCTTAACCTTCGTTAATAGCGTAAGAAATAAAACCTTTTTAAATGGACCTCTTGTGGTAAAGGGCCATTGTGCGTAGAATATGCTCGTTAGACATACCCTGGTTGTCACTGTTCTGGAAACCACTTTGAATGGGCAAGTGTCAACATTGGTGGCTTTTTGTCTCTCTTTGATGTGAAGTTAGGATCTTGGAGGTTAATTTAGTTAAAGACAAGTTTGAATCTAGATATTTGTGGATATTTTTCCACCTTCTCCCTATTCTTTCTCTTCCCCAAGACTAACTGGAGCTGGGTAGAAGGAGCCTCTAATCAAGGAGTCAGTGTCCTGGGATGTTCTGTCAGACGCTGGTCTCCAAGGAAGCGCCCTGTGTTACTGTTACTCATGCACTATTTCCCTCCCTCCCTCCCTCCCTCCCTCCCTCCCTCCCTTCCTTCCTTCCTTCCTTCCTTCCTTCCTTCCTTCCTTCCTTCCTTCCTTCCCTTTCTCTCTTTCTTTTTCGTGTTCAACATTTACTGACTATCTGCGGTGGAAAAAGCACTGCGCTAGTGCTTTCAAGCATCTATTTGTCCTCTTACTACTTTCTTTCAGTAAACATGCTTAATATCAGGTGTTTGACGAATCAGTGAGTGAGTAATGTTAAATTAGATGGGCCCAGTGGTTGAGCGTCGACCCATGCACCAAGAGGTCTTGGGTTCGATTCCCGGTCAGGACACATGCCCAGGTTGTGGGCCCGATCCCGAGTGCGGGGCGTGTAGGAGGCGGCCAATCGATGTTCTCTCTCATCGATGTTTCTGTCTCTCTCCCTCTCCCTTCCTCTCTTTCTAAAATCAATAAAGAAAAGAAATTAGATGGAACATTATTTTTGGATGTGGGTGTTGGATACCACCTGACTCACACACTGCTGTTGGGAAGTGGCTGTTTATCCATCACTCTGTCTTTTGCTCTAGGTGCTGAGATGACCCCTGATAAGGCTCGACATGTGGAGATACATTTTCTAGTTATTTTCCTTTCTAGTTGAGTTGTGTTAGATTACCCTTACTGTTGCCAGGCCCTCCACCTAACATAATATGCCCTGCATTTGAAAGTGTCTGCTGGTTAGTAGTAAGGACTGCCTGGAGAAGTTTTTCTCAAAAGTCCGGTCTTATCACTTGAGCCAGGGATGGATGGATTCTAGGTGCTTAGACCCAGAGGCTTCTACACAAGCCAGAATGATCCTAACACTAGTACCATGGGAGAGCACGGAAAAGTGGGATTTAAGGTCAAAGTGTTTATTTGGATCCTTAATGTCCAATTAATCAGAGATATCAGTTGTGAGGGTTCTGTTTCTCTATTTTCCCCCGCATCTGTGTTTTGACAGGTCACTGTCTTGAATTAGAGGAGTATTTAGGACCAAAGTGTTTATAAGGAAGTGATGGCGGAGTCATGGGAGATTCACAGAGGTCACTTTATACCTTATTTCAGATGGACCATTTTTAAGTCCCCCGTAAGTAGATCAGTGGTCGGAATAAGTAAGAAATAACTTTCCTGGAAGGTATTGGTAAAATAACACCTAGCAGCCTCTGTCTGTTCCAGGGTTAGATTTGAGCAATAAGCTAATTTGGGAGCATTGCCATGTGTCCAGTTCTGCCCACACTCGGGTCGCCTACATACTTCCCATGTATGTGTCACTGTTGCTGGTCCCTGGAGGGCTAGGGGTAGATCTCAGGATATGAGGCTCAGGCGTGGTTGAAGCCACATCAAGAGCTGGTCGTGGTAGTCAGCGTTATTTTCTGTGGTTTATCATCACCAGGATTAGGGGTGTGGGGAGATGGGGGGGTGGGGCAGGGAAGAAAAAAATTTAAGGGCCTATAGCTCTGTGGAAATTGAGTGAAGAAATGAAAAAGTTAGCATTCTTTTTTTCCCCCTCACTGACTGGGACTTTTGTTCTGTTGGAAATGCTTATCTCTCGAGGTCGTTTTGTAAATCCTTACAGCAACTCACTGAAGGCACTGAGACGTCTCTACACTGGTGGGAGGAACTCTCCTAGATGACCCTTTGGACCTGTGTTTGGGTTTTTCCCATTTTGTTTTCTGCATTTCCTCCTAAGTTTTGATACTGCTGCTGCTGTTTTTTGTTTTTTTTAATTTTTCTTTATTGATTTTTAGAGGGAGAGAAAGATAGAAACAGAGAGGAAGAGAGAGATGGAAACATCGATGAGCGAGGACATCAATTGGCCGCCTCCTGCATGCCCCCCACTGGGGATTTGGCCCACAACCTGGGCATGTTTCCAGAACAGTGACAACCAGGGTGACCTCTTGGTGCATGGGTCGACGCTCAACCACTGAGCCACACCGGCTGGGCTGCTGTTGTTTTTTTTAAGGAAGATTCTGGCTTCAGTGTCTTGATTCTTTTAGGGCTATAGGGACTGGGGGCAGGGAACTGAGTGTGTGACATGTTGCCATGTCACAACATGTGAGAGACTTTTGCACTTAGACAAACCTCCAGGAAAGAAGAGACAGCAAAGTTTACACACAAAGCATCAGATTGGGAAGTCAGAAGGAGAAATGGCTTGTGGTGTAACTGCTCTGGCCAGTGTGACCATCTCTGCCAGGATGGGCCTGATGGTTGGATACCGGGGAGGTGTGGAGGATATCTTGTAATCCACATTATTCCATACAGAAGAGATTTTTTTTTCTTAAGGAAAATCGTAGTGCATTACGTTGGTTTTGTAGAAAAATTTACATGACACATCCACAAGTGAGTGTTCGTGGACACCGAGCGTGTTTTACTCTGTGCCAAGTGTGGTGGTGGATATTCAAGACCAGTATGTGAAAAAAATAACCTGACCTTAGGACGTGTAATTGTTGCCCGAAGAACTATATAAACTATTACGTTATCAAGCTTTCAGCTGTGAGTGACATACAGGGGTTTGGGGCCCCAGACGAGGCTTGGGACGTGCAGGTTTATGGTACAATCTTGGGCTGAATGGGGGCCGTTGGAGATGGTGGAGTGTCCCGGGGCCCCGGTGTCAGCGCCCTCCTTTTCTGTCTGCACTTTTCTTAGGTGGTCTCATGGTTTCAAAGTACTAGCATCCATGGAGTGTTTGCTGTGTGCCAGACTCCATTCTAGGGGCTTTAGTGCACTACCTAATCTTCCAGGCACATTTATGATTTAGGCTCTGTTATCCTCACTTAAATATGTGGAAACTGAAGTACAGCGAAATGAACTTTCTTGAGATCACATGGCTCCTAAGCTGAAGAGTCAGGATGTTGGAGAACGGATGCCAAGTTCTTATTGGTTCTCTATAGCCCTCTAACTGGTCCCGACTCCTCTGTCCCTTCTCAGGCTCCTCTCCACACAGTAACCAAAGGTTTACATGTGTCCCCTACTTCAACCCTTATATGGAATCCCACCCATCATACTTAGAATCCAAATTTACCACCTCGTCCTTAAGTGCTCTAACCTCTAACCCTCCCAGCTGCTCTCCACCTTCTTCCCCATCTCTGTGGTCTCAGAGCCTTTGCCCTGCACCTGGGATGCTTTTCTTGAATATTGCTAGTTTGTACCCACTTCATTCAGGTGGCAGCTCAAATGCACCTCCCTAGGGAGCTTTCCCCAACCATTCTATGTCAAATAACTGCTCTTCGTCAGTCTTTAATCCTTGCTTTGTTTTTCTTGCTAAAATTGTATACGTATTTTTGTGTTTTTCCTGTCTGCTTTCCCAAATAAATGCTCCGTGAAGGTTAGGGAGTTGGCCGAGCTGGAAAGTTTTCTTTAAATATTTGTTAAATGAATAAATGATATCATTTGCATCTGATGTTCATGTTTCACGTGACTTCAGTTAGATAAAAATAGTGGAGAGGAAAGGGATATACAGGTGATATATACAGGTCTGGGTCTTTCTTGGCTTTATGTTTATTACCAAGGCTTTGCCACAACAACTGGCCAAGAAAATATTCAGAAAATTGTAGTTGAATAAATGAACTATGTGATTTGCTCTGGGTTCCAGACCAAGGAGTTCAGAAGAGGGTTAGTATAGTGTGGGCTGGAGTGCTTAGAGAAAATTTGTGGAGAGATTGGATTTGTTGGGCATATAGGAATCACAGAGTAATTTTTTTTTAAGCTGGAAGGACTATAAAGATGATCTAGTTCAGCCTGGCTGGTGTGGCTCAGTGTCGACCCATGCACCAAGAGGTCACCGGTTTGATTCCTGGTCAGGGCACGTGCCCATGTTGTGGGCTCGATCCCCAGTGGGGGGCATGCAGGAGGCGGCCAATCGATGTTCTTTCTCATCGATGTTTCTATCTCTCTCTCCCTCTCCCTTCCTCTTTCTCTAAAATCAGTAAATAAAATAATTTAAAAAATGGTGATCTAGTTTAGTCTTTCTGTTTATAGATGGGGAAACTGAGCCTAGAGAGGCACAGGACTTGTCCAAAGGCACACAGCTAGTGTTTGTCAGAACCATGTCTAGAATTCCGGCATTTTTATTCCTAAGTCAGTTCTCTTCATACAGTGCTGCCTTCAGAAGAGGAGGACACTTTGGGGGTGGGGAGTGACTAGGAATAGCATGAGCAGAGGCTCAGAGGCAAAGATGCTGGCTTGTGTGGGATAGAAACGGACGGGAACGAGGCTGTCCTGACTGAATCAGCAGGTTAGTGAGAGACCCATGGCGATACAGTGGGCTGCATAAGGCGAGGACCGGGTCCTGAAGGATCTTGAGTATTATCTTGAAGACTTTAAATTCGGAATGACAGGGACACATATGAAAATGCTTGAAATATTGTTCCAGCTTTTCTCTCCAGTGAAGGTGACATATAGTTTAGATAATGGATTGGAATTGAGGAAGATTCTGGAGCCTTGGAGGAGTAAGGAGGCCCTGGTAACAATCTAGGTATTAGTGTAGTTAGGGGCCTAGTAGCATTTGTTTGTTTTTGTTTTTTATTCTTTTTTTTTTCTTTATTGATTTTGGAGAGAGAGGAAGGGAGAGGGAGAGAGCGATAGAAACTTCGATGAGAGAGAACGTCGATTGGCCGCCTCCTGCATACTCCCACTGGGGATCAGGCCCACAACCTGGGCATGTGCCCTGATCGGGAATCGAACCAGCGACCTCTTGGTGCATGGGTCGACGCTCAATCAGTGAGCCACACCGGCTGGGCATGTTTTTTATTCTTTAGGAATTTCTGGTGGTTTTAAAGATGACATATAATCCTCTGGTAAGATGTTTGTCCCAGATTTCTAAGAGAGTTTTGGAGTGTGAAGCTGGAGAACTGGCATTTTGCCTTAATTCTGCATATGGCTGTAAATGACATTTCAGTGTCCTCATGTTAATTCCTGGATTTTACTAACCTGAGCCAGATTCGAAAAGTAAGATAGAAGATAACACCACATTAGTGTGAAAATAGTGATGGGAAGGAGGGCCAGAGGAGCGGGTGGAGAATGAATGGGGGCAGCTTCTGGGAGGCCTGACCTCTGTCAGAGGAGATGCATGCTGGGAGTCCGGCATCCAGGACCCGTCTTGCACTGGCTTTTTTTAAGGACTCGAGGCTATGGAAGTAAGTAAAACCTGGGCCCATAAATGCTTTGGATGGATGGGTTGTGCTGAAGCCCAGGGCAGTTGATGTGATCCACATACGTTTTCAACCAGCATTGCTGAGAACAGATTGCTATAGCCCTTTCCAGGCCAGTTAACTGGCGCAGGGTATGACAATTTAAAAGTTCTTTTCATCCTCAGGAATCTTTTCCTATCTAAGGAAAATCTGTAAAGGTCAGCATGAAAGTGAGAATACAGACCTTTAAGTAGTATCTCATACTGGATGTGAATTGCAGAAAAATTCCTGGAGCATTCAACCCATGCTTATTGAGCAGGACCTGGTACTTACTGTATTGAGTACTGGAATTTTAGTCTTTGTTTGTTTTTTTATAAATTTGTTTTTATTGATTTTAGAGAGAGGAAGGGGGGGGGGAGAGAGAGACACAGACATGAGAGAGAAGCATTGATCGGTTGCCTCCCATAGGCTGCCTCCCATAGGCATCCCGACTGGGATTGAACCCACAACCTGGGCATGTGCCCTGACCAGGAATCTGACCAGTGACCTTTCCGTGCGCCGGTGATGCTCAACCACCTGAGCCACACTGGCCAGGGCAGAACTTTAATCTTTTGATTATATCGCAGCAAAAGTTTTTAATAGATTATTAACATTTGGTTCTTTTCCATGTTAAGGTTTTTTGGCCCCAGAGGTCACATAGCTCGGTCCGTAAATCCTCAGTTCAGACTGTTCACGTTTGCGTTCACCTGTCCAGTGTGTTCACTGCGTAGCAGACCACATGCTGGGGTGGTTTTGAAGACGAATAAGGATTGGTGACTGGAATTTACCAGGCAGATGTGGCAGCTTTCCAGCTGAGCCAAGAGGAGAGTGTGCTCAGCAGTACTGTATTCTCCTTTACTTGTGCCCACACTGAGCCCTCCCCTCACCCCGACCCCTCTCCCCTAACTCTGTATTTAAATTTTAGAGAAATGAAAATCAGCTCCTTCGCATTACGTTTGGGAAGTTCCATTAGGGCAGCATTTCCCTGATGAAACTTTTAAGTTCGAAATCTTTCCGGGAGAATCTGTCCTGCCTGTTTAATCCCAAAGAAGACTTCTCCATGAGATCTGTCCTTCCTCTGGAAGCTGCTTTGCCTACAGCGTGGATACGGGGCATGCAGTGTTGTGTTTCTCTGGCTCTTCACTTCTGCCTGCTTCCCAGGCTCTCGGGGTGTGGGGGGGGGGTTGCTGGGAGGGGCACTGCGTCTTGTTCTCTTAGAATGAATGATGCAAATGAGAGGGAGGCAATCAGGATAAATTCTCCCATCATTTGAAAAGGCAGCTGCTTAGAACAAAAGAGGCAAAAGAAGATAGATGCAGAGGGGGAGTGTTTTAGGGAGCCCAGGGACTACCACCTGGAGTGAGGTGGTTTCCCTGTCTTTGCTGGGCCCCTGGAGCCAGCTTGTACACTGTTTGAGTTTACTCTGCTTTCTTTGTGTCTCTGAGCTCCTCTAATAGAAAACTACAAAATACAAAATTATCTTCATGTTCAACTTCAACTTGAAATTGGTTCTTTTAAGATTTTAATTTACGCACTGTAGCACCCTATAAAAAAATAAAAAGCTTCACTCTCCCAATACCCAGAGGTCAGTGGTCACTTTCATATCTTGGTGCACCCTCTTCTAGATCCTTCTCTAGGCATATTTTTTAAAAACAGGTTTTTAATTGATTTTTTTTACAGAGAGAGGAAGGGAGAGAGAGATAGAAATATTGATGTGAGAGAGAAACATTGATTGGCTGCCTCCTGCATGCCCCCTACTGGGGATCGAGCCTGCAACCCTGGCATGTGCCCTGACCAGGAATCCAACTGGGACCTCTGAGCCACACCGGCTGGGCGCTCTAGTCATATTTATGTACACATTTGTACTCTCATTTACCAAAGCAAGACCATACTCTGCATACTGTTTTTCATTCTATCTTTTAAAATTATCTCCATTTTTCCAGTTCAGTACATTTTTATTGTAACTTTTCCAGTTCAGTAAATTTTTATTGTAACCATATTTCAGATTTCCCAATAACCCCCAAGTGTCCTTATTATTATTATTTTTTTTTTCATACCAACATTGAACCTACAACCACGCACCTTAAACTGCTTTCAATCTAACCCATTTCCTTTTGTACGATACGGTCTTGTTGAAGAATTATCTGTAATAGGTACTGTGAATTGAGTGCTGACTCTGTGACTTGTGTACTGCTAAGGGGTTTATGCCTGTCCTTTTATTTAATCCTTGCAACAACACCGAGAAGCATGCTTTAGTATTCTTTATTTTTGTATATTCTCTTCCTGTGGGCTCTCAGGTATCCCCAGAGCCTTAACTATTTCCTTTATGTCAGAGATACATCACCTGTATCACAGTGCTCACCTTAACGCATGAACTTTTGAGCCAAATGGCCTGGGTTCAAATCCTTTTTCCACCACTTATTATATGTGATCCTGGACAAGTTGCTTAACCTCTCTGTGCATCAAGTTCCTCAATAAAAATGGTGTAATAGTGTTGCCTACCCTATCAGGCCTTTGTGAGGTTCAATGAATCAGTATTTGTAAAGTACTTAGAAGACGACTGGCCTATTGTTAGTGTATATAATTATTGCTGTTGGACAGCCGGATGACCCCCAGGCACCTCAGACTTTCCGTGTTCAATAAAGCTGCTTTTTCTTCTCCTGTCTTCATCAGCTCCCTTAACAATATCAGCGTCTTCTCTAATTTCTCCTTCTCTCTTAGTGGTCACACTCATAAAGTCCTGTCAGTTTCATTTCCCCATAGTCCTCCTTTCTGTCTTGCTGCCTCCTACCCAGTTAAAGCCTTGACCATCCTTTTCCTGGAATGCAACTTTAATGTGTCAGCCTGTCCGCCCCTGGATGTTCTTCCGTCAATCTCCCAGGCTGCTCCCAAGAGTGAGCTTTATAAAATATAGTGTAATCACCATACTTTCCTTCTTATGAGGAATAACATACAGTAAAGTGCACAAATATGCAGCATGTATCTTAGAGGATTTCGGCATTTGTATCCACCCGTGTAACCACCACGCAGATCAAGGTATAGAACATTTCCAGCGCCCCAGAAGGTTGCCTTTTGTCTCTGCCCAGATAGTATCTGCAGTCTTGTTCCTAACCACTCTTCATTTACCTTTTGTTCTGCCTTTTCTTGATCTTCATGTAAGTGAATCACAAAAGCTCTTTATTGAATCTTCTTTCACAGGATATAAGTTCACACTTAGTTGACATTCAAAAATCTTTGTCATCTGGTTTTTACTTCATGCAGTTTACCAACACAATAGGCTCTTTCCCTTTCTTTTTCTTTTTGCACTTGATGTTCTCTTGGCCTTCTCTCTTCATTCCCTGGTAAATTCATCCTTCAGAACTCAG
Organism: Tadarida brasiliensis; assembly: GCA_030848825.1. NCBI lineage: Eukaryota > Metazoa > Chordata > Mammalia > Chiroptera > Molossidae > Tadarida > Tadarida brasiliensis. The sequence continues at coordinate 42,945,882 of CM061268.1, forward strand.
CTCCAGGCTGAATCAGGCCCTTTTGTGTACCCTGGGGGCGTGATTATTATAGAAGTTACTTATTTAAGTGTTTTTCTCCTCTTCTCATCATGTTTAAGAGACCATGGATGGCCCGGCTGGTGTGGCTCAGTGGTTGAGCGTTGACCCATGCATTGGGAGGTCGCCGGTTCGATTCCCGGTCAGGGCACATGCCCAGGTTGTGGGCCAGATCCCCAGTGGAGGGCATGCAGGAGGCAGCCAGTCGATGTTCTCTCTCATCGACGTTTCTGTCTCTCTCCCTCTCCCTTCCTCTCTTTCTAAAATCAATAAAGAAAAAAAAAAAAAAGAGATCATGGATGAGGCATTTCCCTCCTTAGTTAGTTGAATTTTACACAAGTAGTTCATGTTCTGTCTAGAAAAAATAGAAAACAGAAACAAACAAAAATCACCCATAATCCCACTGTACAGAGATGACCAAGTTTTACATATATGTTAGAATATATACCAACGCTGTAAAACAAATATACATTCACAAAAATACTAAATATGTACTTTATTATTTATGTTTAGTTCCCCCCCTTTTGCTATTATAAAAACACTGTGATGAACTTCCTTATACCTGTATTTTAGTGCAGTTCCCTGATTGTTTTTGGAGGATACATTCGTAGAAGTAAAATGGTTACATGAAAGATAAGAACATTTTCAAGGGCTTTTGATGCACTTGGCCAAATTGCCCTGCAGAAAGTCTTTAACTTGCACACACTTCCGCTAGGGTGAGTAAGAGCGCCTGATTTTTGCCAACCTTGCCAAACTAAAAAGAATGGAAATAATATTTGCAAATCTGATAAGATAAAAATGGTATTGCATTACTGTTTTAATTTGCATTTTTTGATTACTACTGAGATTTAATATTTTCTCATATGTTTGATGGCACTTAATTTATATTTTGTGATTTACATGTTCATGTATTTTCATATTTTACTTTTACTGATTGTACCAATTCTTTTAATATTAAGGATATTTAATATTATTATTTTTAAAAATAGGTTTTTGTTGATTTTTTTAGAAAGAGAGGAAGCGACAGACAGAGAGAGAGAAACATCGATGTGAGAGAGAAACAACGATCGGCTGCCTCCTTCATGCCCCCTACTGGGGATCAAGCTTGAAACCTGGGCACGTGTCTTGACCTGGAATGGAAAAGGTGCCTTTCAGTTCATGGGATGATGCTCGATCCACTGAGCCACACAGGCCGGGCAATATTAAGGATATTAACTCATGGTATATACTACATATATTTCCCTCAGTTTGTCATTTATCTCTTTTTTTTAAAATATGTTTTTACTGATTTTAGAGAGACAGAGAGAGAGAGAGAGAGGAAGAGAGAGGGAGAGAGAAAGAAACATCGATGAAAGAGAACCATCTATTGGCTGCCTCCTGCATGCCCTGCATTGGGGATTGAGCCCTTAGCCTGGGTATGTGCCCTGACAGGGAATCGAACCGGTGACCTCCTGGTACATGGGATGATGCTCAACCAACTGAGCCATATCAGCTGGGCTGTCATTTATTTTTTTATTTTGTTTTCCACATGTAAACATTTTAAATAATTTAATGTAGTGAAATTTATCAGCCTCAAACCGTTTCTCTTTATCTGTTGTGCCATTCTTAAAATAGTCATCCCTCAGCAAGATTAAGATAAATACCCATTATGTAGACTTCTACCTCGTTTATGATGTCCTTGTTTCACTTCTGTCTTTACTCAATCTGGAGTTTACTGTTATGAAATGATAATAATAATGATAATAGCTAATGTTTTCGAGTGCAGGCAGACACATGCTTTACATCTACTGACTCTAATACTTTCAACAATCCTGCGACACAGGCACTGTGAGTTCTCCTGCAAATTAACTTGTATTCATCTCTTCATTGATTTAGTGTGAACCTTATGTTTTTATTATTTCTTTTGCAACCTGTACTTGCACAGCCATTGTGATGATCTGTTTCATCTTCTTGAAAATCAATGTCCGCCATTTTGTAAATTTTATTTACTATTTATTGAGTATTTATAGTGAGGAAAGCATTCCATTACTGAGATTAGCCTTGTTCTTTTTTCCTACCATAAGTTTTTCTTTGCTTGTATCTTTTTTCTATTTATTCATTCTTCTGCATTTACTTGTTGACCCTCCTTTCGGAGGACGTGGTTTGTGCCTGAAGGAGGTACCATTTGGGCATGTTTCTGGAGAGGCTGATGGCGTTACGGCCTCCATGTAGGGTGCCACCTGAGACACTGACTGGGCAGAGTTTCACTGAGTGCTTAGCGAGTGTGCAGCCCTGAGCTAGACTGTAAAGGACCCAAGAAGAGTTCGCATGTGTGTAGGGAATCTTTAATCATGTAAAAGAGGTGGATATTTGGGATAAGACATGGGAGACCGTGTACCCATTGAAACTGTAAGCAAGTAGGTATCCTGCATGGTAAATGCATTGAGGGCCGATTCTGTGGGGTAGAAAAATCACAGACTTATAAGGCTAACAAGTCACAGACCCTGCCCTCAGAAAGGCACAAAACACCCACAGTAAAGAGCTAAAGGTTGAAACCAAAGTATAAGATTCATGAGGCAGGTTAGAAGTCATTGGCAAGCATCTGGTTGACAAGGGTTTAGAGATACAAGAACTCACTAAGAGCAGAGGGTTTGAGGAGGTTGCGTCGGGAGAACAAGGGGCATAATCTTGGCCCCAGGAGGGTTGGCCGGATTTGACTTGATGAGGAGGAAGAGGGGGACTTTAACTGGGGAGAATATCCTGAGGCACAAAGGTAGGAAAATGTTTTATAAAACTAGGTTCACTTGCTCCCATCTGTAGGCTCCGTCCCCCTCACCAAGTTGCTGAGTCTTGGCTCAGGAGCAGTGCTCCGCCCCGGGGGCTGGCTCTCCAGTCCAGGTGCTGCTTTGGTTCTGACAGCCCTGCCCTCCACTTGCCTTTTCCCAACAACAGAGGCGTCCTGTGGGGGCAGCAACTTGTGGAGAAATCTTCTTTCCAACATCACCAACCTCTTAAGTACTGGATTCCTTCACGCTATGTGGGTCCTTGCTACCTGCCTTCTCAGCTGAGAAACTTCCTACCTCCTCCAGACTTAGGCTTCCGGGTTGCAGTTCCATGAATGTTCATAGCAAGCCGTATTACGCTTTGGCTCTCTGGTGCTTCCTAGTCTGCGTTGCTCAGTGGGCTGTGGATTCCCACACTGGAGTCCAGAAACTATCATGCAGAATGGAGGATGATGTCATGGAGACTGTAGAAGGGATAGTAGGACCCAAGGCTGGGATGATGGGTGTGGGCCCTGATGTTGGAGGGAACCGCGTAGTATGGTTTCCATTTTGGGGTGCTCCATGGTTTATGTAATCCATCTTGAAGTACATTTTAAGTATTTTCAGTCTCTTTCTGTTAAAATGGAACAGTACTTATTCATGAATAATCTTCTGGACATTCTTACAAATGTAGAGACTCTATGTTTCCATTCTGCTACGGGAGAATAATGAGGCCCAGTAAGGGTCTATTCCTCTTACAGGTTTTGTACCTTAGTAGCAGCGGGCACACTGAGGTTGGTGCTGGAGGCAGGGGATCTTACCACACATTGGCCACATGCTCGGTTGTGGCCCATAGCTCGTCATTAAAAAGGGTGACTACAACTTTAAAACCAAAATTTTAGATCGTTGGACCAATATGAGATTTCACCCCCTCTGATTTGTGCATTTTTTTACATGAAAAGCATTTACAAAATTCTGCAAATGAAATCAAACTTAACATATGCATTTACTAAATCACCCTACTATAAAGAATTCATCTGTATAAAACTTCCACAGTCCCAAGAAAGGTAGCGTGTAGGTCCCTCTTCTGGTCCATCTGGTACTGGGAATTCTTTGGCTTTCATGGTAGACAGGCTTCTGTGACTAGGGATCAAAACAGGAGTGCTGTAAAGCGAGACCACGTCGTCCTGAGAAACTGATTGCTTTTTGTGCCGACTTGGAACATTTGTTCAGCAGAGTGTGATAGAGCCATGATTCAGTGTTTGCATAGAGCAGACTGAACGAACTCCAGAAGGCCAACATCAAGAGTTTGACTCGAAACCACGCAGAAACACGAGTTGGTGAGATGAGCGGTTTTTCCACATTTTAATATTTTCCAGGATGACACTGGCAGCCTTGCCCTGAGAGAACCCTGAGCCACCTAATAATTCATTCTCTCGGGCTCTTGAGAGGGCAAACTGGGAGGTGTGTGCCATTAAATAGACACCCTGGCCTTTCCTGGGCGAGCCTGGAAAGGAATTGAGGACAGCGTGGGAACGGGACAAGTAAGGCAAGGTAAGGAAGGCTTCATGACCGATTTCTTACGGGAAATGTATTTGGTTTCATAATTTCCAGCTCTGTTTTTAGAAAAGTTTTAGGAAAGCAGAGCTCTTGGGGACAATAGTAGAGAATGTTGTCAAGGAAATACTGAGTCAGTACAGGAGACCTACTATGTGCCATTCATTGCGTTCATAAATCTCACTGAGTGTCTCAAAGAGGAGGAAATCATGACTCAGAGAAATCAAGTAACTTGTCTAAGATCCAGAATTTGAACCCAGGTTCATTGGATTCCAAAGCCCTGCCCGATACATCGTGAGGCCTCCTTGTGCTGAAATCATGGAAAATGAGTGATCTTCTGGGTTGGATTCGGGAACTCGGGGTAACCATGCTAAGTGTGCTGAAAAAACTCCTGGTGTGCTCTGTTTGGAGGCATTTAGGGAGAGGAGTAATGCTGGCTAGGAGAGGAATTGAGGGGGAAGGACTAGGGGGCTTCAGACCGTCTGTTTCAAGTTTCAAGGCCTCTAGTCCTTGGTGATGGTAGTTTGGAGGAAGTGGCTCCTGAATTCAGTCTCTCTCTCTCTCTCTTTCAAAATCAACTTAAAAAACCCTTGGGTGACGATTAAAAGAGAAAAAAGAAAATGGGAGAAGGCTAGCACACTACTTCAGAGATATGGGACATCACAAAACACATTTTTGTTTGTTTGTTTGAGACCACATAGGATTCCCAGATTTTAAATGTTTTTTTCCAAGGAAAGAGACTAAAAATAAACAAAGGCTCTAAACCTATTATCATCTTCACATCACATTAGAAAGGAAATTTGAAAGCCAGAATAACATCAATGGAAAACAAAAGAACAACTAGGATAACAGGACAGCCCTGTCCAAGAAGCCCGTGATGCTCATCTCTTACAAAAGTAGGTTACAGTTACAATATTTAGAGTCGAGAAAAATGACAACATTTATTGATGTGTTTGTCGGTTTGGGAATTTTTATTTGCTAGAGCAACATTAGGAGAAGATTGACTGTCCAGCCTGTTTCATACTTTATTTTTCAATCACAGTTACTGTTGACAAGTCCGTTTCGACAGGTATGTTGATGAACACAGTATCACCAATCTGTGTAATTCACGCAATAGGGGATATTTTGGTGAAGGAAGAGGAGGCGAATAAGAACAGTTCTGTGGCTTTCATTTCTGTGGCCAGGCCAAAAAGACAGCAGAAGTAGCAGCTCTGGTGTCCGCCTCAGGAGGACTTGTTGCGGCTGAGTCTCAGGCGGGTGGGGGTGAGGACTGCACAGGACCCTCACTGCTCAGTATGATCAGGTAGAAATTTATTCGAGAGGGATGCCATAGATGGTAAAAAAAAACCAACTTTTATCATGGCCTGGACCGATATTTAAGAGAACCATTCCTCCAAAGGAATTATCCTGTGCGGTTCTCCAAGACTGTCTACAGGCAAAGGCGCAGACAAAGGCCCATTGTTTTCTCCAGGCCAGCTGTTTACTGCATTGGTGCTAAGGAGGGTGTGGGAAGCCGCAGGACTGTGGCCTAGGTGCTCAGATTTGGGGGTGGCCCTGCTGCCTGGGTCTTTTCTTCTGAGTCTCCTTTGTGGGAACTTTGGGCAAACTGCATTTTCCTCCAAGCAGCCAAGTCTTAGCTTCACCTTCCACTCGGTCTCGGTGCCCGGGAGTTTTTGTGAAGGCTGAGTGCTTGGGAACAGAAAGAAAAAAAAAAAGCCTTAAAGTAGCTTGGGAATTTCCCAACTCTCCTAGCCTGCCTCTCTGGTACAGGGAACCTTCTGCATTTCCAGGGCCGTGCTGGGGGAAGTGTGTGTTTTGGCCTCTCTGGAGAAGGGCACATTAGCTTCCAGGGCCTGTTTACATTAGTTTGGTCCTTTCTGCCTTTGCTTACAAATGAGGCCTTGGGTGGGGGATTTCCCTGCTTCCATGGAGGTCACTTCTTCCTTTTGTCTGCTTTCTCAGCTTTGCTACCTGGGGAAGAGCTGCCTTTTTCTTTGCTTTTCTTTGAAATACTTTCCTTGGCTTAACCTCTGGTCTCGTAGATTTTGCCTGGGGAGTGTGGATCAGTTCACACTCAGGAAGCAATTCATCTGTCTCCTGAATTCCCTTTTGCTGAATTCTGTGACTGTTAGACCTTTTCTCGTTTGCCGCACTGCCTTGGTTGACAGTGCTCTCCCCTAAGAGAAGGAAAAGGCTTCCACGCCAGAGGCCGGACTGCTGTTCGTGCTGTGGAGCTGGTGCCGGTGCACCGTTTCCAGTGCTTTGGAATGTGTGTTGGCTGCCCAAGTAGACTGTCAACCCTTCGAGGTTCAGAGCTCCAGGGTCTTCCCCCCCCACACCCCCGCAGTCCGTAGTAAGCATGGCGGGAGAGGAGAGGTGGACCCTGTGGGGAGGGTGACCGCCTGTGGCTGACTTTGCGGGTGAGGTTTTGTCACCGTGTTCACAGTGCCAGCCTGCCCAGCCTTCTCTGAGGCTGACTTCACTGTATGCTGTCTAAGACACGGGTTCTTACAGGTGCGGGAGAAAACCCCTTTGCCCCCAGGCCTGCCTCTGACCTCTTTGTCCTTCTTGTTCCTTTGAACAGTCCTGATACCAGAGGCTCTGATACAATTGAGTGACCTGGAAAGCGCAGATGACTTTTACTTGGTGGTAATAACTTTTCCACTCTCTTCATAGCTCTCATACTTTTTGGAAGGTTTCTCTCTGGGATGATTTCAGGTAGGATTTTTTGTTTTTAAACCAGTGGACCTAGTTCTGTATAGGGACTTCTGTTCCCCAGCCTTCCTGCAGCTGATCGATCTTGGTGCTTTTCCAAGGGGAAGAGCCTTGTTTGGGGCCCTTGAGTTCCCTTCCAGTTCCGCTAATGATGCTCCGAGGCGGCGGTTCTTTGCGAGCCTAGCCCACCTGCCTTCGCCTGGACTTCCCAGGCGCTCCCATCTCACGCACGGATTCCTGTCTACACTACTTGATGTTTTAACGTCTTCTTCTGGCTTCTGTGTGGTCAGCTCTCAGATGGCAGTCTATTCGCTTTTAGATCTAGAGTCCTCTTTTTAAACCTCAGCAATTAAAACATCTGATCCCTTTGCCCCTAGCTGGTCTTCAGTTTAAGATGATCGTCTCCCTCCTTGTCACCCTTCTGCTTCGTCAGGGTCCTCTCTCCGGCCTCCCTGTGTACTCTGTCTACCTCACTCCTGCCGTCTCCCCTCCGGCATAGATCCCAGATGAAATATTTACTTAGTCTCTGCCAAACATTCCGGCTGTGTTGTTTTGCTTAAGAAGACATGCAGATAAACTGTTTTGATTCTTGGTCTTGGTGCTCTGGGGCAGATGTTTCTCCTATACCGGAGGTATTGTGGTCAGTTGGAAAGAGTGCTGGACCAGAGGGGAGAATTGGAGTCTAATCCCGGCTATGCTGCTAATTTGTGGTGTGATCTTGCGTAAGGCACATTTCTATGTCTCAATTTCCTCATGTCAGAGGGGCCTTATGATAAAGAAGATAGGAATCTATGGGTATGAGATGGGAACCCAGAGGGTGAGCTGGGGGACTGAGGAGAGAGCACCATTCCCACGGGTACCATTAGTGGGACCACAAGGGTACTCAAATCCAACTACAAATGAAATTGATATGTATATAGTCACTTTGAAAAAGTATAAAATGGGATAACAAAATGGGGTTTCCATTAGTTTGGGTGGAAATGCTCTGAGAAGGATGACTTCAGGAGATAACTGCCTGTCCACCCCTGGGCTTGCTCTGGGTCCACACCTGTTTGCTGTCACCCTCGGAGGTGGGCGGTGTGGTCTTCTGTGGGTTCAGTTCCAGAACTCTGCCTCCCACCTTCCACCTCCTTCAGAAACCCAGGAATACTTGAAACTCAGCCAAGACCCTCACCTGGCTTTGATTTCCCCATCATGTGGAAAACAGCCCTTGGAAGCTGCAGTTTCCAGAAACTGTAAATGTTTGCTAACATGTCCAACTTCCGCCTTTGTTGGTCCCTCCTTCTGTGCATGGCTGTGTTCCAGTTCTTGTGCCTGGAGGTGGTATGATTTGGTTCTAGCAAGGAAGGGGGGTCATATTTGGGGGATTCTGTCACCAGGAACTAGGAAATAAAAGTAGACAAAAGGACTGAGAGATGCCCCTTTGGTGTTCATGACAGGCAATTCATTGAAGAAGAAACAAAGTGGTTTAACGCCTGCCTGCGTCAGCCATAGCCTCCGTGTACGTATACATGCTCAGATAGGCAGAGCTCGGTTTCTTCCGTATCCCTCTCTGTCCCCTCTGAGATGGTTCTGGGCTTTCATCAGATCTTGCCTAGTTTATCCTTCATCTTTCCAGCTAAAGGTCTGCACTGGTTTCCAGCAGTGCAGGATAAGTTGGACGAAGACAGTCTACAGAGTCTTTTGCTGCCCTGCCATCGTTTGTCAGGCATAATCGGCAGGAACTTTTCTAAAGGCGTGCTGGGGGATACCCATTTCCGCGGGGTTAGTGATGAGGACCTGCACTCACTGTTGCTGTGCCTGACCCTGGGAGGCTCTTGGGCTGTTGAAACTGGCTAGAGGAAGTCATGGAGCTGAGTAGTTCTGGGGAGGAGAGTTATGTAATCAACTCTGTATACTTTCCACTGGGCCTTCTTTGCTATTCTGCAATATTCTTATTGATCTTTAAGTCCCCGTGACGTAAACCACAATGCTCATTCCATACATTTTTGTGCTCCGTAAGCCCCGATTCCATCATGCTTCTGCACGGTGACATAGAACTCTGGGATGGTTCCTTTTCTTTAGATAGCTAAGTACTCTCCAGTTCATCCAGTGCCGAGAGAACCGTCAGGAGCATTCCTGTGGGCTCTGTAGACGTGTTCTTGTGAAGGCCAAAATCATGGTTTCACTTGGGGCTTGATGAAAGTTGTGAACTCAGTCCTGGCCGGTTTGGCTCAGCGGTTAGAGCGTCGGCCTGCGGTCCAGAGAGACCGGGTTCGGTTCCCGCTAAGGGCATGTACTTCGGTTGCAGTTTGTCCCCGGCCCTGGTTGGTCGTGCGGGTGGCAGCCACTCAATGTGTCCCTTTCACGTCGATGTTTCTCTCTCTCTTCCTCTCTCTCCCTCCCACTCTATCTGAACAGAAAATGAAAAAATGTCCTCGGGTGAGGATAAAAAAAAAAGTTGTGAACTCAGGTCTGACTATTTGGTGCTTTTCCCCATCCCATTTTGTCTTAAACCAAGTTTTCCCAGGCAGATGGCCCAGCTGGTCGCTGTCAGGTAATGCCTGACGTGTCCTCCCTGCCAGTCCAGTTCTGAGTATCATGAACTCGGGGGTTTCTATGCCTCTTACAACCGTAGCTCATCCAGGTCCCCCTCAGGCGGGTGTTCTGCAAATCCTCCTCCTTAACCCTCTTCTTCCATTCTCTTTCTCTTCTACCTATTTTGCTTGGTTACCTCAGGAAGTACCCTCCTTATCCCCTTCCCTCTTGGACTGTGGAGTAAAAGCTAGCCCTACTCATCGCTGATCAGCATGCCACCGAGAATCTTCCGAAAGGCAAGTCAGACATTGGGACTGAAGTGAGGTGGTGTGAAGAGCCGGTGCTGGCAGTCCTGTTCTTGTGAATACCTTCCGAGACCCCTAAACACACCCGTCTCTTCATGAGCCCGTTCTTCCAGGACCACAATTTTGAGATAGGTAAAAATTATTTAATTTTATTCCTCTGTGTTTTGTTTTACTGCTAGTATTCCCACAGGTATGTTTTGTATGTTTATTAGATATAAGCAGTATTTTAGCCATGCTATTCAGTCATGAGCTTATGTGGGCATCCAGCTAACATGTCTAGTATTATTTCTTTGGGAAAATGTCTTCAACTTGTACAAGTGACTGACTGAGCCCTGGCTGGTTTGGCTCAGTGGTTAGAGCATCGGCCTGCAGTCCAGAGAGTCCCGGGTTCGGTTCCTGCTAAGGGCACGTACCTTGGTTGCAGTTTGTCCCTGCCCTGGTCGGGGTCTTGTGGGTGGCAACCAGTCGATGTGTCTCTCTCACATCGATGTTTCTCTCTCTCTCTTCCCCCCTCTCTCCCTCCCGCTCTATCTGAAGATAAATGCAAGAAAAAATGTCCTCGAGTGAGGATAAAAAAAAGTGACTGACTGATAAAGGAGAGTTTAATGAAAACACAGTCGTCACCCTCTGTCCCCTGCTGGCGATGTAGCCGTGGAAAGGGCTGACTCCGCTCCTGCCACACGGAGGGGAAGAAGAGTGCTTCCCAGGGAGGCCTGGGGCTGGATCAGGAAAGCTCCATCCCCTTTAGTCTGTGCCTCTAGCTAGGTGGGAGGTGGCGGTGCGGGTGTGTGCCATGCCCGACTGGCCTGAGATCTCTGTGTTTCCCCCTGTAGTGGGCATCTCTTTGGGGAAATACTTTAGCTTAAAGCCTGAAGAAGTTCTCCCACTTTGAAAGTCATGATCTAATTATGACCAGACCACATTGTTTAAACATGTTGTTTTGTGGAGTTAATTGAATTATGCCCTCCTATTTGGGAGTAGGAAATCATACATTCTTGTCGTGATGCCGTGGCAGGCCGTAAGTGGAAAGCTGCTTGTTTGAAGCCCACGGACATTACCGGTGGGACAAATCTGCTGCCAGGTTATGAAAACCGAAGATGTCCCTGTGCTCTGTGTGGAAGCTCATTGTAGAATGAACAGTTCAGAAAAACGGAACCGTTTTTTTGGATGAAATTCCAAGCTCTACTAGTTCCAAGTGGCTGAGAATTTCCTGTTAACGTGGGATGGCTTGTCCGTATGTCTTTGCCTGGGGATGTATGTATCACGTAGTTCCACAGAAGTATGACCACACCTGACTACCTCTTTCTTTGTCCTTCTTTCTATGGTGCCCAGAGATGGTGTGAGCTCACCTTGGGTCTCGTCTCTGGAAAAAGCAGCATGCACTTGGACCAGAGTTTGGGAATAAAACCTGTGGCCACAGGGCAGGGTAAAACTAATGGTTCTTTTAAGTAGTAAACCTCTCACCTTTGCTTCATTGGTACCAAGCTGTAAGTAACTGACCTAGCCGGTTACAGACACGTATTGTGCAATTTTGAGGTGAGGATAGGCAAAATCCTAGGGGCTGGGAGGCAGACATGTGGCAACCAGAGAGCTGACATCAGCCAGTGGTGCTGTGGAGGCCGGGAGATTCCAGGTGCTCGGCCTCCTTCCTGCCTGTGGGGGTGTCCGAAGCCACCCCCCGCCTGTTGGCAGCCCAGGCCTTTGCTTGGGAAAAGCCTACTTCTCATTCTTGCCGCCTGCTGTCTCCACAGGGACCTGATGTTGGAAAGGGCCTTACAGCTTTGGCTGTGGGAACAAAGCTTGGAGGAATGAACAGACGTGTGTGTCTCTGTGTCTCTGTGTGTATTTTGTGTTGATACTAACAACTGCTGAGGGTTCCAAGCTGGGAGTTGGATATGCGACGGAAAGGGAAGCGTGGTCTGGGTTTTTTGGAATCTGTATTAAGAGTTGCCCTTTTCTTGGAAGGGAAAGCAGTTTATGATTTAACTCATTTTTTATTAAAATTACTTGAATATTTTCTTTTGATATGCTGAGTGTGGACACCTAGTATACAATGGGCAGGCATGTCTAATGACTTCCTTTCTGTGTTCTGCTCCTTCCCCAGGCTTATCCTAGACCAGACCTCTCGAAGCTGTCGTATGTGAGGAATTGGAGAATGCGAGTCTGCAGGGAGGGTCTTCCTCTTTCCTCAGCCTCGTGCCCGGGCTCTGGGAGCTGTGGTGGGGCTGGGAAGGGCCTCTGTAGCATGTCAGAGGGATCGGAGCCCTAGGGGCTGGAGCCCGCAAAGCCCATCTGCTTCTAGCTTTGCGTTCCTGTCAGATGTTGGCCACTCACTCTGGGTCCACCCTCCTCCCCCAAGACATGGGAGAAAAAAACGAAGCCTCTTCGTGGAAAGCCACCAGCAGAATCATACTACGCTTATACTTACGCGAAGAGGCTCAGACGTCCTCATCCCAGGCCCGCCTTGGGCTTCTTTGGGGCTGTCCATAGTTTGGGGTTTCTCTAAGACTCTTGCTCACAGTCAGGTACAGCCACTGCTTATTTGACGCCATCTGGGGCCAGCCCAGTCTTGTTCTATCCGGGTGCTTACGGCCACTGGGCTTTTCTTTTCTGTAGGGCTTTCACCTTCAGGGTCTCTGAGCTGTCAAAGTCCTTCTTCCGAGAGCCTGGTTCCTCCCTTCCTGGGCCCAGGAAGCTGTGGTGAGCGCTTGGTTTCCTTCTGAGCCGGGCACTTCTGGGAAGCTGTCTGCATTCCTTTCTGCCCGGCTCCCTGCCCCTGGGGCTCTGTGGAGTGCGGTTGCTTCATGCCCCTGTGAATAGGAATGCTAAGGCAGTTTCCCTGGGACCAGTGGAACCGCTGGAGAGAACCAGGAGTTTGAAGGTGGAATTTCCCTTTCTTGCAATTCTGGAACCAGGAGCTAGCTTTTCATAGGGTGTGGTGTGGTGTTGAGTCTTCTTAAAGTTTTCTCCCGCTTGCTTCCCTGTCTCCTTGCCGCTCTGGAAGAGGGAGTGAGAAGGAAGGTTAGAACTCCGTTTCCTCCGCTCTTTGTTTGGCCCTGGAGATGGGTGCAGAAGATGCCTTTTGTGAGGATGGAGCTTAGAGGCAGGTGAGAGAATCTGTCTTCAGGTGGCCGTCTAACTGGGTGTCTTCCCAGTCTTGACACCCTGAATGGCTTATGTTGGCATCCCCTGGGTCTTGAAGGCAGGTGCCGCCACCTTTACCTAGTTTAAAATCTTCTAGAGGGCGGCCTCATCAGCTCCTGCAAAGTAGAAATGGCCCAATAGAGCATTATGAAGGATGAACATACAGGGCAAAAGGTGAGCTTTCTTGCTCTAGGTACTACCCGTGTGTGTGTGTGTGTGTGTGTGTGTGTGAGAGAGAGAGAGAGAGAGAGAGACTTCTAAGGAACAGAAAGGGGTAGTAAATCTGGAGAGGGAATGGAGAGCCGGGAAGTTTTGCAGAGATGTGTTCCAGAGTGGCTGGAGGCCAGAGTAGCGGGGAGGTGGGTCTGGGCATGCCTGGCTGTGCTTGCACTGTGGGGTGCTCTGGGTGTGATGGCCATGAGTGCCTTCCTCTGGAAGGAGGGCTGGTCCCGTGACAGCCTTCCCCACCCTTAAACAACACGGGTTTGAACTGCGTCGGTCCACTTATAAGTGGGTTAAAAACAAACAAACTATAAATGTGTTTTCTCTTCCTTATGATTTTCTTAGTAGCATTTGCTTTTCTTTAGCTTTTTTTCCTCTAACTTTATTTAAAGAATACAGCATATAATACATATAACATACAAAACATGTGCTAATCAGCTATGTATGCATTGGTAAGGCATCAACAGTAGGCTATTAATAGTTAAGTTTTGGGGGATTCAAAAGTTATACACAGATGTATAACTGCACGGGGCTTGGCACCAATAACCCCTGCGTTATTCAAGGGTCAGCTGTAGCTGTGTCATTCTTGCCTGTCGGGTCCTGGCCTGGAGTGCTCTGGGGCAGAGGCCCTGGCTCTGAGAGTGGGCTGACCAGCCAGGGTCCCCACCTCTGTCTGCTGGCTCCCTGAGGAAGAGAAGCATCTTTGCAGCCGCCAGCCCTCACTGCTGTGGTCAGTAGAGGTGTCTGTGCCCTGCCTCTTTAGGGCTTGTGAGCAGAGGTGGCTTAATTTGAAGCAGACCTAACCTCAACGGCCCAAATCTGAAATGTGTATTTCAAAACACAGCTGGTCTTGGGTCTTCTTCCCTCCACGTCTTTCTTTCCTTTATCTTCCCATCACTGTTGGATTGTGAGCAGCCGCTGCCGTGACACGGACCGATCAGGACATCGAGCAGGGAGCTAAAGCCCGGCCGGTGTGGCTCAGTGGATTGAGCGTCGTCCCACGGACTGAGAGGTCCCGGATCCATCCCCAGTCAGGGCACATGCCCGGGTTTCGGGCTCAATCCCCAGTAGGGGGCATGCAGGAGGCAGCTGATGGATGTTTCTCTCTCACATCAATGTTTCTATCTCTCTCTCCCTCCCTCCCTTCTAAAAAATCAATAAAAACATATTTAAGCACTGGCCGATTTGGCTCAGCAGTTAGAGCGTCAGCCCGCGGTCCATAGAGTCCCGGGTTCGGTTCCCACTGGGGGCACGTACCTCAGTTGCAGTTTGTCCCTGGCCCCAGTTGGGGTCATGTGGGTAGCAACCACTCCATGTGTCTCTCTCACATAGATGTTTCTCATAGATGTTTCTCTCTCTCTCTTCCTCTCTCCCTCCCGCTCTTATCTGAAGATAAATGCAAAAAGTGTCCTGGGGTGAGGATAAAAAAAAAAAACATATTTAAAAAAAAGAATAGAGCTAAATATAACGGTTTGCACATGCTGCTCCGAGGTGCTCAGGTGCACCCTTGGAGCAGAGGTCGATTTGAATCTGTGCTAGAGAAGGCCTTTCCACCCCGAACAAAGTGTGTGAGAGCAGGGAGGAAAAGGTGGGAAGGTACTTCAGGAGTTGGCAGGGTACTGATTTCACTTCTCCCACTCATCATGTCCTGTGAATGGTCAAGGGCAGGAGAGAAAACTGAGATCTTGCTTTTCAGCCATTAGGCAGTCAACACGGCCTTACTGTATTTTTCAGCTTAGGCAACGCTGTGACTCAGATATTATAAGCTTCTTTTCTGACCGAGGGAATGTATAATCTATTGGGAGAGACGAAATTTGTTGAAGAATTAGAGAATATTGAAGATCTTAACTGATCACTAACTGAATATGTTTGTAGTTCAGAAACAAAGTTGTATCTTAAAAGTGTGGGGAAACTTTCTAGGAGGAGGCAGGCTCCTTTCTGGCCTTGGAAAGTTGATGGACTTTGCATAAGCAGAGGCGGGGTGGGAAGTGTTCTGGGTGTGGAAGATGGCAAGGACACGGAGAGCGCGTGGCGCTCGGGTCACGGTGAGGCTCTGCCTTGGGAGTCGCCTGGTCTGCAGACCTGACTGCACGTTCTGCCTTGGTGCCTGGGAGACGGAGGTGATTCAGGGCCAGTGGGACTTGTGCAAATCACTCTTGAAGAAAGTAGGATCATTTTGGAGAAGACAGAGACTGGCAGGAAGGAGACCCACTTAGGAGTATTTAACGTCAGCAACAGAAATAGAGAAGAAGGGAGTGAATCCTAGAGAATATTCCAAAGTGGAATAGGTAGGACCTAGACGTGGGAGGTTAAGGATGCAGCTGGGGGGGGGGGGGACAGAGGATGCTAAAATTTCTGTCCAGTGAGAGTGTGGGTATGAAGTGCTTTGCACTTTTCAAAGCACTTTTCATTCAGTAACTTTCTCACAGTTGTCTGGGCTCTTTGAGTTCATCGTGTCTGGCATCATTTTCCAGATGGGGAGATTAGAGCCAGGAAAGGGGAAGGTAATGTTCCCAACGCACACAGCTAGTTAGTGCTAGAGCGGGACCTCCACTCTCGGCCTTCTATCTCCTAGGGACATTTTAGGACACAAGTAGCTTGGCAGGAGGAGTGTGGGGTCAGAGAAAAGTCCTGTCTGGTGGTGACATTAGGTGATGACCAGTTTCTCTGAGCAAAATTAAACATATTCAGAAGCATTCAGATCAGGTCAGTGGTTTTACTACTAAGATTTTTTTCCCCCCTGAGAACCACTAGGCAAGGAAGATGGACTCCTTGGTTTCTTCTAGTTCTGAGATTTCTCAAGGGTACAGAAAAAGAATGTACATGACTAGCATTGAGTTTGGTTTCCTGGGAGACTGTGGCTGGTGTCCAATGTGGTGCCTTTCTGCGGGGATTTCAAGAGTAACTTGACTCCACATGGCTTTCACCTTATGTGCTGACCACAGACCTAACTACTGGGAGGACAGCTCTGCTGGTGGCGGACTGTGGCCGGTGGTGATCAGTAGCCGGGAACTGAGAATTCGAAGTTACACTATGGCTCTGTTTTTATCAGCTTCCTCTCCCTACCTCCTTACACACACACACACACACACACACACACACACACACACACACACACCCTTTCCTCCACCCCCCCCTTTTCTCTCCTCTTCCATTCTCTTTTATTCTTTTTCCTTCACTGTTTTTCTTGTCTCTTTCCCCTTCCGCCATGCCTGTCCTCTCCACTCTTGTATATCTTGTCTAAGTAACTTCCTGTGTTGAGCCACCTCCGCTCTTGGGTAAACTCAGACATGACCACGAGCGAGGCACCTTGTAACTTTGTTTTGTCTGCATGTCCTGTGGTGGTGACTGGCGCCCAGCGATCCAAACCAGAATCTGGGAGTCATTCTGGACCCTTCCTCATCTCCACAGTCAGTCATCTTCAAGTTCTTTTTTTTTTCTTTTTTTATCCTCACCCGAGGACATTTTTTTGCATTTATCCTCAGATAGAGTGGGAGGGAAAGAGGGAGGAAGAGAGAGAGAGAGAGAGAAACATCGATGTGAGAGAGACACACCGAGTGGTTGCCACCCACATGACCCCAACCGGGGCCAGGGACAAACTGCAACCGAGATACGTGCTCTTAGCGGGAACCGAACCCGGGACTCTCCGGTCTGCGGGCCAACGTTCTAACCGCTGAGCCAAACTGGCCAGGGCTTCAAGTTCTTGATTTCTATTAAAATAACTCTTGATCTTCCCTCCTCGTGTTCATGCGCATTGCCCCATACAGCAGGAGGGAGAGAGACATCGAAGGGAGAGGAAGAGAGGAGGGTCGCCCTCAGTATCTTGAGGCATTTTGCAAACCTCCAGACCCCAGTTTAGAGTCTCCGTCTTTGCCTCTCACTCTCCGACCCTCTGTGACCGTCTGGTAGCTGTGCTTCTGCCGGCTGTTTGGAGAAATTCCAAGTCTGAAAAGGAGCAAGAATTAATAAGCAGGGGTAACTCTCTGGGGAGCACACAGAGTCAAGCCTCATCTTGCTGAGCTCTCCCAAGTGGACCTCCCTCCTCGGCGCCTGTGGGCCTTTGCCTTGGAAAAGGTGTGTCCACCCGTTACCGGCAGCACATGGCATCTGCATTGGTGATGCATGGCTGCCGTCTGTCATCCCCTTCAGGACTCGCAAATGCTGACTTCCTGGGTTTGAGGAGGGCCAGGGTCTCCCAGTTACAGCCTCTGGAGTCCCACGGCTTGTGAGAAAGAAGTCCCCTGCTGGTGTCTGCAGTGCTGGGGACAGTAGTCCTTGACCCTTTGTTCTCTTCACTCTGCCTCCCTCCGCGCAGTCTCTGGCAGCGTTAGCCAGCCGGTGACAGGGGGTGTGGACAAGCACATGAACCCAGGGTAAGGAACCCTGGCACTGAGGGAGTGATAGGTGTTCTGAATTCTTTCTTTCCTTCCAAAGGCTAAGTGGTACTCAAATATGTTCCTTGACATCCTGGGAGTAACACTCAGGAATTCCCCCAGATATGTTATTCCCAGACTTCCAAACAGGCACCCTCCTGTGTGTCCTTCAGGATCTTAAATCACTCCCTCCTCTTATCATTTCATCTGTCTTCCCTGCCTAGCAACCTCGGGTCTGTTTTTCCCCCCCATTGCATAGATTCCTCTACATTTAAAAAAATATGTTTTTATTGACTTTAGAGAGAGGGGAAGGGAAAGAGAGAGAGAGAAACATCTATGTGAGAGAGAACCATCTATCAGCCGCCTCCTGCATGCCCCCAGCTGGGAATCAAGCCCGAAACCCAGGCATGTGCCCTGACTGGGAATCGAACTGGTGACCTTTTGGTGCACAGGATGATGCTCAACCAACTGAGCAACGCCGTCCAGGGCTGTTTAAAAATTTTTTTTTATTATGTATTGGTTTGGGTGTACAGCTTAGTGATTAGACAATCATATACTTTACATAGTGTTCCCTGATTCCTCTGTGTTGATCTCTAAGTGAATGAATGTTTATAAGCACCTTTTTTGGTGCATACGGAAGTCAAACTAGCTCTCTTCTACATGAAAATGGGATACATCTAGTACATGTACTAGCAGGAAAGGAGCGAATCCTTACATAAAGTAGAAACTTCTAGGTTCCCACCCTTGGGGAAAAGAGAAAGAGAATGGATAAAAAATGGCATCTTCTGCTCTAGGACATGGATGTTTCTTTGGTATGATATTCACCTGCACACCAGGGCCGCCTCCATGTTCTGAGGGTAAGAACTGGATTTTGAGGGACCGCTGCTCTTCTCTCTTCCTGATTCTTCTTGAGTTCTTAGAAGAAGCACCATAGTTCCCATTCTGGGAGATGACCTGGTGTGTATATATCCCAGGACTGCCTGACAGAGCTGGCATGCTGCATTCCTCGTGTCTAATGTTTCAGTTACAACAGACAAACCAGAGCCCTTGCTCACAAACAGCTATCAGATGACAGCTTAGTATAGGAGGTTAAAGATCTACAAGAATCCACTCTGATAGTAAAAATATCACTTTGTAATTCTGATCATGGTTAACCATGGTTTGGGGGAGATAGTGGGTAAGAATTGTTTGGATTCCTGAGCTTCTCTGTGACCTTGCTAAAGCTTGGGTGGTCAGAGCCCCAAATGGGAGGTTCTGATGTGAGTAGCAGGAGGGACAAAGGGCAGGTTAGGCAGGGCTCAGCTGTCTCTTTTTTCTGTAAGCTTTCTAGCCACGAGTCCCCAGAGATGACTCCATGGGGCTAAAAGTGGTAGTTTTCTGTTTCCTCTTCTGCAGGAGTATGTAAGAGCCTCATGAACCAGGCATGTTATCTATTTCCCAGTTTAAGGGGCTACACAGATTTGATTTTCTGTTTTTCCTCCAGTGTGCTTGCCTGAGATGTTGTTAAGACTCCATTTCCCTCTGGGTCTGCAAATATAGTGTGTGTCTCCCCTGGATTCACTGTTGTTATTGTTCTAATCAGAATGGAGCAGAGTAAGACATGAACCTCATTTGACCTGTGCTCTGTATTTCAGTCAATGAAACTCAAAGTCACACTGACCATGTTGAGCCATTCCTCAAGTCCCTTACACGTACACCATTTTCATTCTGTTGTCGTGCATTTTTTTCTCTTGTGTAAAATGGTATCTTTCGTCCTTTTAAAATGGCATGTTGTTATGGTTCTAGTTTTTAGAGGCCCTTTTTCCTGATTATCTGTAGCATATTAATTATCCCTCCCAATTAATTTGTCATAGGCACTTTGGATATGCAAGTCTTACCTAAGTCATTGATAGAAAGGGTGGCCACGATGGGATCTAGAACAGATGGGAAGTGTCTGGATTTCTGAGAGTTCCAGAGCGTGTCTTCCTAGTTAATAGTGATGCATTTTACTGCACTGTTTGGGCCCCGCTGTCCTGAGTTTCCAGACCATCCAGCTGCCAGTGTATTTCTCTTAAATCCATAAGATCCAGAGAGGTTTTTCTGAAGTCCAGATAAATTGTGTCCCTGGCATTCTTGCATTCTTTGATATATGTGTGTGCATATGTCTGCGTTTATGTGATGCATAACGTATACCATATATAAACATATATCATGTAAATATGCATATTATTCTTAAAACCCCAACTATTATTTATGGGCCATGTTATCTCCTTTATTCTTTATAATCATTCTATATTAATTTCATTAAATAAAAGTAATTACCTTTTTTTTTTTTTTTTTAGCAGGGCTTGTACTTAATCTCCAGTGATCAGTGCTTCCTTCTGTGTGCTTGCCACTTCTCACAGTTCACATACTCTGCTCTGGAGTTTTGCCTGTGATATTGCTAATTTAATAAATACTTATTGAGCACTTGGCTATGTTTAAAGAAAGCACCAGATTGCAGCCTGTTGGAAATGTGAAGATGAATAAGAAATGGTCCCTTTGCTCAGAAGAGGTTATATGTGATTAAAAATATGAAGGAATGAACAGTGGCTTGGTGGCGGGGGGGAAGGGGGAGCTAAAAGACACAAAAGAGAGAGTCCTGAGTGTGGATGGCTGAAACTAGCCCACCTCCACAGTCCTGAGTGGGAATCTCCAGAGGCCACAGTGGTGGTGTGTTCCATGTTAGATCCTCTTTACAAAGATGAAAGGTATCCACCTGACTGATGGGTTTAAATCCCATCCTGGCACTTTGTTGGAAGTATCTTCCTGAGTTTGAGGGTGAGGGGAGGCAGAACTGGAAAGAGTGTCCAATTTTGAAATATTTCACTTAAACAATGTTATTAAAAATAGAGAGTAGTCCGGCTGGTGTGGCTCAGTGGATTGAGCATTGTTCCATGGACTGAGAGGTCCTGGTTCGATTCCCAGGCAGGGCGCATGCCCGGGTTTCGGGCTCGATCCCCAGTAGGGGGCATGCAGGAGGCAGCCGATCGATGTTTCTCTCTCACATCAATGTTTCTATCTCTCCCTTCCTCTCTCTTTACAAAAATCAATAAAAACATTAAAAAATATATAGAGAGTATATTTTTATATGTACATTTTAATGTGGACGTTCATGTACCTATTACCCAGTTGAACATTACTATTAGCTTTGAAATCTTCTGTGTGAACAATGCATTAATTTAAGAAAGACATATACAAGGCGGGGGAAAAGTAGGTTTAGAATTGTGAGTATGTGAAACACAGAGTTTATTCTTGTATTATTTATTAATTATTGTATTATTTTCCATACAAACAACTGTAAACCTACTTTTGCCCCATCCTGTATGTTAAATTGTAGAAGTAAAATAATAACAGTGTAAAATATTTAGAACTTAGTAAAAAGGAAAAAATGGCTAGCATGTGGTTGTTGTTTTGGTATAATTTTCTTTTTTGCTTGTATGTGTTTTTACATTTTTAGTGCAGTTATAACTTTGTTATGCATAATTAGCATTGCTGATGCTGTTTAAGTCTCCAGTCATCACTGAACGTTACTTTTTAAATAGGTAATACATGTATGTGTTGTAAATTCAAAATGTACAAGAAGATGCGTAGTGAAAAGCAAATCTTCGTTCCATCTTCTCTTCTGTTTCCCTAGAGCCAATCACGGTTACCCGTTGGTGGATTGTAGTCACCTTTTTCCTGGCTGCACAGTAGTCCACTGAGCACAATGTTTTTCAGACTGCAGTCGTCACTAGCGGGTTGGGAAATCAATTTAATGGGGCTCTAACAAGCTTTGTTTGTTTTCTTAATGAAATAGATTAGTATAGAAAGTAGCAAGCATCACACGTAGTAAAGATAAGTATTACTTTGAGAAATCTTTTTGGTTCATTTTTTTTTGTTTTTTAATCCTCACCCGAGGATATTTTTCTATTTATCTTCAGATAGAGTTGGAGGGAGGGAGAGAGAGGGAGAGAGAGAGAGAAACATTGACGTGAGAGGGACACATCGACTGGTTGCACGACCTCGACCAGGGCCAGAGATGAACCGCAACTGAGGTATGTGCCCTTCACCGGAATCGAACCCGAGACTCTTTGGTCTGCAGGCCAACGCTCTAACCGCTGAGCAAAACCGGCCAGGGCTCGATTCAGTTTTATACACACGCACACACACACACAGGTTCTCTCACGCATATACATAGTATATTACAATATGAAATGTATTTTTTACTATGAGTCATAGTTAAAAACATGTGAAATTTACCAGTCTAGTGATGATTGACATGGAAATTATTTCTGTATTTTTATTATAAATAATGTGGGGAACATGCATTTTCCCCTCCTATTTGGAATTTTTTCTTAGTATAACTTCCTAGAAGTGAGGATATTGAGTCAAAGAATATGAGCATTTTAATTGATCTAGCCAAGTTATTTTTCAAAAGCTGTCCCATTTTCTATTTAATAAATGCCATCTGTACTTTGTTCGGCATAGGTTATTTTTAATGCAGACATTTTTTCTGTGCATTATATATGTGGTACATATTTTTTTAACACAATGGGGTAATTTATTTTTTCCCAAGTAACATAAAGTGAATACTTCCCTTATTTACTAAATAATTCTCCCACGGCCACAATTCTCATTCTGGGGGCAGCTTTTCTTAGATGTAGGGTGTGAAGGGTGGCTACTCTAGTAATTTTCACCCGCCTTTATGATTTATACCATATATATTTTTATTTATCTTTAAATTGGCTTTTTGAAAGCTTTTTATTTATTTACTTTTTAATCCTCACCTGAGGCTGTTTTTCCACTGATTTTCAGATAGAGTGGGAGGGAGGGGGGAGAGAGAGACATTGATGTGGGACACATTGATTGGTTGCCTCCCACATGACCCCAACCAGGGTCGGGGATCGAACTGCAACTGAAGTACATGCCCTTGACTGGAATTGCATCCACTGCTCTTTGGTTCTCGGGTCAATGCTCTAACCACTGAGCCAGACTGGCCAGGGCAAAGCTTTTTATTTTTAAATAATTTTAGACTTGCAGAAAATTTACAAGGACACTTTCCCTAATCTTATGTAACTATGGTACAATTATTAATGGGTATAATGCAAACTATACACTGATTGAATTTGGATTTCATTAGTTTCTCCCACTGAGGTCCTTTTTTCTGTTCCAGGATCTAATCCAGGATCTCACATGGCATTTGGTAGGTGTGTCTTTTAGTCTCCTCCAGTCTATGCTAGTTCCTCAGTCTGTCCTTGTCCTTTATGACCTTGACACTTGAGGAATGCTGGTCAGGTACTTTGTATAAGTCCCTCAGGTTAGGTTTGTTTGATGTTTGTCATAATTAGATGGAGGTTATGGATCTGGGGAAGAACACCACAGAGGTGAAATGCCCTTCTGAGTGCATCATGTCAGGGGTACGTGACGTCAACATGCCTCATTACTAGTAATGTTGGCTTTGATCGCTTGGTTAAGATCACGTGTGCTAGGTTTCTCCACTGTCCAGTTGACTGTTTCTGCCATTGCAGTTCATAAATATTCTGGGAGGGATACTTTGCAAGTATCCCATTTCTCTTTAAACTTTTACCCACTAATTTTGGCAAAATAAAACTAAAAGCAAACAAAAAACTTACATACCTTCCTTAGCATTGGTCTCATCGGTGAGACCAGTGGAAACGGGGGTTAATAGCTGGTTCTCTTTTTTCTTATGCACATTAAGATATATATAAAAATATTGAAAAATTGAAAAATGTTTGTCCTTATATTACTTATAGTCATCTTGTATACACACTACACCTTGAAAACCCTGGACCACTCTGAGGTGCTAAGCACCAAATGGCTTAGGTTCTATGGAGATATTGTCAATCTCTTATTAATTAGATTGATTAGCTGGTTAGTTGGTATCATTAATTTATATATTAAAAATGTATTAATTGTCCTTGTTGCAGAGCCCTAAACTGGGATTCAGAGTTAAGACATAGTTCTTCCTAAAGACTACGACTGTATAGCAGACGGAGAAGTAAGCTGGATCAGCCTTGGTGCACCAGAACGCAAGGCAGTGAGCACTGCTCCCCTGGGGGCGCAGACTGTCCCGAGGACGGGGTCCGATGGGAATCCGGTGCAGACAGGAAGACTCAGGAGAGAGCATAGAGCAGGTGGCTGTCCGCGCCCACATTCCCCAGCTTCACCCAGAACTCACTCTGCAGGGCATTCCTTTCCCAGCCTCATGGTCTCTTCCTGGTTATATCATGGAAAAGCCATCTGAGTCTGCCTTCTCTTATTCCTCATCTCCTTTCCCCGCACTTTGTACCCTACCTCCCCATCCTGAAGCTTCGGTCATGACAGATTAGGATCTTGGCTGAGCTCAGTTCTAAGCCAAGTAAGTGAGAGAAGCCCATTCTGAAAGGGTAGGTAACATGGTGCTTTAGGGGGGCCTGGGATAGTGTTTCCTCGGGAAAGTCTTTCCTGGCTCCAGACGGTTCCTGTGGCCCAGTGTTAAAATGGTTGAACTTAACAAGGGGCAGTGGTCGGGGCCTGTGGGTTTGAGAAGTTCCGGGAAGTTAGCCTTTTGATAAGCATTGTGACAGATACTCCAAGAGACTGGGTCAAGCCACTGAGCACCTTGTGCCCTGGGGATCTGATCTCTGAGTTTCACATTGAGGGTTGTGAGCTGAGTGGAGGTGAACTAGGGCTGTGGAAGGCTGGCAGAGCGAAGGAGCGTGTGCTCAGCCCAGCATGGAGACGTCCAGGAATTGTTTCATCACAGGGCAGTGGGACCTATTATAGGATAATTACCGGCCGAGTCCCACACTTTCCTAGTTCAGAGCCTTAGGGTTGGTTGGGGAGTAGGGAGTTGGGAGGGTGAGGAGTGGGAGATGGGTAGGAGGCAGGTGGGATTCGGGCAGGAATAAGGACTTGGGAGAATTCCCTTCCATAAATGGCAGGATGTGCACATGAATGGGCATTTTTCTGTTTTCCCGGGAAGGCTGTGCAAGCATGTATGTGTAGCAGTGGCCAGCACACTGGATGTCCTGCCAGATGTAGCTCTCAGAGGAGGGCTGGGATTGACATTGGAAGGGGACATTTATTTTGTTGATTCAAAGGCCCTGTAGGGCCCATGAAGAGACTGCTTGATTTGCAGGAGGCAGATTGTCTTCCAAGAGAACTTAGTTCGATATCGCCAATTCTCTGCTTTGTGAAGGCAGCTTTGTCTCCGAAGATGGCTAGGATTGGGTCCCTGGCAGAGCCTCAGTCTTCCAGGCACTTCCTGGGCCATTTCCTAGTTTCCCCATCCTATGTTTGGCACCTTGCTTCTCTCCAGTCTTCCCTAGGCAGGAAGCCTGACTCTCCCACCTTTTCTTCTAGGAAAGGCTGCCCTTTGCTGGTGACAGTCTTCTGTCTGATCCAAAGCAGATGACTTCAGAGCCCCAAGCCAGGGGCTGTGCTGAAAGGATTAGGTGAAGACTCTGTAGCCCCTAAAACAAGCTCTTTCTGCTGCTTCGTACTCATTCGGAAAGCAGTTGGGCTAGGTGACTGCAGCAGAACATTCATGCTGGAAGGAGCCTTGGAGCACAGTCAGTTCCAGCAACCCTCTCATTATACGCAGGACAAAGCTGAGGCCCTGTGGGGGACAGGGACTTGCTCAAGATCTCACCACCCTAGAAGCAGGACCTGAGTTCCAGTGTGCTGACTCTCTACTGGATTTTTTTTAATTTTTATTATTATTTTTTATATTTCTTCTTTATTGATTTTTAGAGAGAGAGGAAAGGAGAGGGAGAGAGAGAAACATCAATGAGAGAGAACATTGATTGGCCACCTCCTGCATGCCCCCCATTGGGGATCAGGCCCACAACCTGGGCATGTGCCCTGACCGGGAATCGAACCGGCGGCCTCTTTGAGCATGGGTCAGTGCTCAACCACTGAGCCACACTGGCCGGGCTCTACTGGATTTTTAATCCCCCCACCCACATGGCCTCTCAGAGGCAGAAAAAGGAAATCGTAAAGCCATAAAAGGCTCTTGTGCAAAACCTGCCTGTCATGTGGTAGCCGGAGCCCAGGTAGGGGAACGGGGCAGGACATATGCCGGTTCTCCGTTACCTGGGCAGATTGGATGTCTTCCGGGGAGATGCTGCTGGACCCCAATCCGGCGGGCATTAGGAGCTGGGCTCCCTAGAGGCCTCTGCAGTTTTTATTGCATCTCTTAGGCATTCTGAGATCCAACCAACAGTATTAAAACAACAGTTCACTTTCCTTGAATCTTTCTTTGATCCCCAAAGTAAGGAGTGACTTTAAAAGATTTACTCTGCTCCTGTGTTTTCAGGGACAGAATTTGTTGTTGTTGTTTTTAATCCTCACCCAAGGATATGTTTATTGATTTTAGAGAGAGAGAGAAGAAGGGAGGGAGAGAGAAATATTGATGTGATTGACTGCCTCCTGCACGCACCCTGACCGGGGATCTAACCTGCAACCCAGGTATGTGCCCTGACCAGGAATCGAACCCACCACCTTTTGGTGTATGGGAAAACGCTCCAACCGAGCCACCCAGAAAGGGCTCAGTTGTTTTTATTTAATTAATTAATTAATTAATTTGTTATCCTCACCAGAGGACATTTTTGCATTTTTATTTTCATATAGAGCGGGAGGGAGAGAGGGAGGAAGAGAGACAGAGAAACATCGATGTTAGAGAGAGACACATCAACTGGTTGCCATCCACACGATCCCAACCGGGGCCAGGGACAAACTGCAACCAAGGTACTTGCCCTTATCGGGAACTGAACCCGGAACTCTCTGGTCCGCGGGCCAACGCTCAAACTGCTGAGCCAAACTGGCCAGGGCAGGGCTCAGTAGTTTTTAAAGAGAAAAGAAAATATGATAAATTCTTCTAGGACCAAGTCTAGAGTCTAATTATCATATACGTATATATTCTCTTGGCACAATGTAAGTCTATGGCTTAAATTCCCTCATCTTATGGAGGGGACAACTCTTTCTGTTTTTTGTTTTGTGTTTTTAGTCTTTTACAGTGATTCATTTACCCCACCCACATTGATTGATTGCCCACTGTGAATGAAACACTAAAGTGGATAGATCTCAAGGGGCTCATGACTGTAAGGGAGACGGGGACAAGTAGCAGTGATAAAGTGATGTGAATACCACAATAAAGGCATCTTCAAACTGCTGTGGGCACGCAGAGTAGTCAAACAGATTCTGCCAGGAGGTCAAGACGTGTGTCACAGAGGAGGGTTAACTGAGTTGGGCTTTGAGGGCAACCTGATGTTGCTAGTTGGGGAAGGAGAGGCACTCAGATAAAGGTAACAGTGTGAGAGGTGGGGGAGGGGGAGGGAAAACTGTCCTCAGAGCACTAGGTGTTGTGCTGTGTTTGTGCCTATAAAGGGGTGGTGGGCAGGAGATGAAGGCAGGAAGGATTTCAGATTTCGGTGGTGATGTAGCTGGTGAGGGGGGGTTGGACTTAATCACACTGCTCTTGCTGTTATTTAGGTCTCATTATCCTCCCCACCCCCCACCAGACAATAGTTTGAAAATATTTTTTTCGTAATGGAAAATATTTTTTTTTTTTTATCCTCACCCGAGCACATTTTTGCATTTATCTTCAGATAGAGTGGGAGGGAGAAAGGGAGAAAGAGAGAGAGAGAGAAACATCGATATGAGAGAGACACATCAACTTGTTGCCACCCACACGACCCCAACCGGGACCGGGGATAAACTGCAACCGAGGTACGTGCCCTTAGCTAGAACCGAACCCGGGACTCTCTGGTCCGCAGGCTGATGCTCTAACCCTAACCGCTGAGCCAAACCGGCCAGGGCGGGGAAAACATTTTTTGCAAACCTTTTACACTCATCTCCAAGTTTTAAAACATAGGATGACTCTTTTTCTTTTTTTAAGTAAACATGTATTTACTGTAAGCACAGTGACCTGCACAGTGGTGGTGAACTGTTTTTGTCCCTGAATGGAGCTGACCCGAGAGAACCTTTTCATCCCTGGGATTTGGGCCCGTCCCTGCGTCTGTTTGGCTTGGCAGCGACACTGGTGGTGGAGGGCCTGTGATGGGCACTCTGGTGATGGGAGAGGCTGTCAAACCCAGGAGCACGTCCCCAGAAGGGTGACCTTACAGGAAAGTTCTGGGAAACAAACCACAGGGAGACTTTACGGGAATTTTCTGTTGAGCCCATAGGCCGGGCACACGAGGAAAGGAGATGTAATTAAGTTTGTTAGTCTATCAAAAGATACAATGAATGACATGAAATAGCTGTTCCAAGTTTCTTTTCCCTATAGGACAGGAAGAAATGGGATTTTATGCGTTCATATCCGCAGATATTTATCGAGTGCCAGCTGGGAGGCGGGCCCCACACTTAATGCAGGGAATATGGTGGTTACCAAAAAACAGCCCAGGTTCCTGCTCCTACGGAATCATGGGGAAGACTGACAGTAAGCAAAACATCGCACAGATGCGCAATAACAAATTACAGTGGTGCTGTGAGGGTCAGTTCTCGTTTAGACTGGAGGAGCGTGGAGTTCTCTGAGGAGGTGAGCGACAAGTTAGGGCATGGTGAGCAAGCGTCGGCCAGGCAAGGACTAGGGGTGGGGGAGTGTCCCATGCAAAGGGGAACAACCTGAAAAAAATCTGGGAGTTTTGGGGAACTACAAGAAGGCCTGTGTTGCTAGCCGGGGAGGGGGGCGGCACAAAACATATTTAGAGGAGGCTGGAGAAGGATCATGCTGAGCCTCATCGGTCCTGGTAAGAATTTTTATTTTGTCCTAAGTGCAGTGGGAAATGACACGATCTGGTTTAAAGGTAATTCAGGCAGCTCTGCAGAGAAGGGAATTGTGAGGGCAAGAGTGGAAGCCGGGCAGTTTGGACTTTTTTTGCCATAGTTAAGGGAGGGACTGGGGAGGCAATGAGGATGCAGGAAAATGGACAGATAAAAGACACGTTTTGGAAGTAGAATTATTTGGAACTGGTAAGTGGATTGGATGTGGGGAGAGAGAGGTAGAGAGATGGAAGTCTCCCAGGTTTCTGGCACAAGTGTGCCTGTGGGCTTCTCAACAGGTACTAGGCCATTTACGGCTGTAAGAGCCCTACCCTTCAGGACAGGTCCGGTAGGATTGACCTGAATCCAGCCTCGAAGAAGCAGCAGAGGGATTCAGCTGTCCTCTGGCTTTGCCCCTTTCAGGGAGCTCAGACACAGTGGTAGCACCCAAGCAGGGTTTCCAGTTCTCCCCATGGGGCCCTTCCTGTGTCTCTCCCCGCTGTGGACAGGCCCCAAGGAACCTGTATGACTCCAGCATGCCACTAGGGGGAGCATGGCCTGCATTTTGTGTCTGGTCTGGAGGGCTTTTTGAAGTTTAGATTGCTTTCAACACTGACTTCTCTCAGCTTCAGTACCTGGCCCTGGCTCCTGGCCACTTACACTTCTTGGGAAAATGCCTGACGTGGTGGATGCTCAATAAATCTTGGTGATAATATTAACACTGTGAATAATACCTTATTTTAGAAACGGATGGGCATCACCTCTTCTTTCTCAGTGTGGAGACTGGGCAAATGGAATGTGCATTTTGAGGGTCAGGAGAAGAGCAGAGGGACGCCTGTTGGGAGCAGGAAGAGGGAAAACCTTAGTGATTTGATGGTCTTGAACTTGCTGTTCCATTCTATCTTCCTTTGCAGACTTGGAACACTAGGGCCTATGAGGGATTCCTGAGCTGGTACTTGGGTCAGGTTGGCCATTTTAGGGGGTGATTGGGTGTGCACCCCCTTTGAGGCTCTGTGTCTTCTTCTTGGGGGGGGATAACAACTGTCCCAGGTTTTTGTTTTTTGTGGTGAAGAGCAGCTGGGATGAATGAAGTTCTCAGCTCAGTGCCTGATTTAAGGAGAATGCTTTCACACATTATCTCTTTTTGTGCTCATTTCAGCCCGGTCACGTATGATAGGTTTTACGAATGGAAACTGGAGGGTTAGATGACTTGCCCATGGGCACATGGCTGGTGGTGGAGCCAGGCACTGCCAAGGTCTTCTCATTCCTGCTTGGCCTGGTGCTCTTGGAACTACCCTGCTTAATACATACGGATACGATGTCTAGATCTGTTATTTTCTGGTTCTGTGACCTGGGGCAAGTCATTTGGCCTCTCTTTTAGATTTCAAAAAAAATCGGTTAAATTAGTATGATCATACTAGCCTTAACTTTCAGGCCTACTGTGTTGAACAGATGAGCCAAATTTATGAGAGTATTTTGGAAAAGTGTAAAATAATTTATAGGTATAGGGCAGGACTTTTTCCCTCTAAAATGCGCACCGGTACTTCACATTTCACAGATGCCATCCTAGAGTCTTCAGGCCTACCTCACTGTCACTCAGAAAGATTCTCCACCTTCCCCTGGGAACCCAGCCTTGTATTTCATAACTGGTTATCAA
Organism: Tadarida brasiliensis; assembly: GCA_030848825.1. NCBI lineage: Eukaryota > Metazoa > Chordata > Mammalia > Chiroptera > Molossidae > Tadarida > Tadarida brasiliensis. Next base: position 42,975,916 of record CM061268.1, read on the forward strand.
AAAAGTTCTTAGTCTGTAAGATCACATGGCAGTGTACTTTAGCGGGAAGTGCACTGGACTACGGGGCAGGAGACTGGCCTCTACTCTTAGTTCTTTGACTGCACAACTAGCTTTGTAACTGTGGACTAAACATTTGATCTTTCTGAGCCTCAGTTTTCCCATCTATGAAATGGCAATAATATCTGTCCAGTGTATTTCAAAAGGTTTTGAGGATCAGACAAAATAGTGCATGTAAAAGAATGTTACAAAGCATGAATGTACACAGGGGGATTAAACTTAGAGGGCCTTCTGTGTCCCAGGCACCATGCTAGCTCTTGGACAGGAGTGATACTGTTACTGGCTGTGACACGAGCTCATGGAACCCTGGGCTTCAGCTGCAGGCCCAGAGCAGGGAAGAAAGAGGAGGATGTAGCTGTCTTACCTTTGTTGCTTGGGCTATGACTCGCCTTGCCCAGGACTCTTACTGGTCCTGACCTAGTGTCTTTCCTCTCCATTGCAGGAAGATGAGAGGCTGCTTGGGCACCAGCACTAGTACCGTGAGTCCCTGCACTGGTTAAAGCCATCGCCACCACCTGGGCAGGCAGCAAGGTAAGCAGAGAGGCCAGTCTAGGCGAGCTCCTGGGATGTGAATGCATTTCCGCCTCAGCTGCTGCCCGGAAAATCCCAAGTGCACAAACAAGTCAAGGCAATGCATCTGGGTCCTCCTACCCGGGCTCCAGGACCCAGAGGAAGGGCTTGCTTCCCCTCCAACTGCTCCGGCTAGCTCCCTCCTCCCTGGCCAGGATTCTTCCAAGTTATAAAAAATGAGACACTGGAGGGGAGGAAAACAAGTCCACTCACTGTCTTCTCCCTTCTCCCCTCTGAGCTGTTTAAGCAAGTTCCCAGGAGCAGCCAGAGCCCTTGTTTGACTGGAAGGGAGGTAGGAGGAGTGGAATGCGTGCAAAAACCGAGCTGATCAAAAGACAGTGCTGTTTCATGGAAGCCTCCCAGAGCTGAGAGAGAGGGAGAGAGAGAGGGAGAAAGAAAGGGAGAGAGAGGGAGGGAGAGAGAAGGAGAGAGGGAGAGAGAGGAGCGAGCGCTGGCGAGAACAGGGTCTCCATGACAACTGGCCTGGCCGGCTAGCAGTGCTCTGCTCATTTGGCTGGAAGGAGCGCCACGAAAGGTCAGAGGAAGGAGCTGTGGGAAGCTCGCAGCAGGTATCAGAGCTCAAGTGAGTGGATTTGGGGCCCCTGGGCTCCCTAACAGCCTGTGGTGTGAGCCAGACTCTGCTGAGAATGGAGTGGGCAGGAAAGCACCGGGACTTTCAGGTAAGGTTAGCTCCGGGCTCGGGCTGTTTTTCCTCCTGTCCTGACCATAGGCTCGGGCTGCTTTCTGGGCGGCAGGCGGGTGTCTGTACTCTCTGCTCAGGGTTGGGGGCTCGGGAATGATGTCATGCTCCAGCAGTTGGATTCTATTAGCTTAAGGAGGAGGGATACAGCCAATTTTCTTGACTTTGCAAGTCTAGCTGATCTCACTCTCGCTGAACCTGAAGTGTTTAGACTTCACTGTAGAAATCATCTTACTTTTGTTTAGAACAAAGGCTCAGGACATTTTACAGGAAGATCTTATATAGCAAAGTGAGTTATCCTCACTCCGGCATTGTGTTTGTCGTTCCTACATGGACACTCCGGTGCCTTTGAGTGGCTCGGTTGTTCTAGTGAACACTGTCTGTTTTGTCTCTTGTGCTGCTGTGTCTGACCTGTAATGAAAAAAATGCTAATTAACTCAGCTAGGAGCCTGTGGTGAGTCCCGTCTCTCTGGAGCAGTTATTAGGACAGAGGGACTGTCTTAGGGATATCTAAACTGGGATCGGTGTGTGTGTGAGTGTGAGTGTGTTTGTGTGTGTGTGTGTGTGTGTGTGTGTGCCTGCCTGTCTGTCTCTCTCCCAGGTAGCTTGGTGAGAAGCAAGCTGTCCTCCCTCATTAATAAGGTCCATCACAGGCTTTCCTTAAAGATATATGGGGGGGGGGTGGAGGGCCTGCAAAGAGGCTTCTTAACCAGATATTTCAGAGTGCGCTCTCAGCGGCAGCTGCTAAGAGCTAGGCTGCCAGAGGAGACATGAGGTGCTGGGTGTGCTGATGGATTCCTCAGGTTAAAATCCTCACCTGAGGATATTTTCCCATGTATCTTCAGACAGAGTGGGAGGGAGAGACAGACAGACAGACAGACATCGATGTGTGAGAGACACATTGATTGGTTGCCTCCCGTACGACCCCGACCAGGGCCGGGGACCGAACCACAGCCGAGGTACATGCCCTTGACTGGAGTTGAACCCGAGACTCTTTGGTCTGCGGGCTGATGCTCTGACCACTGAGCAAAATCGGCCAGGGCTCTCAGGTTAATATTTTAACCAGATCTCAGGGCATGCAGTGCGCTCCTGCCCTGTTTGTCCTCTGTTCTGGCAAAACGCGTTCTGACCTGGTGGAGTGGTGTGCGGTGAGCTCAGTGTGGCCTGGGAGGCGAGACCCATCTAGAAGGGCACTTTCGTAGGTGACGAGGCAGCTGCGTTGTCAGTGATCTTGTTAGGAGGAGTAAGGCAGTGGACACCCCCCGAAGTGGAGACCCATCAGGAGACGTGCTCCCACTTCTGCCGTGCTGTGTCTCAGACTTACTCCTGGACCTCAGGCAACTGTGGTCTCTCTGTGGGATGAAGGAACAGCTGCTGTCCTGGCCCTTCGGTTTTTCTTCTTGAACTTTCTGAACAGAATGTCTTTTGTATTCTGGCAAACAATGAGGGGGCCTTCTGGTTCCCTCTGGGTCAGCTTGCCAATGAAAGCACTGGCCTTCCCCAGTGCGGGCTCCCTGAATGCGTCCGTGTACGGATGAAGGTTGTGGCCTGAGGGTCCGCAAGGGTGAATTCAGTGGCCCTGGACCGCAGATGGGCCACTTCAAAAGTGAGGCCTCTTTGGACTGCACTTCAGGGATCCTCTGCTTGTGTGTTGCTGGGGGCGATGGCATAACACTGTTGGTTGGGATTACAGTGGAGCGTGTGAGGTGGAGGCCTCTCTGGGCCAGTGGGCCCTTCCGTGGGTAGTGCAGACCCAGGGTCTCAGTTCTCCTTTACTCATATGGTTGTGGGTGGGGCTCCCCTAATTCCATCACCCCACAGGTGGGAAGAGGCTAGCAGATGATCTTTCTTTTGAATGGGTTTGGGGTTAGGAGACTTGAGTCCTTGGCCAGGCGCTCATGGGCAAATCCCGTAACCTCTCTGACCTTCAGATTTATTAGCTGTGGGGTGGAACTAATGATAAAAACTATTTCACAGGATTGTTGGGAGGAACACATGAGATAATTTCCCTGAAAGTAATTTTAAACAGGTGAAGTCCTATATAGTGTAAGAGGAATGAAGGATAGCCCAGCCCCTTCTGGAAGGTCACTTTGCCTCTCTGCTCTGGTCTCCTCATTTATAAACTGTTCTCTTCTCTTCTGCATTTCTTAAAAAAATGAGAAAAACCTTAGAAGACTTAAAGAGTAGTGCTCTCTCGGGCTGGGGCGTTTAGAAAGAGTGGTGTTCCCTGCAGACTTTGAGCCTCATGACTGACCCTTCAGAGATGACCCTTTCCTTGGGTCACTTGACCCATGTATATTGGTACTGGGGCAGGGATTCCAAGAGACCCTTGGCTTTCCTAGTCCCACAGCTGTCTGGCAGGTGTGATGTCCTAAAGCTCAGTACCTGGAGGAGAGGCTGCAGCTTGCCAGGGCTGCTTCCCTCATCCTGCGGGTTCTGCTGGGGAGGCTGTTCTGCAGGGGCAGAGAGGCCTCTCTCCTCTGTGCTGGGTTTGAAAGGCAGGGTTCTAACTGGCAGGAAGGTCCCTTGGGGGCTGGGCAGCTCTTTCAGGAACTTGTGTGGCTGCAGCTTAGAGGGAAACAAGAAAGAAAGAAACAAGGAAGTGGGAATTCCAAGGGCAGAGATACTTGATATGCCATGGGGCTCTGCCAAGGAACAGCATTGCAAGGGGGCGGGGAGACTCCAGCAAGGGCATCCCAGATCTGTCCTCGGGAATCTGTAGGGCTCATGGTATACTAGGTGGGGACCCAGGGAAGGGCCGGGCGCCCATGGGGGCCTCAGCTTTTGTTGTCAGATGGAAAACCCTGCCAGCCTTGCCCTGGAGTGGTGTCTGGGAAGAAGCCCCCGAAAAGACCCAGAGTAGGCAGATTAAAATCAATAACTAACTAACCACAGAGCCCAGTTTCCAGGTGAATCACGTCACAGCAGCTTCTGAGGCCTGCAGGAGACGTTGTCAGCCCAGACTGGGGCTGCAGCTGTTCCCCACTCCTTGTCAATCCAGATTCCCAGAGCTGAGTCACAAATTGGATCCCTCCATGTTCCTTAAGGATTAAAAAGTAACATTCCTGTTCTCACTCTCGCTCCCCCTCCTCTACTCTCTTCCCTGCCCTCTCTCCCCCTGGACTCCCTCCTCTCTCTAAAATTAGAATGATTAGTTACCCAAGGAAGCTGAAACTTGGAAATACATCGGAGGACAAGCCAAGAGCATCCTTGATTCTGCTGGCTGTGCTCCTGTCCCTGGAATGAAGGGCTCGGTGTACAGGTGGAGGGGCCCAGACTCCAGATGTCACGGCCACACTGCTGGCCTGGACTGAGAGAGGCTGTGCTCCATGCCCCACCCCACCCGGTTCTAAGAACTGTTTCGGGGAGTTCTGCCTGGCACCTGAGGGAGGTGGGAGGGTCTGGGTCCTGGGCCTTCCATACCCCTCCCTGCAGGCTGGTGGGACTGAGACCGAAGGGCATGTCTTCCTTTTGTTTCTCTTAGCTGTTCCCTAGAGACTCCTGATTTCCAATGTTGGGCCTAAGAGAGTTTTCTGAGGCAGCCAAGCCAAGGGAACATGTATCTGAGCCCGCAGGAGGCCAGGCCGAAGGCCTGCAGAGCTCTGGATGGGCCTCCCTCTGTGTTCTGCGTTGGCTGGGGAGGAGAGGATGTTGAAGACAGGCTGGGAGAGGGGGAGGGGAAATCTGCTTACAGATAATTGAGTTCTTTGAGTTGGAGGAACCATGGAAAGTGGAGAAAGGGCCAGGAGGGCATGAAAGGAGAAAAAAAAAAAAAAAAAAGACCATCTGGCATAGTCTGCAGGGATTTCTCTTTAAAGCCTGTGGGAAAACTTGAATTAGTGAGTGCCTTCTTCTAGGGGTGGGAGGGGGACTCTGGACATCTATTTTATGCTGGGGAAGAGACACTGTGTACATGTGTCTCAGTAGGTGGGTGGGGGGAAATACTGGGTACATCTGTCTTAGGGGAACATGCCACATAATGTTTTCTGATTGAAAAAACCTGGGGTCTCTGTTTCTAGCCATAGGCCCTAGAAAACTCCTGTGTGTGTGTGTGTGTGTGTGTGTGTGTGTGTGTGTGTGTGTGTGCAGGGGAGAGGAAGATGTTAAATGAGTCTAGACTACATTATTGAAGGATTTTTCCAAGGATCCCTTCTCTTATTTTTTTTGGCTCTGATGAACTGTTGTTGAGGGGCTGTTGAAATTATCACAATATTCTTCTCATCTAAAAACCGCCTGAATGTTGATTGTACTTTCCCTATAAAGGGTGAATTATATGCAGTTAGGGTATGAGGCCTTCTCAACCAAAGCTGACCTGTCACTAAGGGTTTGTTATGAAACCACCCCACTTTTTCAAAGCTTCAGACTCTTGTTTGGATGACTTGCCCCTGAAGAGGTTTGCATGTGAGTTGGAGATTCACACATAGGAAGCAGCGCGGTGAAGGGAGGACTGTTTGGGGGAAACGAGATGAAGGGGAGGTTATAGGAATCGTGATCCGAAACAGGAAGACTGCTAGAAGGAAAGGGGAGGGGCCCTGGGGAAGAGGGTTGGAGAGAAGGTAGTTCTCAGGGGCAGCAGGGCTGATAGACAGAAAGGGGAACCTGGCTGGACCTAGGAGGCCTTCACCAGTGAGCAGAAGGCTGGCCTGTCCCCACGGCACTCAAGGAGACAGTGTAGGTTCTAACAAGCACCAGGAGGACATGGTGGGTGGGGTGGCTGGCATTGGGTTGGCACCCCTGCTCATTTGCCCTTGGGCTTGGCAGCATCTCTGGGGCCCATGTGCTGTCTTGGTCTGTTCACTCATTTAGTCATGAACACAGAGGATCTGGGCCAAGAGCTGGGCAGGATCTAAAAAAATATCAAGTGTGGGACTCACCCCATATATGTTGTGTTCGATGTTGTGGTTATTTCCTCCCCAGTGTGAGCCTTTGAGCGTTGAAGAGAGAAGAGCCGTGGATCTGCTGAAGTTTGGGGCTTTGGTGTTAGGGTCAATGACCATCTCGTGCTTTAGGCTGGGGAAAAGGAGGAGGGTCCAACTCCTCGATGCTGATTGAAAGCACTGTTGAATGATGGAAGACAGCCAGCTAAAGGACTGGAAATATGAGAAGGGTGAGGGTTCTCGGCCTGTGTCAAAGCTTCTCTGAGAGTGTCAGAGGATGGGGTGTGAGGGAGGGGGCAATAGGAAGAGGGAACTGGGAAAATGGGAAAGAAAACTATGAAGTCGGCTAGGTTTTGGGACTTCGCTTCACTTGAGGAACTGAATTTTGGTGTGCTCACTTGTCTCCTCCTGGAGTTCTGATACCTGAATGGTATAGATTACTTTTCAGTGAGTCAGCCTGTGATGTGTTCGTTCGACTGGATGTTCAGTGAGTGAATGGTCCTGCCTCAGAGCAGCTCTGTCGGAACCCTTTGCACGTACTAGGAGTATTTTACATTCAGTGCAGTGCAGTGATGAAGAGCTGGAGCTCAAGGGTCTTAATAAGCCTACATTTAGAACCCGACATTACTGTTTACCAGCTGGGTGACCTTGTGACCTTGGGCAAGTTATTTATTCTCTCTGAGCCTCAGTTTTCTGCGAGGCATCTGTAAAATGGATATAATCATAGTACTTAGCTTGCTAGCGTTGTGGTGAGGACGAAATGAAATGACATCTGTAAAGCTCTCAGCCCAGAGCCTGGCACATAGTAAATGTTCAATGTTTTCCATTATAATTGTCAACTTAGAGCAGCATCTTCAAGAGAGTAAGGCTGGCACCTCTTCATCAGGTTGGGGTTACGATGCGAGGAAAGTCACACCAGACTCTCCTTTTAGTAGGAGTTTCCACTTTGTATTTTCTTCCTCTTTCTGTCAAGACCCCAGGAGAGTCTCTGAGGTGGTCCTTCTCAACCCACCTTCGCAGGCTCAGCTTTATCTTCCTGTAGGATGCTCACCCTTCACGGTCAGGGGAGGCTAGAACTGCCTCTTGCCTGTCCCTTCCCTGCAGGCCGGCCCACGTGGGCTCCTGAGGTCCTCCTTCACCCAGCCCTGGAGGCCCTTTAGCAGCTGCTCTTCGTGCTCTGGACATAGGCTACCCCAGCACCCCTCTCTCCACTGCTGTGACTTCCATCCGTGTGTCCTTCAGGACCCAGCTTAGAGCACGGGCTTTGCAGCCAGCTCTGGAGGTTCGTAATCTGCCTCTTCTTACTATCTGGGGACCTCTGGCACGTTGACCTCTATGAACCTTCGTGTAAACCTTCGTGTCTTCATAGGTAAATTGGGAGTACTGTTACCCATCTCAAAGGTTTGTTGTAATGGTTCAATGAGTTAATGTATATAAAGCACTTAGAATGAAGGTTCCTGGCTCGAATATGTTCTCAGTAAATGTTAGCTGCTGCCGTTGTTGGAGATCTCTCCCACCTATGAATTTCTCTGCCTGTGTACAGCAGTAGAAAGAGCCCTGGCCAGGTACCTGAGCGTTAGTCCTGGCTCTATCTGTGACTTTCTGGGTGACCCTGGGGAGGTAACTTGGCTTCTCTAGACTTCAGTTTCCACTTCTAGAAAGTGGGAGGTTTGGGTTAAGTCTTGCCATCGACATTCTGACTTATTTTTCCAACGAGATTCCCTAAAGTTCTATGAAATTAAGTATAATATTCTATATATTTTATTTTGCCAAACTGGCCAACATATATAGTTTAAGCCTTAAAAATATTTGAGTAACTTTTTTTTTTAACCCCAGCAGCCAGATTCGAGGAAGCATTTCCACTTGGTGCTCATAATGTGAGAGTTGGGAACTTGTCCTCAGATGCACAGGACTTGGCTGCGGCCACGTGCAAAGAGGCTGCAGCCCTTCATGAGCTAGAAAGCCCACCGAGTCCGTCAGACAGGAGGTGGGTTTTAGTTGGTGCCCCTGGGGAAAACTGGGTCGACATATGTGTGGAATAAATACTTATTTGTTCTGCTGTGCAGACTCAGACCAGCTCTGTGAATGAATACGGCCACCCCTGCTTCCTCCTCTCAGTGGAGGAAAATGGCAGTATTCTGTGACTGCCCCTCTCTGTCAGAGTTTTGAGTGATCCGGTGGTGCTCAAAGACAAACCTGTGTGCGAGGGGGAGGCGTCATCCAATGAAAGCACAATGTTTAGAGCCTGGGCTCTGGACTGTTGGGGGTCAGATTCTGGCTCTGCCTCTTCCTAGCTGTGCAACTGCGGATGCGTTCCTTAGCCTGCCCTCGGGCCTCGTCTGTAAAATGTCATGGGGTCGTGAGGCCTAAGTGTCAGGTGCTTAGAATAGTACCTCGTACCTAGTGCTGGATGAAACGTGAGCCGTTGTAGTTATGATTTCATTGTCAGCCGAGCAGAGTTTGTTTCTGAGTGGCTAGCCTGTCGGGTTTGCTCGGCTGAGAAGTGTGAGGTGACATCCCCTTCCTCTGTGTCTTGGGCAGATACCTAGTATCAGCAGAGCAGTCCTAATTTCCCCCTGTCAGTACCTGGGTCATAGCTCCTGCACCTTGCTGTGGTGAGACATACACACACCAGAGGGGGAGCCTGGCTGAACCACGGGAGCATGCCCGCTGAAAGGCTCCTCTCTGATGGGTCATGTGTGTCATATGGCTCTGGGGTAGGGACATGGCAGAACCCTGTGTAAAAGAGCAAGATGGGAATTGGGCTAAAGAAGGGTGTAAAATCAGACAGAGAGAGCAGGGTATGAAGGTGGGCAGGTGGCTGTGGCCAAGACAGTAAACAGCATCACAGAGCTCCTGCTACTTTATCTTCCCGAGACACGTTGACTCCCTGGCCCCAGCAGCGACCGCAGACCCTCAGAGGAGCGCTGGACTGAGAGGAGGGCCTAATCCGCTGCTAACAAGAATGAGCAGCATGCACAGCTCGGTGCATCTTATCTACAAGTGTAATTATAAAGAGATTTCCTCCTCCAACTGCAAGAAACAGGAACTTTGGCTGCCAAACTTAGCCGTGTGTTTTAAGTCCCTCAAATCTCCTCTGAGTGCTACCAAAGCTCTCAGCTTTGTTGTTATCTCTTGTTGAAATACAGCCTGGGAAGGTCATATCAACAGTGCCAATTTATGGGCCTGCTGAACCCAGGCAGAATGGGGAGTTCCTGGGAGTAGGTGCTTCACAGATTTTCCCTTTGAGTGAGGCTGTTTATAATTTAAGGTTCCTTTTGCTTGAAAAGACCAAACTCTGCAGATTAGGGTCAAACATTTTATTTCTCCTGTTTTACTTCTGGAGGCTCCCACAGGCAGGAGCTCAGACGCCGTAGCAGCTCCCGTAGTCTGCAGCTCAGCCTTGCTGGTACCTACACTGTGCCCTACGCTCTTTGTTGGAGGCAAGTGTTCCTGGCACAAAGTTGTGCCAGGATCCCCCACTCCACTTCGTTTGTTACCGGTTGTTGAGCTACCGTGTGTTCTGAAGGAGTGATTAAAAGCGGTGAAGACCAGGCACTGTCCAAACCACACACATATGGGGCTTTGTACTCGCTTGTACACCTCTGAGGATAAGAAGGTCAGACCCAGGTATGTATATATTTGTCACTCGGCAAAATGGGTGCAAATAAGAAAGATAATGAAAGAACCTGACTGACCCTGGCGACCACAAAGACGTGTGGTCCTTGAACGAGAGGAAATTACCTGGGGCAGCGGGGATGAACTTGGCAATGGCAGTGACCGTGGTTTGCAGTTTGTGACTCGACTGACTCAGCTGCTGTGGTCAGAGGATTGAGGCTTTTAGAAAGCACGGAAGTTCCTTATTTTCTTTGCCTCCTTCTAACCCCTGATTCACTCAGCCCTTTGGGTTCAGACATACACGGAAAGCCTGCCGAGAAGTGGCTGTTTTTGAGGTGGAACGGGCGGCACTGTCCTCTCGGGCTCCTGTCTCCGTCAGGCTGCTGAGGCCCGAGAGGGCGCTGCTGGTGAGGAGGGCGGGGGCTTGTGGACTCTGACTCAGTGCCCAAAGGGAAGTGGCAAGATCAAGTTAAAAAGACAGCAGCGAGGGACAACTGGAAACGTTTGTTTTATTTAACTCTCATTAAATGGAAACAGAAAAGCTTTTTTTTTTTTTTTTTTTTTTCCAATTTTAAAACCCATGTGTGTTTGGTAAACCCAGGTGGGTTTCAAAACCAGTGATGTCCAGACTTCTTCTTACCTGGAAAACACTCAAGGTCAGATGTATACACAGCTTTGCTGGAGGACATGGAGCCCCGGGAAGCCGTCGACACTAACGGAGAAACCCGTGGAATTACGTGTATTTTGTCGCATTGAGAAAAATTGGGGGGAGGGGCAAAAAAAAGCCACGGGGACTGCAGCACCCCTGACACCCGCCCAGCTCCTGATGGCAGCTAATGTTTTGTCAGCGGGAGAGTCACGATAACCTTTTCTGTGTTTTCCAGGGGTTTCTTTCTCCTCAGCCTTTTCTCTTTTTAATTTACAGTCTTCCCCTGAGGTCCCTCCCATCTTCTGCCACCAGTTAGTTGGAGAAAGAAGGGTGATGGGGGCTGTCCAACTCTGCCTCTGTTGTTTATTTATTTATTTTTTTTATCCTCACCCGAGGACATTTTTTGCATTTATCTTCAGATAGAGCGGGAGGGAGAGAGGGAGATAGAGCGGGAGGGAGAGAGGGAGATAGAGAGAGAGAAACATCGATGTGAGAGAGACACATTGAGTGGTCGCCAACCACACGACCCCAACTGAGGCCAGGGACAAACTGCAACTGAGATACGTGCCATTACTAATGATTAGTGGGACCTGAACCCGGGACTCTCGGGTCTGCGGGCCAACGCTCTAACCGCTGAGCCAAACCAGCCAGGGCTCTTGTTTGGAAACTGAATTTATTCATCCGATGCAGAGTTCTGAGCATGCATTTTGTTCTGGGCACTGTTATAAATGCTGGGCATGTAGAGATAACTAAGACAGCAAGGCCCTTGTGTCATGGAGCTTAAAGTATAGTGGGGGAGCAGTCAGTAAACAAGTGAGCAAATCAGTACATGAGATAAGATCGTGATGTGAGCTATGAAGGAAATGATGGTGGTGTAAAAGAGAGGAACAGGGACTTGGAAGCTATTTTCAACAGAAAAGTTAGAGCAGGCCTCTCTGAGAATATGACGTTTGAGCTGCAAGTTCCAGGCCGAGAAGAAGGTTTGAGGGAGGTATGCTGCTGGGAGAGGGAACAGCAGAGGCAAAGCCCCTGAGGTAGGGGAGAGCTTGGCCTGTTGAAAGAACGTAGAGTATCGTTGTTAGAATGCAGGAGCCCCCGAATGTAGGGTATACGATGTTGGTCAAGGCTAGTTCAGGCAGAGCCTTTTGGCCATGGTAAGGGGTTTGAAGAACCAATATGAGGGGTATATATTCTATTTGAGAGAGATGGTTGGCAAAGAGGAACATTGATTGTCTAAAAAGAACGGAGATAAAATATGGGCAGGTCCTGGAGTGAGGATAGGCACGAGGCTAATTAGCTAAAGGAAGTTGAATGAATAGTCAGTTCTGCATATTTCTTGGGATCAAGCAAATATGTGTTTTAAAGCTTTCTGTAGATTTTAAGCTAGTGGTGTATCATTAGCAGAATGCTATACCAGGCATTTCCACTTGCATCGTTTTAGTAAATCCTCACAACGATCTGTGAGTGAATTTGTTGATGTTCTGATGTCTACAGATGAGCAACTCAGAGTGGCCAACATGCTGAGACTGTAGGTCAGTGTGATCCCAAAGATGTGCCCTTTGTATGTCTCCACTCTGACCTGTATGCCAGCTGCACCTACAAGTAGTTACCTGAAATATTTAAGGAACATTTTTTTCCTGAATTGTTATGTGTTGTTTACTGCCATGTTTTCCTTTCTTCACTGGTACCTGGGATGGCTTTTGGATATTTGTGGAGATGAATGAGATTTTTTTTCGGCTTTCTCTGAAAGGATTACCTGGTCAGATACTGAGAATGCCATCCCGTATCAAAGATGGGGGAGGGCCAGTGTGTGTGTGTCAAGACTTGAAAACAGATAACCCAAACCACCTGTCTTTACATGGGTAGGAGGAGTGACGATCTTTCTCATGAATATTTCACAGGTAGTTGGATGTCTTGGATTCTGATTTCTCCTATTTTAGGTAAGAAGATGGAAAATTCAAAAATGTGTCAGTTAACTAGCACTTGTAAATAAACTCTGATTTCCTAGTTCACAGGTCTCTTTTAGACTCTCTAGGTTTGTTGGAAATGTTTGAGAAAGAAATTTGTCAGGCCACAACTTTTCACTGGCTGGAAATTGAACAGTGACTAATTTCTGTTGGTGCATACTTCTTTTTCAAGGGTCTAATCCTGTTTGGATTCTATGAAATAAGGGTTAGGATTCTGAAATGAAAATGTATAGGGTATTTATAAACACTTCTTCCTCAGTGTTCATGAGATCTGTGTTGGGCCCAGTCAGCTGGCTTAGACAATAGTTTTGACAGGCAGAGCAGAGTGAGATTGAATTTCAGATTTAGCAGATTCCTGACACACACAGCATTTCTTTTGTAAGTAATGGGATTCTCCTTTCCTGTCTTCCCTATCCCTGCCTGTTTTAGTAACTACTGTGCTTCTGAAGGAAAATATATGTGGTTAGGAAAGATTCCTCAGACAGTGTTTTTCGTCTTTAGCACTGATTCACTTAGCAGGCAGTTGATGGTCACCCGCCATGGGCTGGGACACACATGAGTTAGGGGGCGAGGCTGAAGAGATTGGTCAAGGTCAGATCTGGAAGGGCTTGAAGCCTCCAGGAGTTGGGGGATCGCACATTGTCCTTCTGAAAGCATAATGGGATTTGGTTGGTAGAAAAAAAACACCATGTGGAAGACAGAATTGGAGTGGGAGGAAACTTCTTTATCTTCTTGGGTGTAACTGAGAGGTGATATTCCAGTCGCTCAAAATTAAGGGAAGTCTAGGGGGATCTGAACTCCAGGTTGCGGAGCTCTCTTGAGCTGTGGAGCAGTGGTTTGCAGACTTGAGTGTACCCCAAACTCACCTGGAGAGCTTGTTTCCAATTCAGTAGCTCTGAAGTGGGCCTGAGAATTTGCTTTTTTAACAGGCTTTCTTAGTGCTACTGCTCCTGCTGTGGGCTGGGAACTGCTGCTTAATAAGCTTGGCCGCTGAGATTCAAATAAGGGTGTGAGGGCCAGATGCTGATTGGTTTGCCTTCTTTCACTAACCTAGAATTTCAGGTCTACATGTTAGAATCTCTTGGGGGGCTTATCCTAGAACCTCAGCAGAGCCGCTGCCGCTGGTCACAATGACTCTTCTCACGATATCCATATCACTTCCGGATGAGGTTTCCAGCTATGTGTTTGTCTGTAAACAGCTGTTTGACTAATTTTTGGAACATGCGCATCTGGGCACTTGATTCTATTAGGTCAGGTGACACTCATGCTGGGATAAGTGCCCTCCCCACCCCCGCCCTTCAGCGTAGCCTTGGGTTGGCAGACTGATTCAGGGGCTGCGGGCAGGCTCAGCATAGTGTGTTCTGTTGACTAGCCAGGTTTACACAAGGCATGCCTGGGAGATTATCTCTTTAGCTCCAGAGTACAGTTTCAAGGGCAAAGTCCACTGGTGGCCGTTGATAGGCTGAGAACACCTGGAAGAGAGGATTTCACTTGGCTCTCACTCAGCCAGGCCTCGGTGCCTCTTCCCACAGAGGTCAGGTGTTCCGCTTGTCTGCTGCCCCAGCAGGGAACGTGGGGACACTTCTCCCAGAGCAGCATGGCTCCAGGCACTGCCCCTCGCTGTTGATTTCAGGACCTGTGGCTTCAGGTGACACGCTTGAGTTAGTGAATGTCCGCTGCCCTCGCTTCCTTGGCATCTCATTTCTTGAATCCTCGTCTGTGCTTGCTGATCCCTTCGGGGAGAGGATCTTCATTTTTCCTTTGTGGTCAGTGACTGATTTCCCCTAAAGGCTCTGCCTCCTGTTCTTAAGCTTTCCTCATTAGTTCAGCCCCGTCGTGGCATTCTGTTTCCCTGTGGGAAGGGGCAGCGAAGGTTACCCGGCCTAGCACTGCCCAGTCTTTTTCACGTCCCTGCTCACGCAGAGAAGGATCACTTTTGTAAGGCACACTGGGATGAGGGGAGGCTCCTGGTGGCACCGAGCCCCGTGCCGCCCCTGGGCTTGGAGGAGTCACTGTCCGCACAGCTGGAACCCATTCTTGGCATGTTGGCTGAGAACTCTGATCGAGTCCCAGGTGCCTCAGAGTTTGGAGGTGAAAAAACTGAGTGTCAAGGTGGCCAGGCTGGGACCAGGGCTCAGGTCTTTCCACTTCTGCCGATTCAGGGCCTTGCTGTTCGCATAACACAAGGACTGTAATGTGTTACAATTTCAGATGAGCAGGCATGCAGGAAACGGTCTCAGGTGAATTTTTGGTTTAGATTATTTTCCTTTTTTAATACAAAAGCAATACATTTGTTTTAAAAATGTTTACAAAATAGAGAAGTATCTCTCAGAATATGAGCCTCTCCTATAAACCCATGCCCCAGAAATGTAATTATTGTAAACAGTTGGGTAACAATGGATCATTTTTTCTACAAGAGATTTATGCATACATTTATTTTATGTTTAGAAAAAAAGACTATCCTCTAATAAGAAATGGAAAATAAAAAATGTTGGGGAGGATGTAGAGCAGTTAGAGCCCTCCTGTGTTGCTGGTGGAAATGTAACTGGTGCAGCTGTTGTGGAACCAGATTCCTCAGAAAGCTAACACTTGCCACATGGCCCAGCATCCACTTACCTGGGTATAAACCCCAAATAATTGAAAACAGGGACTCAGACACTTGTATGCCAGTGTTCATAGCAGCGTTATTCTCAGTGGCCAAGGTGGAAACAACCCAAGTGTTTGTCTGCAGATGAAGGAATAAACAAAATGTGGTATATGCAGTGGTTATTCAGCCTGAAAAAGGGATGAAGTTCTGATCCGTGTGGATGAACCGTGAAATCATTGTGTTAAGTGAAATAAGCCAGGCGCAAAAGGATACATATTGTGTGATTCTGCTTGTATGGAATATCTGTAATAGGCAAATTTATAAAGACAGAAAGTAGATTAGAGGCTACTAGGAGCTTAGGGAGAGAGGAGAATAGGAATTTATTGCTTAATGGTTATAGGGTATCTGTTTGGGGGTGATGAAAACGTTTTGGAAATAGTGGTGCACAACATTGTGAATGCCACTGAAGTGTAATCTTAAAAAATGCTTAAAATGGCAATTTATATATATATTTTACCACATAAAAATTTTAAAAAATTATACTCTACTGGAGATGTTTTCACTTGGTAATTTATCTAGGCTATTTTCCCATGTCAGTCATTACTTTCTTTAAAAAAAAATTTTTTTTTATTGACTTTTACAGAGAGAGGAAGGGAGAGGGAGAGAGAGAGAGAATCATCGATGAGAGAAACACATCAATTGGCTGCCTCCTGCACACCCACAGTGGGGATAGAGCCCACCGGAAATCGAACCAGTGACCTCTTGGTCCATGGGTCGACGCTCAGTCACTGAGCCACACCGGCTGGGCATCAGTCATTACTTTTAACGGCAGCACTGTTTCTTCAGATGGATGTATCATCCTTTAATCGAGCTCTATTGGTGGACATTTGCGTTGTTTCCAATTTTTTTAATAAACAGCGCTACAGTAAACAGCAGTATACAGCTGTCTTCCCCAAGTGTTCTAGTATTTGTATTACCTTAGGCAAAATTCCTAGAAGGGAAGATTTGCTGATCAAAGGGTATCATGCTCATTTAAAATGTTAATAAATATTGCCAAACTGCTTTCCAAAGAAGTTGCATCAACTTAGTTCTCATCAACAGTATATAAAGGTGTCTGTTTCCACCACACCCTTGGCAGCGTGGGTGTTACTAATCTTTGTCAAACCGATAGATGAAAAATGATTTATTATTGTTACTTTATTTAGGATTTCCTTAATTATTAGTGAACTTGAATATCCTTTATGCTCACTGGAAGTTGCGCTTATTTTTATGTGAATTTTCTATTCAAATATTTTTTTTCTGTTTGGTCAGTACTTTTTCTTGTGGATTTATGAGAACTTTTACATACACATTACATTAGAACTCTTTGCCTTACTTGTTGCTGATATTTCCCCCCTAGTTTATTTCTCTTTAATTTTAGACTTTGTTTATGCTAATTAATTGCCTTTCACATGTTTTTAATTTTTATGGAGGTAAGTACATGAAATTCAACTTCATGTTCCCCCCTCCCCCCATGGCATGGCTTTTGAGTTGAATTTTATGTCATACTTTGAAAATTTTTCTTCACTCACAATTATAAAAATAATTCATGTTTTTATGGTTTCAGTTTTTACATTTAAACTGTAAGTTAGTAATTGATAAAAACCAATAATAACCTTTTTCCTGTTAATTTGCTCTTTACATAAAATTTGTAAATGTGTCCACTTTAGTGATTTTAGTGAGTGAGGCTATCTTTATTAAAATTCTTGTTATACTTCTTATTTAGTATGTACTATAATCATTGAAAACATTTTCTGCAGCATTTATAGAGGAAGATTTCTGACTCAGTTTACCAAAAAAGCCTTTAGTGAGAGAGGTAGATCAAGAAATTACACCCACATCTTCTGATTCCCAGTCCTATTTCTTGTTTGTTTTCTGTTGTTTATTATTTTAAAAAAATATGTTTTTTATTGATTTTTTTTAAGAGAGAGAAGAAAAGAGAGAGAGATAGAAACATGGATGAGAGAGAAACATCTCTTGGCTGCCTCCTTGCATGCCCCTCACTGGGGATTGAGCCCACAACCCGGGCATGTGCCCTGACTGGGAATTGAACCGGGACCTCTCAGTCCATGGGACGATGCTCGGTCCACTGAAGCCACGCTGGCCGGGCTATTTTCTGTTATTCTTAACGATGCAGCCAGATTCCTTTTCTTAATGTTTGGGGAAATTGCATCACTCCCCTTCTGAAAACTTCACTTTGACACACATGTTGTGGTATAAAGGCCTCTCTCTCAGATTGCGCCTGGTTTGAGGCGCTGGGAGCAGGGAGGCAATTGCATGTTGAAGGTGCATGGTTTGGTGCTGAGGAGAGTCAAGGGCCAAAGTCTGAAGGGATGTTAAGATGCAGGAAGGTGTGATTCTGTGGGAGGGGAGCAGCAGGAAGAAGTGGGAAGACATTTCTTTTCTTTTTTTTTAAATCCTCACCTGAGGCCATGCTTAGAAAGAAGAAGGGAGAGAGAGAAACATCGATGTGAGAAACACTGATCGGTTGCCTTCCATATGTGCCCCGACTGGGGACCAAAGCTGCTGCATAGACATCCAGGCCCTACCCGTAAAGAATGTAATAGTCTAGTGGACAAGACATATGAAAGGGGGATACACTGAAGTGTGACTCATGCCCCGTACAAGTGGCACTGGGAGGAAAGGGTTGATCCAGTCACCGTGGGAAGAGAGAGAGGAAGATGAGGGCAAAGTTTCATGGAGGACAGGGTGCCAGTTCAGATTTTGAAAGAGGAATAGATTTTTTTTTTTTTAATCCTCACCCGAGGATTTTTCCATTCATTTTCAGACTGAGTGGGAAGGAGAGAGAGAAAAACATTGATGTGAGAGAGACACATTGATCGGCTGCCTCCTGCACAACCCTGACCAGGGCTGGGGACCGAACTGAAACCGAGCTGTGTGCCCTTGACTGGAATCGAACCTGCGACTCTCTGGTTTGTGGGTGGACCCTCTAACCGCTGAGCCAAACTGGCCAGGGCAGGAGTAGATTAGAAGAAAAAAAAAGTTTGTACCTTTTGACCACTATGAATAGTTTTTTTAAAAAAAATCCTCACCCAAGGATATTTTTCCATGGATTTTTTTCAGGTAGAGTGGGAGGGAGGGAGAGAGAGAGAGAGAAACATTGATGTGACAGAGACACATCGATTGGTTGCCTCCCACATGACCCTCTTCTCTCTCTTAAGAGATTATCAATTTTAAAGACAGCACCAAGTGGAGACGTTCTTCTTAATGTAGTGAGAAAGAATTAGAAAGTGAAGTACTCGATCACCTTGTGGTTTTGTGCCATTTAATGCTGTGTAATGCGACACTGAGTGCCTCCCGTGCGATTCCTGACATTTTGGGAAGCACTGCTGTGGGCAGAGGAGCTGCTCAAAGAATTTGAGCACTGGAGTGAGATGGTTAAATTTGCAAGAACATTGTGGCTGAAGTGTAGCGAGCAGATCTGAAGAAAGTAAAAGTAGGAGCAAGGAGGTGGGTTTCAGGAGATTTATTGCAGTAAGTCAAACGACCGATAATAAAGTCTGAGTTAGAGTGGCCAGGGATTGGAGGAGGTGACTGTGAGACATTAAGGAAGTAGAATTTGCAGGACTTGGGATGGACTGAACCAGAGTAAGGAGAGTGAAAAGTCACGCATGGGTTGTAGAAACTTGGGTGACTTTGTAGAAAAAGTACAGGAGGGGAAGAAAGTGTTATGTTAGGGGTGAAGTGGGAGATGATGAGTTGTTTTAGACAGTCCTTTTTCTTAAATTTTTAAACATAAATTCATTTGCCATGTTATGGATTTATCTGATTGTGGGTTTTGTTTGTTTGTTTGTTTTTTTGGAGTATTGAGTATTTTTTAGGTTCTCCCTTTCTCTTCTGTAAACTGTAAATTAGATATAGAGGCTTGCTTAGATTTAGATTTAAGAATTTTTGAGGGGACAAAAACCCTTGATAAATGATGCAGCAGATCAGAGGCACATAATGTCTGGTTTTCCCACTGTTGATGCTAAACTTGGTCACTACTAAAGGAAGGGGCAGCCAACTTCTCCGTTGTAAATTATAGTTTTCATTTTATAACTAGCAGATAATCTGTGGGTAACCTTTGGCACTCTTCCCCATCAATCTTCCACTTAAGTGGCTTTGTTTTTTAAACTTTTTATTATGTAAATTGTCAAGTATACACAAAATTAGACGGGATGGAAGATGAACACCCATAGATCCATTCTAGCCTCAACTATTACCAACATGTGGACTAGCTTCTTTTATCTTTATCTTTGTCCACTACCCCTTTTTTCCCCATTGCATTTTTGGAAGCAAAGAAAGCATCGTACCATTTCATCCATAAATACTTCAGAATGTATCTCCAAAAGAGCTTTCAGATGTGTTTTAGATGTGTTGATTTCTGACCAGCAATTTTTAGTTGCTTTCCCAGGGAACGGAGTATCCTGGTGCTTGAACTGATCCAGAATGAGGGCTTTACACGCAGCTACAGTGGAAGGAGAAGGATTTGAGGGTGTGATGCATCATGGATTCTTGCCTGGAAGGACAGAAAGGTGATGGCTGATGTGAACTAGGGAGGAGAGACTTGGCCAAGGTCAAAAAGCAGCTACTGGGTAGTGAAAAGGTCAAGAGGTAGGCAGCAAGGGAAACTGTGGTCAGAGAGTAGGATTTTGTAGACAAGATTGAGATGTGTAGTCTCGGGCAATAACAGAGTTCCAAGGCATGTCCACTGGTGGGTGACGGAAGTAACATTGAGGTCAGGGAATCGATCGTGACATGAGAGTTTTGAGTGGACCCATGCACATAGGTATTGGAGTTGCCAGGGTGCAGAGAGCTGTCGGGGAGAGCCTGATGTACGTGAGGGCGGGGGAGGGCGTGCACCTGTGAAGAGTCCGAAGCTGGGGGTAGTTTCCAGCAGAGCGGTAGCGCTGTGCAGGAGGTTGGAAGCATAGTCAGGGTGGGAGAAGGCAAGGTGAAGAAAAAACAAAACATTTTAAACAGCTTTTAAGCCTGTTGTGCTCTAGTAGACATTGCTGTCTGCAGGTTGGGGTGGGAGGAAACCAGTGGGGTAGCGGATTAATACGGAACAGGACAGAATTGTGATATGTGGGTGGGGTTGAAGCAGGAACCCCCAGAGGAGACGCACTGGATCACCTAAGTTGTGCCGGTATGGTGTTAGAGGACTTGGCCAGGGAGTCCCCCCCACTCACTGTTTTTCCCCCTAAGGGATCCTTTTGTGTAGTAGCCCCGGGTGCCCTGTTGATTGAGGTTTGTTTTGCCAGCCAGTCTTTGTGAGGATTTCTGTTGCATTCTTCACACTTTGCTTAAAGGATTTGGGTAGGGGCAGGTAGAGGGGGGTGCCTGTCCCTGGATAAAGCCTGGTCCAGAGAACTCCTAACATTTTCTTGTCGCTGGTGACCACTTGCCTCTTAAACTTGTAGAAATCCATTGATGAGTATGTGAAACATAGTTTATCCTTGTATTATTATTTGTTAATTATTGTATTATTTTACATACAACTATAAACCTACTTTTTGCCCCACCCTGTGTATCTGCCTGCCTATCTATCTATCTATCTATCTATCTATCTATCTATCTATCTATCTATCTATCTATCTGCCTCTCTCTCTCTCTCTCTCTCTCTCTCTCTCTCTCTCTCTCTCTGTCTCCTGGGTCACTGTCATCAAGCCTATAGGAAAGAAGCATATTGTAGGTTTCATAGTTTTTAAGAACCTTGAGCTAAAGTTATGGACTTGTGGATGATCCAGAAATGAAAACTTGAGATGAAAATTCCTCCTCCTACAATATCTCTTGAAATGATACTTTGAGGATGATCGTTGTTGAAGGAAAAGAGGTTAAAAGGGAGATGGGAGAAAAGAAGGCCAACCTGGCTTAATACCAGCATCTCCATGATTTCAAAGCAAACAGGGTTTGTGCCCAGCGGGGTCTGGAAGTGGGATGATTTCTCATTGTCTTGCCAAACACCTATGTTTTTTGTTTTGTTTTGTTTTTTAATCCTCACCCGAGGACATTTTTTTGTTCAGATAGAGTGGGAGGGAGAGAGAGGAAGAGAGAGAGAGAAACATCGATGTGAAAGGGACACATAGAGTGGCTGCCTCCCGCACGACCCAACCAGGGGCCAGGGACAAACTGCAACCGAGGTACGTGCCCCTAGTGGGAACCGAACCCGGGTCTCTCTGGACCGCAGGCCGATGCTCTAACCGCTGAGCCAAACCTGCCAGGGCCCAAATGCCTATGTTTAAGGGAGTGACTGACCCACAGGCTTACGTGGTTTTAATTTTTTTTTTTTCTTATCCTCACCTGAGGATATTTTTCTATTTATCATCAGATAGAGTGGGAGGGAGGGAGAGAGACAGAGAGGGAAAGAGAGAAACATCAATGTGAGAGAGACACATCGACTGGTTGCCTCCCACACGACCTGACCAGCACTGGGGACTAACCGCAACCGAGGTATGTGCCCTTGACTGGAATCGAACCCGCTACTCATTGGTCCGCAGGCTGACGCTCTAACCACTGAGCCAAACCGGCCAGGGCGGTTTTATGAGTTTTAATGTTGAGAGAAAAATGTTTCTGTTAGGCTGTATTTGGAGTTCATTTCCTGCTGACTTTGCGTGTGTGTGTGTGTGAACAGAAATGTCAGCTCTGCTTTATCCCTCTCTTCCTGGAGGATAATGATAGTTATTTAGATATGAGTAATAACTTACAACACATAAAATACTTGTGCATACATTATTTCATCAGTTTTACATTCTGTCCTTTCAGAAGAGGAACGGAGGTGACTGGCTACAGAAGACACAATAAAGACAGCTCCTTACTGTGCTGGAAGGAGCAGGAACTTCAGAGTCAGACCTAGTTTGAATTCTGGCTTCTCCTTTTACTAGCTGTATGACCTTTGGTTTTAGTTTTCTTACTTGGTGAAATAGAATTGATAACATTTACCTCATAGGATAGTTTTAGAGTATTAAATGAATTAACATAATTAACACCTAGGAACAATACTTGGTACACAGTAGCTAACTGGCAAAGAGAGGCCTTAATCATGTTAATAACATAGAAACAGATCGTCAACACCGAAGAAAAGAAAAGCGTGCAAATGTCCTCATCTAGCTTATTAAGGTGGCTTCTGAGAATGGCTTTGGAGTTGGAGTCCCTTGAAAGTCCTGGAAACTGACCTTCTGATACCTCACCTTGAGGAAAGAGGAAACATACCATTTTCTCAAGGCAGACAAAGTTTGTTTTTTAGTTTTATGTTTTAATGAGATTTCTTAGATGGATGTCTTTGTTGGAGACGTTAAATGATGTAGTAGATAGTTATCCTTACCATTTTTTAATCAAGAGTTTTTTTTTTCTTGTTTTTACAACCACAAGGACATTTCTTTACTATTTTTACAGCAAATGCTTAAGCGATTTCGATTTCCTATAGCTCTCTTCTGGGGATTGATAATAAAATACAAATGTATTACATGAAGTTGCAACTCAGTGAAAACCACCCTGTAAGGAGCTGAGCTAGTGGTGTGTCTATATAGCTTTCTAGTGACCTAACTGGTAGAAAAATGGGGCTTAAAATACCCAGGGGCATGGATATTCATCACACTCCTTAGATGGTCTCCTTTAAATATCACTTTTTCAGTTGGAATTTTGTAAGAGTTGGACAGTAATCCATCCAGAAATCCTGAGTTCTCTATTCTCTACTCTGTATTCTGTATTTCCAACTGAAACAGATCTACAGACTTTGGAAAACAGATGGAAGGATTGACTTTCTACTAGAGAGTTAGAGCCCTGTAACTTGTGTTCTTGCCTGTATTAAAACATTGTGGATTTTGTTTAATTTTCATAGTAGCCCTGGGAGGGAGGGAGACTGACCAAATGTAAAATACCCTTTGAAGTACCAGGCATTGGTCTTTTCCCTCATTTACAAATAGGAGACTGACCCAGAGATGAGAGATCCAATGAGCAAGCCTATCGCATTCCTCCCCTCTCTTCTCCTCCATCTCTTAGGTCATAAATGCCACACAGGGATTGCCCTTTGATTTCTGTGTGACTGTTTCGGATCTGGAAATGATCATCATCACTTCTAGATAATACCAGCCCTGGCCAATTGCCGAGTGACACCCACATCACTAGCAAATCATGGAATTATAGTGACCTAGGGAGAGATCCTAGTTGGAAATGAGTGACTTTTCCAGAAGACAAAAAAATGACAGGGCAGGGAGGTGACTGCCTTCAAAATGTGGAAGTGCCCCTTGCTCTCTGTCATCCCGTTGGTCAGAAGCAGGTGGAATGAGGGGAATTTGAGCCACTGAAGAATTTGCATGTGTGTGCTTTTATCATCTTGTACCTACCTTTTCCTCTTTGCAGCAGTGATCTCAGAAAACAGGAAAAACTGCCATGATCACAATCAATGTTTAATGCAAAGAGAAACTGATGGTGCCTTTTCACGGACATAGGGCAAATTCAGGGTCTGGGGCCTGGGATGAAGCTGACTGCTTGTGGAAGTGCAGGTAGCTGGCTGCTTGGATGAGAGCCACAGTCTCTAAGTGCAGAGAGTGGCTTAATTTCAGTGGATACCCATGGAATCTCAGATGGCGTATCTGCCTGTGCTGTCTTAACAACTGTCAGCCCTCTTGGGGCTTATGTACCTAGAAGGAAGATGCACATGCCAAGAGAATATCTGTACTGGTTCATAGATGCCATACAGCTAATACTTTCTTGGTTGGTTTCAGATTTTAGATGGTTCACATTTGCCTATATGCAAGACTGCCTTTTGATTACCACTGTGCGGTGCCAGCCCTCTTTTCTCACTCTGTTCCTTGAGCTTCCCTAGCCTGTATCTCGCTAATTCTAGAGAAATAGCATTGCTGGTTGTGTAGTTGAGACCAAGGCCACTGGTGAGGCCATTGCTTTTTTTTAATATATATATATATATATATATATATATATATATATATATATGTTTCTACTGATTTTAGAGAGAGAGAGGAAGGGAGAGGAAGAGAGAGATAGAAACATCAGTGAGAGAGAAACATCTATCAGCTGCCTCCTGCATGCCCCCTACTAGGGATTGAGCCCACAACCCAGGCATGTGCCCAGACTGGAAATCGAACGGGTGACCTCTTGTTGCATTGAACAACAGTCAGCCAAATGAAACATGCTGGCAAGGGCAAGGCCATGGCCATTGCTTTTGTTGCCCCAGTCGGCCTTTTGATCACAGATAATTCAGTCATGACTGGCATTTCCTTAGGGCTTCTGAAGGTGTATGAGGTTTGGGGGTGACGGGAAAGTTTGGGCTGAAAAGTCCACTCTCCTGGACGCTGTTCTTACAGTGGTCTTTATACCAAGAAACTTAACCAAGAGTCTACTTCCTGTTACTCAAGCTTTACCAGAAGAAGCTGGTCTCCATGGCAGGTTCAGAATGTGAAATGGAGTATGAATTATTATTCATATTTTGTGTGGAATTTGGGACTGTGTGGTTCTCTCTGACTCATACTCTCTGCCCTTCAGTCAGGGACAACTATCCCCAGCTGACCTCCTATGTCTTGCTGTCTTCACCTTGTTTCTGAAGATTCTCACCCCAGGTGAAAACCTCGAAGCTCCGCTGGCCCTCTCATTGTTGCAGAGCTGTTGTTACATTTCTGTCTACAGTATCTCCCTTTGTTGCTAACCTCTTGCATTATTCCAGGTAAAACACTTCTGCTATTGGCAGACCAGCTCACCCTTTTTCCTGTTTCTATTCTTTCCGTGCAAAATTAACTAAATGTATTGATTTATTTTAGTAATAAAAGAAACACATGATCATTACAGAATATTTGTACATAACAAAAATATTAGGAAAGTAAAAAAAAAAATCACATATTTTTCTACCAGAGATAGCATAATTACTGTTAATTTTTTGGTATATATTATTTAGGATCTCTTTTCATATATGTTCTATATATGCTTTAAGATACACTCACACACACACACACACACACATACACACAGAAGCATAGCATTGTTTTGTAAGTTACTTTTTTGACTAATATTACATGGATATCCTCCATGCACAGGACTTACTGATAGAGCTACTTTGCAGTGTTTAATGCTGCATAGAATTCCATTGTATTGATGAGTCATTATTTATTTAATTAATCTCCTGATGATGGACTTTTAGGTTATTTCTATTATTATGCTATTAAAAGCTATGTGGTATATATCTATATAGCTATTCTTCTATCCCTACTTGTATAAGTTCAGGATAAATTTCTAGAAATGGAATTGGCAAATCAAAAGGTATGTAATATAGCCCTGGCCAGTTTGACTCAGGGGTTAGAGCGTTGGCCTGCAGGCCAAAGAGTTGTGGGTTGATTCCAGTCAAGGGCATGTACCTCGGTTGGGGTTCAAGCCCTGGCCCTGGTCGGGGTCGTGCGGGAGGCAACCAGTCCGTGTGTCTCTCTCACATCGATGTTTCTCTCTCTCCCTTTCTCTCTCTCTCTCCCTCCCTCCCTCCCTTCCACTCTATCTGAAGATAAATGGGAAAATATCCTCGGGTGAGGATTTAAAAAAAAAAGTATGTAATGTAAATTATTTAATAGTACCTTAAATTTTAAGTATATGGAAAAGAAAAAAAAAAGATGTAATAAAAACCTGTGTTCCTGTCACCCAAATTTAATAAGTATTAACATTTTACCATATTTGCTTCAGAGCTCTTATTTAAAATAATTTTTTAATATGACAGATATGACTAAAGCTTTCCTCAGTCCCTTTCTTCCTGCAGTTGAAATGCCTCATTGCCACGTATATCTTGTCCATAACTAGTGTATAGTATTATGTATTTTTTTTTTTTATCCTCACCCGAGGACATTTTTCCATTTTTTGTTCAGATAGAGTGGGAGGAAGAGAGAGGGAGAGAGAGAGAGAAAAACATCGATGTGAAAGGGACATGTCGAGTGGCTGCCTCCTGCACGACCAACCAGGGCCGGGGACAAACTGCAACTGAGGTACGTTCCCCTAGCGGGAACCGAACCTGGGTCTCTCTGGACCGCAGGCCGACGCTCTAACCGCTGAGCCAAACTGGCCAGGGCTAGTATTATGTATTTTACAATTTCATACACATGATACCATTCCTGCATACAGTCTGTTGAGCTGGATTTGTTTCACTCAGTGTCATTTTTGAAAAGTATACATGTGTAAAATCATTCCAGTTAATTGGTCTGTGTTGCACCATTGTATAATAGTAAAAAAAAAAAAATCACATATTTTTCTACCAGAGAGATAGTGGAAGTATTTCTACTTTTTGTGTATTAAAAACAATGCTGTGCCCTGGTCGGTTTGGCTCAGAAGTTAGAGCGTCAGCCCAAGGGCCAGAGAGTCTTGGATTCGATTCCTGGTCAGGGGCAGGTACCTTGTTTGTGGGTTCAATCCCTGGCCCTGGTTTGGGTCGAGTGGAAGGCAACCAGTCGATGTGTCTCTCTCACATTGATATCTCTCTCTCTCTCTCTCTCTCTCTCTCCCTCCCTCCCACTCTATCTAAAAGAAAAAAAAAAAAAGAATGGAAAAATATCCTCAGGTGAGGATTAAAAACAAAAAAAACAAAACAATGTTGTGATGAGCATCCTTGGACAAAGAATGTGCAAGAGTTTACATACTCTAGGTGCCTGGAGGGGGGAGCATGTTCTCCAGATTTCCTAGGTCACACCAGGTTGCTCTCTAGAATGCTTGTGTGTATCACCAGCAGTGTATATGGGGTTTCATTTCCCCCAATTTTTGCTAACATGTAGAGATTCCACACTTCTCAGTATTTTCAAATCTGGTGAATATGAAATATCTCATTGCTTTAATTTGCATTTTTCTGATTTACCAGAGAGCTTGAGCATTGCTTCATATGTGATTAAATATCTGGGATTCCTTTTCTTTGAATTGTCTTGTTCATATTCTTTTGTGTGTTTTTCAGGTGGTTTTAAAATTATTTTTTATCTTTTCCCTATTGATTTTCAAAGTTCTTAATGTATTCTGATTTTAAATCATTTATCAGTTATGTGCTTTGCAGTTATTTTCTTCTTGTCTGTGGCTTGTCTTTTTTAAAAGAAAATATGTTTTAATTGATTTTAGAGAGAGAGGAGAGGAGAGGGAGAGAGAGAGAGAGATAAAGAGAGAAACATCGATTCCAGGGTTGGCCCCCTCCTGCACGCCCCCTCCTTGAGATCAAGCCGCAACCTGGGCATGTGACCTGACCAGGGATCAAACCTGTGACCTTTGGTGCACAGCACTAGGCTCAACCAACTGAGCCACACCAGCCAGGTCTGTGGCTTGTTTTTTAAAAGTTGCACTGGTGTATAGTCCCTCCACCAGTGTATGAGAATGCCCCACTCGCCACACCTTGCTTTTCTCTCATCAGAGTCTTATCGTCTTGACCTGATAGACAAGAGTGGTATTGCCCCTTGTTTTCTACCTTTTCCTTGAGTATTCCCACCTCTTTGTTATAGCCGAAACCTGGCTTTTCTATGAGAATCTCACTTGCCTGTGACCCACTCTAATGAAGCAACGTCATCTCCTCCCCCTGCCTCTCACTCTGTACTCCCTGATCTCATTTCTAGCCCTGCCTGGCAGCCTTTCCCATTTGAAGTCAGTCTCTCCCTTCACATATATCTCCCCTCCTCATCCTTGGTGCTGGCTCCCTCTTGACTTCCATGTTAATTGTTTACAGCCTTCTTCCTGTGCACCCTTTCCAGCATGATTAGGACTTGAGGACTGACACTGAGACTCCGTCAGCGCTCTGCCTCTCAGCCTCTCAACCTTTTCCCCTCCGGGACATCATCCTCATTCCTCTCCAGGGACTCAGAGCATGGCCATACCTTTGGCCTCATCACTTGGAGCTTTTCCATTTTCAGGATCCTAAACTTTGCAATTCCTTTCCCTCCCCAATCTGCTGAGTGTTGATACTTCCAATGCCTTCGTTGCCGCTCCAGAGAGCTGGTTCTCCGGCCTTCCCCTGGCCCCTTGCTGCCCCAGGGCCTGCCCTTTTATTTTTCTGTTCAGCCTGAACCTCGAAGACAAGAATTCCGGTCAGGAACTTGATTACCTGAGTTCCCTCCTTCTCTTAGGCTTCCCGTGACTCAGTCCTGGTGGATTACATGATCACGTTTTTCGGCTGTATCCCCTAGATTTCTGAGTACTGCTTCATCTTTCAGAAGCATGATAGTTCCTGACCCATCATTCCTTCTTCAGGAAATGTCAATGATTTCCCAGAGAAAAGACGAGATCCTTGATTTGACTCTAAGATCTGACATTTCTGCCTTTCCAGCTCTCCCTTCTCCTGGTCCACTTCCAGTTAACTCCCCGAGACCGAACATCTGCTGTTCTTCATGTCTTCTGCGTGTCTGTCTCTAGGACTCTGCTCTTGTAGTTTCACCTGCCCAGGGTTGCCCCTTTATCCTTTTTTTTAAAAAACAAATGTTTTTATTGATTTTTTGGAAAGAGGGGGAGAAACATTAATGTGAGAGAGAAACATCCATCAGCTGCCTCCTGCACGCCCCCCACTGGGGTGGAGCCCTCAACCCAGGCATGTACCCTGACCGGGAATCGAACCGGGACCTCTCAGTCCGTGGGACGATGCTCAATCCACTCAGCCACACCAGCTGGGCCTCTTTATCCTTTTGCCATTTGACCTTCCATGCCCAGAGCTGAGGCACCCCTCTCTATGAAACCTTCCTGCTTCTTTCAGTTGCAAGTAACTCCCTTCCTGGTATTGTTATATTTATGCGTCTGTTGTGTTCACCTTACTAGAATGTGAGCTCTTTGAGGATGGACCCACGTCTGATGTATTGTGGTGCTCCGACCAGTACTGAGCATGGCACACACAGTTGGTGTTCGGTATGTTTCAGTTGGATGCACGCGTGACCATATGTGTGAACGGAAAGAGGAGACACTGTTGACTTGGCTTCCCAGAGTCTCTACAGTCGTCCCTCGCCACTTCGCACTTCGACTTTCGTGGCTTCACTCTATCGCGGTTTTTTCAGATATATTCATTAAAAAATTGATCGAGACAGTGAAAAATTGCTCGGTTGTCTGAGTCAATTATACACCCCTGTATTACAATTACAATTAAAATTACTGTATGTATGAACTGTAGGCCTATGTATTTGAGCACCCCAGGAAGCCTTCAACGCCAGGTGCAACCGCTAGAGTCTGGAACGGATTAACCGTGATAAACGAGGGACGACTTACTTACAGTTTCATACCCTTTCTCCTGCTCTAGTGAGTGAAGACCAGACTTAGCTTGGCCTAGACCAGCAGAAGAATAGACCAAGCTCCTGACCCACATTGCAACTGGGAGAGCTGTGCTGAAGCTGGTCCTCCCGTGGGAGCAGGAACCTTGAGTCCCAAGAGTTCCATCAGGATGTTTGTGGGTTTCGGGACTTAGGCTGCCCGCGTTCCACGCACTGTAGGGGAGGGGATTGCAAAGTAGCACGGGAAAAGGACACACGGAGAAGGCTCTTGGCAGAGGTAGGAGCAGGGGCACAGGAGAGCGTGGCAACTCCGAGGTCTGTCCTTCCCTGCCGGGACTGAGCCTCAGGTGGATAAGGGAAGACCCTACTGGCACGATATTTGCCCTTCTTCCTGCCCTGGGACCTCGAGGCATAGTCTAACTAACTCTTCATCTCAAACAGCCGCCTGTCTCATTCTGTCCGACCATTGCTTGCCTTGAAGGTCTGGCTCACATTTCCTCTCCCACAGAAATCCTGTCCCGAGCTACTCTAGGCCCCCACGCCCACCCACTGTACTTGGATACTTTTAGTCTGTGTCTCACATTTAAATTATTTCCTAATGCGTCTCATTTTCCTGAGTTAGTCTGTGAGCTCCTGAGTGCAAGAATCACATCTCATGTTTTCTTCTGTCTGCTGCAAACAAAGCAGTGATCAGTCGTTACCATCGATTCTGTTGAGGAGCCTGATACTAGAACTCGGAAGATTATCAGTAGCAGAATAGCTGAAGATGGGAAAGGACAGAAAGGTAAAACATAGCCGTAGGCTGGTTCTCTAGAGTCTGGGTCTGGGAGGCAGTGCCTTGTCCATCTGTACCGTCTCCTGGTGTCCAACAGTCTCAGCACCTGGGCGGGTGAGGGAATGAGGTGTTCAGGGCGTGGCTTCGAGGGAAGCCGGTGGCTGGGGCCCTCGGGGCAGGGACCAGCTGTCGGCGCCCATGAGAGGTTGGAGCTTGACTCATCCTTCACCAGCCTCTTCCCTGAGCTTGAAGCAGGATGGGGAGCAGTGAGCCAGCTGGCTGACTTGCCTTTTCTGCCTTAAAGTACTTTGTTTCTGTTGTTAGCAACAGACATGGGTAGTGTAAATAGAACACAGACACACAGGAACACAGGCACACAGCATGAGGAGACTGAACATTTGAGTCGTCAGGGGGAGGGGCTGAGGCGGAAGGGGACTGAAAATGGGTAGCTAAGTCTCAGGATCCTTAGTGTGCCCCTGGGTGCTCCCTCCAGCCTGTCTTTGGCCATAGGTCTCCCGTTAGGGGTAGCCGAGTGGGCGAGCCTGGGCAGTCAGGTAGGAGATGATTCTGTCTGGATGCCACAGGTTTCAAAGACTAGCTGCTTGATTCAGTTGGATGTAAAGCTTTGCTCGGACACACTCCTCCAAGCTAGATGCTGGTGATCTCAGGGCTGATGGCAGCCTCCTCCCTTCTGTCCTGCCCTTTCTTTGAGGCATTGGAGTGCTCACAGGTGGTGTCCACTGGTCGGCAGCAGCTGTGGCCTTTCTGGTGACCCTGTAAAAGCCCCCTGAGGTCTGCACACTTGAACACATGGCTGGTGGTTTGGGTAAGCTCCTGAAAGCTGTGAGCTTCCTTAGCACGGACTGAGACTAATTCAGCCTGCTGGGGAGGGTGGTCTGACTAGCAGAAGGCTGAGTAGTTAGTGCTTAAGAAGTAACAGTTGCGTCTTATGTGAGATGAGCTTATTTAGATAGATTGTGATGAGGATGAGTGATGAGGAAGACTGTGAGTCTCCATTGCTGGAAATATAAATAGGGACAGGTTAGGTGTTCTCCCTTCTTCCCTGGTGCTCAAAGGTATCTAAGAGTACGTCTGGAAAACCTCTTCAGTTTCTGATTTAGGAGGAAAAAGGAACTGCGCTGATATGCTATGTCATGTTATGTCACAGTTACTGCGTTTGTTGCTATGGGAGGTAAAGGATCAAGGTACATGTGAATGGGTTACCTATTTCTATAATTCAGGAGGTATGCAAGATTATCCCTATAGTAATAGCAACCTTGACTCATATTCTGATAACTTTTCTTGGGTAGGACAGAGAGGAGTGGAGTTACTATTAGGGTCTGATAATTGCATATGACCCTTAGGAGGCCTAGGGGAGTCACCTCCCGTGTGACCCCCATCATCTGTGCAGTGAGGTGGCACCAAGTCTGGGGACTCCTGAGGAAAGCACTGGTCACTTTCTGTCCATTCTCTGGCTTCAGCAGGAGTGTGAGGTGCTGCGTCTGGTCCTCAGGAGGGGGAGTTGACTAGGGCTATTATTGAACGCGGTTGGACCCAGCCTAGTTGTGAAGCTAATAAAACCTCAAAGCCAGGCAGGAGGCAGTGCTTCTCGCGTTGGTCAGAGAATGATGGTTCTTCTAAGAATATGCTCTAAACCACCAGGCCTGGATGGCTTCTTGGGAAGGTTGAGGGAGAGGCAAGAAGACCTCCTCCAACTGGACTTTATCTCTCATGTGACTCAATCCCCAAAGTATCACAACGAGCTGCCTGTGGGGTCTGGGGTTGACTCCCCTCCCTGTAATCAGGTGAGCAGGGAGGTGTATGCTGGAGCCCTTCCCACCAGGTGGGAGCCTGCAGGACTGTTTTGTTTCCCGTACTGTGTCCCCAGTGCCTGGCCTAGTGCCTGGCAGAGGAAGTGCTTGGTCATTGTTTGGGGGTGGAGCGGTTTCCTAGCCTATGTTTAAGAGGGACCTTAGACTCGGCCTTGGAGCACAGATAGGATTTGGATGAGCAGAGAGGAAGGAGAGTACTCTAGGCTGGGAATGGTTTGAGCACAGAAGCATGAAGGCAGCAGTGGACATTTTGGGAGCAGGAGGTGTCCTGTCTGGAGAGAGAAGTGCCTTTGTGTGTGTCTGTGTGTGGAGGAGAATGAAGGGTGTGGCGGAGGGTGGAGGGTGGTTGAAGAGGAGGAAGGAAGAAGAGGGAAGGGAGGTAGCATTTGACAAGGTTCCGGAGGAACCTGAATCTGGTGTGATTGGCAGTTAAGGATCCCAGAGGAATGACATGATGCTGTTGATGTGCCCGGATGCTAAGTCTGTCATTTCTGAGCAGGGAGGACTGGAGATGGAAGAATAAAGGGAACTAAGAATGGTAACAGTAACACTTTACATTTATTTAGTGCCTCCCATGGGCTGGCACTTGATAAAGTGCTCCATATATAATCAGATCGTTGTACTAAACTAGGTATGAGGCGATGAGCTGGGGAAAAAACTTCAGAAAGACGATATCGTTAGTTTCTTCATATTTGGCTCATAGGTGGTTAAGTAAGAAATGGCTCCAAGGACATCTTCTTCCTGGGCTCTGCTTCCCAAAACTTGTCCTTGAAGCTGGAGCTGTTATCTGGCGAGGCTGCTGAGCTTTCGCATGCTCCCTGCCAGGAACTAATGTCCTTGGGCCTCAGCTGGGGTGTGTCCCCAGTCCAGCCATCTGGAAGGTCAGAGAAATTAGCCGCTAGAATGTGCCCATTAGTGCTTTGAGGGGTTACAACCTGTCAGTGGATCCCAAG
The DNA here is from genome assembly GCA_030848825.1 of Tadarida brasiliensis. Lineage (NCBI taxonomy): Eukaryota > Metazoa > Chordata > Mammalia > Chiroptera > Molossidae > Tadarida > Tadarida brasiliensis. Next base: position 43,008,747 of record CM061268.1, read on the forward strand.
CCTGGGAACTGCTTCTCGCAGGGCTTTTCAGAGTTGGAACAGGCAAACTTCTAGCACGGACTGATCCCTTATTTGGACACTAAATTTTCAGGGTGAGATTGGACTTCTCCTTTGGTTTAGGAGAGGGTTTTAAGGATCTGATATCCTTGTGGGTGATTTTCAGAGGTAATGTGACATCAGAGCTATACCTTTCTTCACCTGATTGTTTTCTTGGAGTCTAGCCCATCCACTAATAAGATGAGGCCCCTGTCCCCCTCACCTCAGTCTTCCCCGGGGAGAGATGGACAACCCATCATGGAGCCAGGAGTCGAGGTGGCTGAGGTTCGAGAGTGTGGCCCCAAGGGCGTGGCGACCTCATGCTCAGCCTTGGGGCTTGTCTCTTGGCTCTGGGGAACGTATTGTGCCCATCGACTTGGTGGATTTGCATTTGTTCAGCCCAGACGCGTGTGGGGCCAAGGTGGGTCGGGGGCGGTGTGGGTGGTGAGGGGGGGAGTAGTGCTGCTGAGGGTGGAGAGCCTTTGGTGGCGACTCGGAGGGCACATTTCCCCTGCCCACCCCGCTCTGTGGACAGCTCATCACACTGGGAGCCCAGCTCTGTCAACCTCTGGCTTTCCTTTTGGTTGACCCTGCCAACCCCAGGAAAGTAATTCAGCTCCCGGCAGTGACACTGGACGCTCTGGGAGAAGGGGAAGCAGGAAGGGGAACGTTTCTGTCAATAAAGGTGTGCTTTCACGAGTTGGAACTTGCTGTCAGGCGGCCTTCAGCCCCTTTTGGTGATTGCTGTGGGCTTAAAGTACAAGGTGGTGTGTGGGAGAGGCCGTAAATCATCGAGCCGGGCTGTGGAGTGGAGGCTGTTGCCAGGAACCCCAGGTAAAGGCTGACTGAGCCGAGAAGCTGCTCCTGCCCAGGAAGAAGGTGCTGTGGCGGTTGTAAGTCCTTTGTGTGCAGCATCTTATTTAATCTGCACAGCAACATTTGTGGTTGGAACCGTCACCTCCACTTTGCAGACGAGGACGCGGAGGCTCAGGGAGGTCAGGTGACCCCTCCGTGCTTACAGCTACTAGAGGCAGCTGGAATGTGTGCCCAGACAGCTCTTTCCCCATTATTCCTTGTAGAGGAAACCACGCCATTATTTTTAGAAAACTTTTTATTTTAAAATAGTTTTTGATGTACAGAAAAGTTGCAAGGATGGTACAAAGAGTTCCCGTAGGCCCTGCAAGCCTTTCACTTTTTCCCTTCTTCCTTTTCTGGTTCATTTTATGAGGATTCATTAGGGGTACAGATTTGGAGTGAGAACTTTTTTTCCCTTTTTTTTTTTAAATTTTTTTTTTTAATCCTCACCCGAGGACATTTTTCCATTTTTTTGTTCAGATAGAGTGCAAGGGAGAGAGAGGAAGAGAGAGAGAAAAAGAGAGAAACATCGATGTGAGAGAGACACATTGAGTGGCTGCCTCCCACACAACCCCAACCAGGGCCGGGGACACACTGCAACCGAGGTACATGCCCCTAGCAAGAACCGAACCCGGGTCTCTCTGGACCGCAGGCCGACACTCTAACCGCTGAGCCAAACCGGCCAGGGCTTTTTCCCTTTTTTTGTTAATCTTCACCCGAGGATATTTTTTCCATTGATTTTTTAGAGAAAGTGGGAGGGAGGGAGGGAGAGAGAGAGAGAAACATCAATGTGAGAGAGACACATTGATTGGTTGCCAGGGGATCAAACCTGTAACCTAGGTACATGCCCTTGACCAGGAATTGAACCCATGATCCTTCAGTGCATGGGCCGACGCTCTAACCACTGCACCACACCAGCCAGGGCTGGAGTGAGAACATTTTTTCTAAAGGTTACAACTTGGTGATTTTTCAGCTAGGATCTTGTTTGTTTGTTTGTTAATCCTCACCCGAGGGTATTTTTCCATTTATTTTTGGATAGAGTGGAAGGGAGGGAGAGAGGGAGAGTGAGCGAGAGAGAGAAACATCACTGTGAGAGAGACACATTGATTGGCTGCTTCCTGAACGACCCCGCCTGGGGCCGGGGATCGAACCTGCAACCCAGGTACATGCCCTTGACCAGGAATTGAACACAGGATGACACTAACCGCTGAGCCAAACCAGCCAGGGCTCAGCTAGGGTTTTTGAAAGTCCATCAGAGTATATTATTTCTTCCCCAGTCCCACTTTGTCTCAGCGCTGCTGTGCTGAGCTAGAGCGGGCTGTGGCCTCTTGTTTCAGAGTTAAACACCCTGCTTTCTGACTGTCGGTAGGGTTGGATAGCAGCTGAGTTTTAGAGAGTTAGGGAAGCCAGGTAGCTCTGGGAGGATCCTTAGCAGCGTGGCTCCTGGACATTCTCATGTCTGATGGGGCAGTGCCGGGCAGTGTTAATAATTTCAGCGGGTGTTTCCTGGCCTGGAGCCAGAGCCCTCCTAGCGACACGGAGCAGCTATGTGGTGAAGCCTGTTTGTTTAGATGCTCTCTGGAGCCTATCCTTGTATGGTGCAGAGCCGGGTGTGGTGGTCGCTGCTCTGGGCTAGGCCCCAGTCTGCAAGTAGGCAGGCTGGCTGTGGGCAGAATCCTATCTGTAGGCAGAGGTTGTGCTTTGCTTTGGGCTCCAGGCACATTCTCCATTTAAGGGAAAGGGGTCTGCGATCTCCTTGGCTCTGGGTGTGAATGGGCTGGCCTGAAGTTTGCTCATGGCCTTTGCTGGATGTGCTTTTTCAATGAGATCATTCCAGAATTACATTCCTATGAAATTATATTTCACTCAGGACGTGAAGCTGGATTTGTGTTAAAGCGTTGGCACTAAAACTCAGGGTGCAGAATGGGGCAGAAATGAGAGTAGGGATAAACAGCTCTTATTGAGGAGGAGGGGAAGGCAGAGGAGAGAGAAAACAATTGTTAAAGGATTTTGCATTTAAAATTGGTACACCGCAAGCACAGCCAGGGAGTCGTGATTGCCCCCCGGCCCAGGGAAAGGTAGACGGGATGTTTGTTGTCCCAGCAGCCTGCCGCCCCCAGGCAGTATGGGCTCACTCTCCCACATCTAATTTTTCTCTCTTTGTCTCTGTCTCTCGCTCTGACTCTCTGAAACATACACACACAGCCCGTCCATGCCGGCAGTGTGAGATGGTCATGCTCTGTGTGGTTCTGCCCTGTATCCCTGTGTAAATGCCGTTCCCTTAGCTCCGAATGCCCTTCTCGCCCTCTGCCTGGAAAACTCGGGTCACTCTGTGTAACTCCTGTCGGCGATGCCTTCTCTGAAATCTGTGGTGTCGCCCTCCGACAGAGTTGTTCTGGCACCTCTGTGCTGTTGCTCCCCTGTGCGCCCCCTCTTCCTGCACTTCCCCCGTGGTGTGTTTGGAGGGCAAGGACTATGTCTCCCAGTACCCAGTACAGTGCTTGGTAAACAGCAGGTGCTCATGCAATGATTGTTGAAGGAAGGAACTGAAGGAAGGAAGAGTTGGATGTAAGCGGAAGTTGGGCACTGCAGGCAGGGGCCCGAGTGACACAGGCCAGGAGACCACAGTCAGACCTGCAGCAAAGGTGGGGTGTGTGTGCACGCGCGCGTGTGTGTGTGTGTGCACGAGAGTGTGAAGAAGTTTGTGGAGTGCTAAGGTAGAGAGCCCGTGGGGTTCTAGGTTCCGCAGACACATTACTGGGAGTAGGTCTGTACAGATTCATTCAAGCTTAGATGAAATGACTTCCTGAGGAATCTTTTCAAAGCTGCAGCAGGATGGAGAGGAAAGAGCTCTGGATTTAGAAGCAGGGATTCTGGTGCTGTGGTAGGAACAGTCTTCATAACAATAACAACAGTAACGTAGTCCTCACCGTGGACCAGACACCATTCCAAGCACTTTCGGGTTCCTAGCCCATCTACCCTTACAATAAGCCCTATGTAGCAGCTGCTATTAATTGTTGCCGTATGAAGAACTGAGGTCACACAGCTACCAAGTGTTCTCGGCCTGGTTCTGCATGTAGTAGAGTGACCTTGAGGGCAGGAACGCCTCCCTGAGCCTCAGTCTCCATTGGAAAATGAAGAAAATACCTATTGCGTTTAACCTCCCGGGCTTGTTTGGGAGACTCTCATGAGATAACGTGTGAAAGTGTTTTTGAGAAGTAGGACGTACTCTGACGTACTCTGGAGCCAGCACTGGGGAAGAGAGGAACTCGCATTAGATGGTTTAGACATTGGGCTCGTACTTAACGTGTGTGCTGCTCTGAGTGAGGGCCACACTGTTTCACAGCCGCACTGGGCCCGCTGGTGCCGTAGCTTTGATTGTATTTAGAATCAAGATTTGAGATGCCTTTCAAGAAACCCATTTTTATTGGAGCCAAATGTACGTGTGAAATGTCACTAGGGACAGATCGTTAGGGCCAACCAGCCTTTCCCTTCTAGCCGGGGACATGGGCAGGCAGGGTGGCGGGCATTTGCCTGGGGGAGAACTACCCTGTTGGGCCGTTGGGAGCAGTGAGGCCACCGCAGCTGGTGGCAGAGAGGCCGGCTCCGAGATGAGGCCCTGTCAGCTCCCACAGCCCGGGTGCACAGCTGTGGACTGCAGGGTTCCGTGGGCTTGGTGGGTGTGACCCACGTTTCCTCGGGTGAGAAGTCCGTGGGGAGTTGTAGAAGTTGCTTTACCTTGCTGCTGCCTTGGTGAGGGAGACTGTGCCCAACACAGTGGTCCATCTGTGTGGGCATCGGGCCCACAAAGGTGCCAACACTTGGGCTTGGGGAGTGTGCTGAACCAGGCAGTGGGTGAGAAGGGGGTGAAGGGGATGGAGAGGGGTGTGTATCCTTGTGCAGCCAAGGGAGAGCAGTATGGTCCTTCTGAGGCCGTTGCTAACGAGTCTTCTCCGGACCTCCTTGGAGCCAGTGGCTTCCTCCATGAGGTCTGAGCGCAGAGCGCCTCCCGCCCGAGAGTTGCGTGGCTTGGCCGTGGTGCCTGTGTGAGTAATTACAGGTCCCTGAACAGAACCACTAGTCAGCTACATCCCTCAAAAATGCCTAATTGTAGGCTACAAATATGAAAATATACAAGGGCTTAGATACATGTCATAGCTCATTACAGAGAGCGATGGCATGAGTCAGATGTGACTTGGGTGGCTTTCCGTGTGTTGGGAGCTGCTTGGGGAGCATGCTGGCTGGCCCGGGGCAGGAGGAGGCATGCTCCTCACGCCTCCCTCAGGGACACGGGGACCGAGGGGAGCAAACGAACGCATCTGTGGCCATAGCTTGCTCTTCCTGTCTGCGCTTGCACCGCTAAACGCATGCGGTTACCTGAAGGCAGAGGTGACCTTTCTTTGGAATTGTCTCTACCACTAGTTTACAAAACACATTAGAAAATGTCACATTTGAGTCGCAGGACCCTTGGCATTCGTGAGTCTGGTATTTTTGGATTTAACTATTTCTAACACTCCTGAAGGCCTGTGGTATGTAGTGTAGTTGTAAATCGCTGTCTTCCCAGTTAGAACCAGTGCTGCAAGGACTCAGGGGAGCAGGGTGCCGGCTGCAAGTGGGCCTCTCCAGCGCCCAGCGTTGGTGTGTCTGCTGAGCTCCGTAGACCTCCATTCAGGATTACCTGTGCGTTGTGGGGGCAGGTAGAGTGGGTTAGGACAAGGATTCTTTTTTTTTTTTTTGAGGTTTCAACAACAGAAAACATTTTGGTGGGTGCCTCATCACATGTCCTCTTTGCCTTCGTATTATTATATTTTTAGAACAAGGATTCTTAAAATGAGTCTTTGGAGGAACTTTGGGAGCTTATGAACCCCCTGAAATAGTAGATAGAAATTTATGTGCATATAAATTTTCTGCGGAGGTTCCTGGGGTTTATTACGTACTCACAGGGCTCTGTGACCTCGGAGTGAGTGACCACTGCTGTACTCTAGGGTGGGGGTTCGGGACCGTGTCAGCGTGCTTCCCCTTCGATCCCGAGGCTCCCCAGTGCACTTGGCAGTTACTGCTTTTTCTGACCTAAGATGGATTTCTTTAGTTTTTGTGATATGGCTCTGAATGAGTTAGCACCCCTGAAGGACATTCCTTCAGAGAAACTCAAATGTTTCAAGGTCTTTGAGGGCATATTGCAAATAGGAATTTCAGAACTGCTTTGAGACCGTGTTGGAATAGAAGTGCAGGCCTCTAAGGACCACTTGGGAGGAGACATCTGGTATATTGTGTCCAGTAGTCTCCCCTTGTCCACGGTTTCACTTTCTGTGCTTTCAGTTACCTGTGTTCCACTGTGGTCTGAAAATATTAAATGGAAAATTCCAGAGATAAACAATTAATAACTTTTAAACAGCGCACTGCTCTGAATAGCATGCTGAAATTTCATGCCGTTCCGCTCTGTCCTGCCCAGGACGATAATCATTGCTTTGTCCATTGTATCCACGCTGTATACAGTTGTCCCTCAGTATCCACAGGGGATTAGTTCCAGGATCCCCTGTGGAAACCAAAATCCTTGGAGGCTCAAGTCCTTTATATAAATGGCATAGTATTTGCATATAACCCATGCATATCTGCCCATATTCTTTAAATCATCTCTAGATTGCTTATAATACCTAATACAATATAAATGCTGTGTGAATAGTTGTTATACTGTATTGTTTAGGGAATAGTGACAAGAAGGAAAGTCTGTACATTTTTGGTACAGATGCTACCATCTTAGTACATGTCAGCAACAATGTAAATTAAAAAATAAATTTTTGATTGGCAGTAGGTTGAATCTGCAGAGGCGGAACCCATGGATACAGGGACCAACTGTACACTCTCCGCCCATCAGGCACTTGTCAGATCTATAGTTGAGGTGTCACAGTGCCTGTGTTCAAGTAACCCTCGTGGTCAGAAGGTCAGCAGTAGCCTTACGCTACGTCACAGTGCCTACATCATTCACCTCACTCCATCTCACCCCCTAGCCCAGGCGTTTTGTTGTCTCACATCATCACGAGAAGGGTGAGTGAGCACAGTAGTACCACAAGATATTTTGAGAGAGATCACATTCACACAACTTTTATGATAATATATTGTTATAGTTGTTCTATTTTATTATTAGTTATTGTTGTACATCTCTTACTGTGCCTAGTTTATAAATTACACTTTATTATAGGTATGACTGTATGGGGGGAAAATACAGTACATACAGGGTTTGGTACTATCCTCGGTTTCAGCATCCACTAGGAATCTTGGAACGCATCGTCTGCAGATCAGGAGCAGCTACTCTATTGTTACTGTTAAATAATCTGTTTCATTAACTGTAGGTGTGCTTTCAAGCCCTCATCAGTTAGAATCAAGCCTATGGCCCTAACACAACCTAGGCAAAGAAGACCTTGGAATTACTTCTTTGAAAATTGCTCTGTAGTACCTATGTTGTTGTTCAGATGGCCCCTAGAGGGTAATTACTTGAGGCTGATGGGGAAATTTTAAGTTCCTTGAGAGAAGTGAGGGTGTCTGAAATACCTCTTATTACCTGACTGGACCATAGTTATTTATTGCTGGGCTGAGGGGGCCGGGTTTGCATAGGAGCCTACTTTGGTGGTGGTGGAGGGGTGGCTTGGAGAAACGCCTGGCTGGTTGCTCTGGTCTGGAATGTCCAGCACAGTGCTCTCCTAGCATGAGGTCTCTCCCCAGCTGAGAAGGCAGCCTTAGCTTCGTCTAGATTTCCAGGCTTCTGAATAGTGTTTGGTGGGTAGGATTTATCTGTGGCCTTTGGGATCTTCTTTTCTCTCACCTTAAAAATTTTTTACTTAACTCTAAGTAAAGCTGGAGGAGGGGCGGGGGGTGTGAGACAGTCTAACCTTGTCTGCCTCTTTCACTGCTGTATCCCCAGCATCTTAACGGAGTGAGTGGCTTTTGGTAGGGATTCAAAAAATACTTATCAAATGAGTGAGCCCCTAACACCAGCCACCTCAGCAGACCAGTGTCGTTGCTTCATTTGTTCCTTTATTTAGCCAGTATTAATAAGCTCCTCCCAGGTGCCACGTCAGGTTCTGGGATATGCTGCAGCGAACAAGATAGTCCTTGTCCCCAGGAGCATAGCCTGTAGTAGAGAAGTAAGGAATGTTTAAAAATTATAGACTCTATTTGGAATTTAAGGATAAAAAGTTCTCCCTCATGCTGGCCATTCGGATCTCATTGTCTGCAGTCTCTTTGGGGGACCATGGAAAACACATGTCGTCCCCTTTTCACTTGAGAGCCTTTCAGAATCCTCCCCTGTCCAGCCTCCCCGGTCCATGTCTCTTCTCCCTGGTGAATGTTCTCAGTTCCTTTAGTCATTTCTCGTTGATGTGCCACTGAGTGCCTTCTCCTTCCTGGTCGCCGTCCTCAGGATGCAGTCCAAACTGAGTCTGCACCGTGTGGAGTCCGGAACCCAGTACAAATCCCAACAACTTCCACGGCCTGTTTCAGCCCAGAGCCTTGTGTACATTTCCGCTCTCCTCCCATTACTCTGGGCTCGGACAGTGAATGACGGAGAGAGAGGGTCCTGGACTGGACCACACCGTGAACATCTTCATATTGGGCTAATCTTGGAATTGAAAACTCCTGTCTTTTGTGTCCTTCCTGCCCTCGCCTGCCCTCCCTGCCCCTCACCCTTGGTACGGACAGTCTATGCCACCAGCCGCTTGCATTTCCTTTTCTGAACCACTGCCCTTTATCACCAGGGAAATTAGCATGAAAATGCAATTCCAGTTCTATAACTTGATTCTATTCCAGCCCTTTGTCACATTCACCTCCCCCAGGCCCCACTGAAATCGACAAAAGTTGAGTCTTGTGACATCACAACAGTTGGCTAGTGTATCAACAGCTGTGATGTCACCAACCGAGGAGTATGACTTCAGGGAAGAATGGAGGGAAGGAGGATGTGGGCAAGAAGCCCCTTGGGAACAAAGGAGTTATTTTCATGCAAATCTTCACCCAAAAGGCCCACTTGGCCTTTCAGTGGTTGGGCTGCCAGTGGAAACCCTCTCCCAGATCCCCATAGCTCCCTCCCTCTGTGGATTAACGATTTGGTTTGTGGACATTACCCAAGTCTGAGCATGTGTGGAAGTCCCCTGCTGGCTGGCTTCTGGGCTGGCTTTGGGTTTTATTCATGAGGTCGTGTTGAATAGAGCTTTTCAAGGAGGGAGTTCAGAGTAGAGCCTGGGAGCCTGGGGTGAAGCTGAAGCAGATGTGCACAGCCCCTGGGCCGAGACGGAGCCGTGAGCAGCCCCCCCTGTTCAGGCAGAGGGGCAGCGGTCTGGTGGCCGCTCTGGGAGGGGCAGCGGTCTGGCGGCCGCTCTGGGAAGCTTGAGTGCACCGTCCAGAGTCCTGAGGCTCACTGCCCGCCTGCTTCTGGGGCAGGGCTGGGCCTGCCCTGGGAACCCCTTGGCTCCTGGATACAGACTTAAACACACCTGCTGTGGATGTTCCCAAACTTTCTCAGGTCACGGGCCCTTAGCGTTTCTGTGATTTTTTCCCCCTACAGTGTCCATAGGCCAGAAGAAAACCCGAGTTTCATTTACGGAGTACTTAGGTCTAAACAGTGTAGTAAGTGCTTGTATCCTAACAACTGAGCAGCCGTTTAAAAAAATTATACACAAAGTCAAAGGAAAAACGCTATTTCCTTCTGAAATGACCACAGTCACTAACGAATGGGATGTACTGGGTGCTGCGCAGCATCTCACGTCTTAGAATCAGGTTGAATGCTGCCATCCTCGTTTCCTGGTCCACGTTGCTTTCCACGTGGTCTTCGTGTTTTTGTGGGGTTTTTGTTTTGGTATCACAGCAGCTGCTGGAAAACCCAGCTTCACAAAAATGACGCCGTTGAAAGCGTGTAGTGCAGTCTGATGTTAAAGCTGGGAACTCACAGGGTGACCGACAAATGTTGAGTATTGCGCTGTTTCCCTCAAAAATCTCAAATACCTTGCAGCACCCCTGCGAGGCCACTGCAGGGCTCCGGGGCCCTCAGCACCCCGCTGGAGAACCACAGACCTGGCATTGCCCAGTAGTGCTTGTTTTGTTTAAAGGAGAGAAAAGAGGCAAATTATGTCCCTCTCATGATCCTTAAAGAAGTGGGGTGGATGGATGGACAGACTCCCCTCACCTGCGGTCTCAGCGCCAGCTGAACTGCATTGTTAGGAGGGGGCCTTTCTTTGAGCAGGGTCTGTGTGTGGGAGGGCCTCTGTCCCTAGGTGGGGAGGGACGAAGGAGAGAAAGGCCTGAAGAACTGCAGGAGAGGAGCGTCTCTTGTATTTATTTGGTGTTGATTCAGGGCCCTGTGATAGACGGCTTAAAGAAAAATGGGATTTTAACACCAAGAATTTGGGGGCCAGGCATGGATGGGATCTCTACCAATGTTATTTTCTGACTCCATCCAGACAGAGCTGGGCTGCAGGGGTTTACTTGGGATGGAGGATGGTGTCTTGCCACAAGATATGACAGAGACCACAGGACTGATGTCCTCTGGCATCAGTTACATAGTTCAGCACCCATCTCTCCAGACTCTGGGGTCTGCACTTACGATGAAACCCTGGGCAAATGACTCAACCTGGGCCTCAGTTTCTTCATCCATGAAATAGAGACCATCACAGCTAGATTAAATGAGACAAATACGTGGATAGAGCCGGCAGAGCCTGGGGTATACATGCACTTTTTTCTACTTCCTTCCAAAATTGAAGAAAACGGCCTTTTCCCCAAAGGGAAATTCAGCCCTAATGATCTGGCCAACCTCTGCAGTGTGAGGGTTACTCCATTTCTCCCTGATAACTTTGCTCTGTGTATTTAATGTTCCCAAGTCTGCTGAGTCCTGTAGCCCATGCACCTGCTCTGTAGGTTCCTTTTCCACTCCCTACATGGCATTTTTAAATGAACAGAGTTCTTGTTTAATGTGGTCTGATTTATCAATGTTTTCTATTATGGTTATCGCTTTTTGTGCCCTGTTAAAAAAAAATCTCAGTTTGCTTCAAGGTCTCCTTGGCTTTTGCTCATGGTTTTTCTTCTGCTTGCAATGTTCTGCCTGCTTTATCTTTCACACGTCCTGCAAGACTCAGGCCAGTGTACCTCCTGCTCCTCCAGAAGCCCTCCCCCACGTCCCTCCTGTCCACCTAATCAGGTGTCTTTCTCCTTGCTCCCAGAGCTCTGTGTTCATGCCTCTATCACAGCTACTGTTACACTGAACCCGAATCTTGTCTTTACTCTTTTTTCTCAGGCCGGGATGGGGAGCTGCTCAAGGGCAAGGTCCAGATACGCCCAGTAGCAGGGGGAAGATGCCCTCAAAGGGTTCGAATGAGTAAACCAATGAAAGCCCTAAATGCCCACACCTGTCTCTCTCTACTTTGCTGACAGTGTTTCCCAGCCTTCCTTAACCTGTGTCCCCTTCTGATGAGCATAAAGAGCTCCCAGGCGGATTTCACAGTGCTGCTCTGATCAATAGTGTCCCAAGCAGTGGAAGTCAGGAAAGGGAGGCCCTGTAATTCATTAAGCCCCAGAGAACGGACCTTTGCCTTTCCCAACAGGAAAGTGATGGTAATCTTTGCACAGAACAATTTCAGTTGAATTCTTGGGCGGAAACCATTCCTGCCCTGAATCTTTAGGGTGTTCAGAGGGCATGGCCCCCTGTTAAAATTTCCAAGTGGGTGTGATTGCTGCAGGTAAGTCAGACTGGACTGGGAAGGTTGGTGGGGTTGGACGATGGGCCTGGATAATGGAGCCCGAAGCTGCTCTTCCTGTCCAGGGAGGACCACTCTGAGCTGGTGGCCAATGTTTTTTCATTCAGAAAACATTTACTGAGGGTCTACTATGCCCCAGGGACTGTTGTAGGCACTGAGGATATAGCTGTGGACAAACACAAAAGTCTCTAGCCTCATGGAGCTTATATAAACATAATAAGTGGAAAAGAAAAGTAGGATGTTAGATGGTGATGCATGCTATGGAGAAAAAGAAAAAATGAAGCAGAAAGGGGGAATAGGGGTGGGGTGGAGGAAGGTTTTTTTTTTTTATCCTCACCCGAGGACATTTTTGCATTTATCTTCAGATAGAGTGGGAGGAAGAGAGAGAAACATCGATGTGAGAGAGACACATCAAGTGGTTGCCACCCATATGACCCCAACCGGGGCCGGGGACAAACTGCAACTGAGGTACATGCCCTTAGCGGGAACCGAACCTGGGACTCTCCGGTCCGCGGGCTGACGCTCTAACCGCTGAGCCAAATTGGCCAGGGCAGGAGGAAGGTTTTTAATAGTATTTTAATACTAATTTTCTGGTAGTGTGGTCAGGGAAGGCCTCACTGAGAAGATGACATTTGATCAAAGACCTGGGACATGAGGGAGCATGTTTTCTCAGAGGAGAATGTTCTAGTTACAGGGCACAGCAGGTGCGAAGGCCCTGAGGCAAGAATGTGTGTGATGTGTTTGGGGAAATAAGGAGATACTGTGGCTGGTGTGGAGGAGGAAGAGGAAAGGGTAGATGAAATGAAGTCAAAGATATCAGGGAGGGGGAATGAAGGGCCTTGTAAGTCATTGTAAAGATTTTGGCTTTTACTTTGAGAGATTGGGAGCCCTGCAGGGGTTTTGAGCAGAGAAATGAGAAGATCTGCCCTGATGCTGGTGGTGGGTAAAGGTGATCGATGGCGGTAGCTATTGAGGGTCTGTTCTGATGGTTTCTATTTTCTTAGTGAAGTAGGAAGCAAAGTCAGCTAAAAGAGGGAGGACAGCGCCGGCTGGTGTGGCTCAGTTGGTTGGGTGTCCTGCACCCGGTGGTCACTGGTCTGATTCCTGGTCAGGGCACTTGCCCTGGTTGCAGGCTTGATCCCCAGTAGGGGGCGTGCAGGAGGCAGCTGATTGATGGTTCTCTCTCATTGATGTTTCTCTCTTTTCCTAGCCCTTCTTTTCCCTCTAAAAAATCAGTAAAAACATATTAAAAAGAAAAGAGTGAGGACAAGGGAAGAGGTCTTAAGGATGAGAGTTGGGGGAAAGCTAAACCCTTGGCCCAGAGACTTCAAGTGTATGCCCTCTTGGTCCTGAGTATCCTCTATTTTTTATTGATGTTGTCACATTAATCTTCGTGGCCTCATTATAGAGATGGGGTATTCTTCCTGTGCTACAGGTAGGAAAATGGAGGTATCAAGACTTGCCCAGTCCCTTTACTATTTCCTAGTCTTCTGAGAAAGCTGGCTTGTGGGTGGCGTGTTTTTCTAGAGCAGGGGGGGCCTTTTCCCATCGATTAGGTTGAGTTCAGCTAGACCAGAGAGCATGGGAGGGGTGAGAATGAGGTTGATTTTAGATCAGGAAAAGGCTTCAGAAAGTAGTTGACTGATATTTGAACTGATATTTAAGAGCGAATGGAGGTGGAGGACATCATAGAAGGAATTGGTTGAACGGAAGAGCTTGGGGCATGACCTTGCCAGCACATGCAGGAAATGGCAACCGGTCTGCTGTGGCTGGCCGGAGGGAAGGTGCTGGTGCCAGGCGGGTCTGTGGCCTTTGAATCGTGATCGTGATTATGGGACCCACCAGGTTCTTCTTGCCAAAGTGAAAGCAGTGGTCAGCCCCCGGGAGCAAGGCTCTTTGAGGGGCAAGCCTTCATGCTGCTTTCTTTTTCCAAGTCATTGGGTCGAGTGGGCTCCATCGTCCTGGCAGAGATGGGCTAAGCCACTTGCGAGGAGGCTGAGTTTCCAGACTGGCAGAAACAGCTGTGTCTAGGTTTTTAAAACACCCTTGGAAGCAACCAGATTTTCTTTGGCCTGGAATTGCCTAACAAACCCTCACCCCATGTCAGGCTTTCAGGAAATGTTTAAAACCAGCTTCAAACCTCCACAGACTCTGTACTGAAGTGGAGAAGGACCATCTGGCAGGAAAAGGGATTAAACATGGTTGAGGCTGAAAACCCAAACTTAAAGGGCTCTTTGAGGAGGAGGGTTGGGAAAGAGGATGTGGGAGCCATAAGTGGACAGGGAAGAGATGGGAAGAGAGCTTAATTTTGGGGGGTTACTATTCAGCAACAGCAACAACAGAATCATCTTTTCCTATGGCTGTTGAGGAGGAGTCCACCCTCACAGGGACCTGTCGGAATACCCAGCCATTCTTCTGACCTCCAGAAAAACAGATCTTGGTTCGTCTCCACTTGACTGGGCTCATAATCCCCTTGACGTTTTTGCTGGAAGGGCTTTCTGGGCCTAGAATCCCAGAACCTGGGGCAGGAATGGAACATACCAGGGCACGAGGTATGTGGAAGTAGTGATGGAGAAAAGGCGTCTTGCATTTCGGAGGGAATTATGGAATAAACTTGAGAAAACCCTTCCTGGCTCCCTTTCTACAGCTTTAGATGCCCACCCACCTAACCCCAAGCCCATTTTCTCTGCTTCCCCTGGTAGTCCCTTGTTTTTAGGCACAGCAGAGCCAAACACAAGGCTGTGGGCAGATAAACCTCTGAGAAATGCCTCAGGAGGGGAGGAAAAGAGGGATGAGGGAGGAGGAAACCAGCATGAATGAGATGAAGGCAGATTTCCTCATGGGTGTGCTGGGTGAGAACCTGTTACTGAAGATAACAGGGACACTTGTGCAGATCGGGATTGGCCGGGGTGGGTGGGGTGCGGGAGGCCTGCCTGACAGTCCTCCTGGATGGCACTGCCATTGGGAAACTCTTGCCGATTTTATAGCAACCAGCTTTTAGACAAGGAGTGCGCCTGAAGGGATGAGGCCAGTGCTGGAACTTCCAGGGCCCTCTGTCATCCTTGCCTTTGACCCCTTGGGGCCCTCTTTGTCATCAGTTAACAAGTCAGTTGATGTTTATTTGAGCACATTGTGTGTGTGCGCAGAACTCTGCTCAGTACGGAGGATTGTTCAATAATTGGAGAACTAGCTAGCACTGTTCTACAGCTTCCTCAGCCCTGTGGGGACACGTGGGGACAGGAGGGGTCAGGGTGTCAGACCTGTGGGTTGGCTGAACGTCCTAGGAATGCCGGAGAACAGAGGCTGTGCAGGTGAGCTGCTCCAGCTAGGCCTGGGCTGTTAGTCTGGGCAGAGCTGTGAGAGGTAAACAAAGCCCTTCCCACCTTAGCCCAATGCAGGGACGCCTGCAGGACAGAAAGGAACAGTCGAGCTCTCACACTTTTTTATTTTTAAAAAAGTTTTAGAGAGAGAGGAAGGGAAAGGGAGAGAGAAAGAGAAACATCCACGGGAGAGCGAAACATTGATTGGCTGCCTCCTGCATGCCCCCTACCCCGGGGATTGAGGCTGCAACCTGGGCATGTGCCCTGACCGGGAATCAAACCGGCAACCTCTGGGTGCATGGGGCAGTGCCCAACCGACTGAGCCACACAGGCCAGGGCTCTCAGACTCAAGAGCCCAGTCTAATGACGACCCTCCCTGAAGCTTGCAGCGGCAGTAATTGGTTACTGAGACTCTTGGAGGCAGAAATCAGAGAGCTAGGCCCTGCCGTGGGGGAGCTGCCGTCTGTTCATGATCTCTGACCAGGGCCTAGGGATGAAGACGGTGTAGGAGACAGTCGGTAGAATAATCAGGACGGTCTGAGTGGGCGCTCCCCGGGCAGGGTGAGCAGGCAGGCTGGCCTCAGGGCAGCCGCACTGCAGCTGTGCCGAGCTCTGGTCTGTGGGCTGAAGCCAGGCGCACAGGGCTCAGCTCCCTTTCCCACCTGTTCTTCCTCCCCTGTAGGCTGTTTCCTAAGCTATTACTTCCACAGGAGAGGTTGCCTAAGAAATGAGCGGAATGTAGATGTCGGCAGAAATCCTCAGTGTGGTTCTGAGGTTTCCTTTGTCGGGTGTCCGGACTTCTCACCTGGACGAGAAAGCGGGGTGCCCTGCAGTGCGCGTCCTCTGGTGGAGACGTCACCCCAGCGGAGTGGGAGGCTCCCACATGCTTGCATCTGTTCCTCATCTCTCTCAGGGTCCAACTGTCTCCTCCTTCAGCGGCGAGGCCTGCTGTCCCGTCCAGTTAGGCCTGTGGAAAAGCACCACGTAGACATGTAGAAATGTCACCTAAACGAGGGGCATCAAGCTGGGCCGGTGCGGCTCAGTGGATTGAGTGTCGTCCCATGGGCTCAGAGGTCCTGGTTCGATTTCCAGTCAGGGCATATGCCCGGGTTTCGGGTTCCATCCTCAGTGCAGGGCGTGCAGGAGGCAGCGATCGATATTTCCTTCTCACATTGATGTTTTAATCTCTCTTTCCATTCCTTTCTTAAAAAAAAAAAAAATCAATAAAAACATTAAAAAAAATAAAATAAGCACATTGATTTTTTTGCTCTAGGGTGAAAAGGTTCATTCTTAGAGGCTGGGCACCCCTCAGAAGGCGCTCCCTTCAGAGACTGACCTCCAGTGGGGCTTGTCTTGGGCCTTGGGGAGAGCAGCTGGATCCGGTGATGGGATGGCACGGTGGGGACAAGGGGCACTCAGGAAGCTGGGAGAGCTTTGCAAGATGAAGGCTGGCCTGAGCAAAAGCAGGGAGCCTTCCAGAGGCTCTTTCTTCCAGTGGCACTTGAGGGGATAGATGTGGGGTTTTAAGTGGCCAAGAGGCGGTTCCCTGCACCGGGAAAGACTCTTCCCTGCACTGCTCAGGCCCAGCCACCTGGGAGGCTTTGCGTGGCCGCCCACAGCGCAGCACTCCTAACCCTTCCCTGCTGGGGCTGCAGTACTCACCTGCGGATGGGAGAGTCGGGGACAGGTGTGCAGAGGGCCAGTGGCTGCAGGCGTTGGCTGGGGAGGGACAGGGAGTGGTGAATTGGCGAGAGCCGCATGTAAACGGGCCACTTCTCAGGGCGGGCCAACGGTGGCCATGGGGAGGGGCGCAAAAGTAGGTTTATCCTTGTGACTGTGTGAAACAGAGTTAATAAAGCTATTGTAGTAATCATAACCTGCATGTCTTTTTCCATACGGACAACTGTAAACCTGTGTTTGCCCACCCCTGTATAGAAATGCAGACAGGAACGGCAGATTTTCTGATTTTTCAAGAGCAGCCCAAATCTGAATTTTTATTTGTATTTTATTTGTACAGACCCAATTTTTAAAATGTTTGACAATGGATCAAAGTTTTTACAAATGAAGGGAAGGCCAAATGAGACATATTTTTGCTCTTGCAAACAACCAGTTTATGTCCTTGGGTATAAACTTCTTTTTCCCCCAGGAAAAATAGTGAGGAAAGCTGTTGTTAGCTACCAAGGTGGTGAGGAGTGGTTTTGAGATGTGAGAACCCTGAGCACCCCTGAAGGCTGAGGAAACTGTTGAGAGGAGACCGTGGAAATGCTTTCCCTGGATCCAGGGTGTACTGCTCCTTTGTCACTGAGAGTGGGGGAGGGAGAGGGACCAAGTGTCCATCTTTATTTGTTCACAGCTGGCCAGGCTCTTGAGAAGATGGTCATAGTAACCCTTCATACCTTTCTGAGTCCTCAGCAAGCGTGCTGTAGGGCACGTGTTCATACTTACCAGTACATAACACTGGCCCAAAGAGCTTTCTGAACATGCAGATTCCTAGGCCCCGTCCCCACAGATCCCCGTTCAGGAGGACAGGTGGGGCCTGGGAGTCTGCATTTTTAACAAGCACCCCATCGATGTCAAGGAAAGAAGTGGACAGTGGGGCCAGGCAGAGCTGAGTCTGTGTCCCCACTCTGTTCCTTCACTAGGTGAGTGATTTAATCTTTCAGCTAGTCATTTAATCTTTCGGAACCTAAACTTCCTGATTGGAAAAACAGGTCTGTGCCATCCACTACCTCGGAGAATGGTGAGAGCTGAAGTAGAAGATGGCTGGAGGCCATGCAGGTCCTGGCTGAGAGCTGGGGCACTGCTGTGGGCCGCCTGGGCTCAGAGTCCCGCCTGGCACTCTGGCCGTGGGACTTGGGCAAGCTGTTCGACTGCTCTGTACTTCGGTTCCCTCTGTAATGTGTAAATAATAACAGAACCCACTTCATAAGGTTGTGACAAGGATTGAATGGTTCAGTGCATATACATATAACTTTAGCTATTATAATTACATAAAGAATCTAGTAGTGTGTCATAGTAAATATACCTTTGCTTTTCCTTGGGTCCAGTGACTGTGGGTAACAGGTTAAGGCTGCTTACTTCAATTGTTGGCTCCCTATGAGGCCTTCCCTTTACTTGACCGTTGACTCGACTTTTCTCCCTTTACAGTGAGCCCCTCCAGGGCAGGGCCTGTGTCTGTCCATTTTTATGTCTCGGACCCTGCGTGTGTCTAGCTTAGAGTAAATGTATTGAATTGCAGTGCCAGGGAGTCTGAGAAATGACTCAAGCTCGTGAATGGAGAGGTTGCCTTCCAAATACCTAGAGAAGCATAAGTTGGAAGAAAAACCATTTACTATTAAGCCTCTGTGTGCCAAACATAACAATCATGTGAGGTAGGTCATGTTCTTATTATTGCTCTCACTGTGGAAAAGTTGTCTTTGAAAATCACTCGTGCAATGTCCCTTCAGTAGCGGTTGAAAGAAGCAGGGTTGGACTCAGTCATCTAACTCCAGGTCAGGAGTGTCGGACGGGAGTCTCTGTCAATGCAGAGTTTGTAGAAGAATTCTAGACGTGCCTAATTGTGTTCCTTTGTCTGGGTTGTAACTCTTCAGATAGTTTCTAATTTGTCAGAGCTGGGGTTTTGAGCAACTCGTGATTGGTGGTAGATGCTAATTCAACCATTCCATGTTTTCAAACATGCAGTTTTTGCCTGGACTTTGCCATTGGTGGGCCTGGGAACTAGCAAAACAGCCTGGCATCCCTTGCTTCCCTGCTCCATTCCCAGTGGTTATTTCCTCTGCTTGGGAGCATCTTCTCTCCTTGCAGCCTGACTGGCCAAGGTGTCAGGCTGAAAGCATAGAGGAGAGGGGTTGCCCTTTGGACCCTGGCAGAAGCAGTGTCCCCTAGGAAGCCAGCCGTGCAGGATGCTCCAGTCTGAGCTTCAGGTCCTCAGTTCCTCGACCCCCTAGGTTATCCCCTGACCCTGATAGACCTGGCCTATAGAGAGCAGGTGGGAGGGAGAACAGTGAAGAGAATATATTTTCATCTGTTCTTCTGATTTAATGGGCTCTCTGGGGTTCTCAGCAGTGTTTGCCCAAAATGCCTTAACTCCCAGGCCACTTCTGAGAATAGCAGCTATGCCCTGGCAGAAGTGTGACCAAGGGTCCCTGCCAGGGGCCTGGTAGCAATTTTGATTCGCTCCTTGCTTGGTTACATCTTCACAGAATATTTCTTTGTGGTCCAAGTAAATGTCAGAGTCCTCTACATGTTTTCTTCTTACTAAGTTGGCTCTGTTCTCATATTCAATTACATAATAGCATTTCAGAGCAGTGGGTTCACCCTCCTTTCAGAGAAAGAGAATATATTTTTTCATCATGTTCTTTTCAGATATTTCAGTGTTCCATCTTTCCACAAGTCTTCTGCCCTTTCCCTGGGGGCTTGCCCCGGAGCTGCTCGAGCATGTCCAATGTTGTTGTGATGGGTTACATGGTTATTGCGACCATTGTTACCATGGGCACAGTTGAAAGCTTATGCTCAGCAAGTTGATTCCTTGTAACACTGTGCTCCCGGGAAGACCCTGAAAACTGGCTGGGAAAGCTTCCAGAGGCTGCCTCTTCTCTCCCTTCTTTCTGTTACACACGCAGTCATATGCTAAGCTCTCAACTTGGCACTGGGCTGTTGCAAGTAAAGAATATCCCACCAGAGCCAGTGGGCGTAGATGCTCTGGCAGCAGGACTGACCCCTCCTCCTCCTCACTAACATGATGCTGTACACTTCCGTTTATAAACACTTTCCCCCAACGGGTAGGGGTGGCTTTTCTCTACTTTATGAAGGATAAAAGTGAAGCTCAGGGTTGGTTTCCTTTTTCCTAAAGCATCTGTAGTATTCACCTTGGAGGGATGTTTCATCTCTATCACCATTAGACAGTCGCCCATATTCCTGCTGGCTGCTTCCTCCTTTTCCAACTCCCACCATCACCAAAACCACAACCCTGGCAGCTTCCACGAAGTTAAAGAAGTTAGAGAGAGTGCATTTCATGTTGAAATTAGGAAAGAAGTATAAATGATATAAAGAATTAGGATCTGGCTTATTTTTATCATTGAGACCATCACTTCTTTGCCCCAAGGTAATAAATAGGTGGACTCTGGGATTAAGGTCGTTAGTGGCCATAAATAAATATGTTTAAGTTTCCAAACATGCTTGATATTGGTCAGTGCGATGAGAATGCCAGTTAGAGGGAGAGAAGGACTGTTCCTGAATCGTCAGCTTCACGAAGGTGGTGTCAGCCCAGCCAGACTGCACATCTGCTCTCCAAGGCATTTAAAAAAAATTTTTTTGCCCTTAAGTTTTACTTTAATATCTATGTTGAAATATTCAACAACCATAACACTTATTCACATAAAGTGTATAACTCAGTTGTTTTTACTGTGTTCACAAAATCATGCAAACATCACCATTATCTAATTCTAGAACTTTTTTTCACCCCAAAAAGTAACCCCTATACTCATTCAGTCTGCCCTCAACCCAGCCCTCAACCACCAATGCTTTACTTTCTGTCTCTGTAGATTTTCCCTATATTGGACATTTCAAAAAAAAAAAGAAGGCATCAGGGAATGTATCAGTATGCTTTATTCCTTTTCATGTCTGAATAATATTCCATGGTATGTCGTCACCTGAGGACATTTTTGCATTTATATCTTCAGATAGAGCGGGAGGGAGAGAGGGAGGAAGATAGAGAGAAACATCCATGTTAGAGAAACACATTGAGTGGTTGCCACCCACACGACCCCAACCGGGGCCGGGGACAAACTGCAACCAAGGTCCGTGCCCTTAGCGGAAACTGAACCCGAGACTCTCTGGTCCGCGGGTCAATGCTCCAACCGCTTGAGCCAAACTGGCCGGGGCTTAGGTATAGCTTTTGTTTATGTGTTCATCTGTTGGTGGACATTGGGTTGTTTCCACTTTGGTTGTTATGAACATCTGTGTGTACAACGTGTCTTTGTGTGGACACGTTTCCATTTCTCTTGGGTATACACCTAGGAGTGGATGGTGATGGGTCGTATGGTAGCTCTATGTTTTACCTTTTGAGGAACTTCCGAAGCAGCTGCACATTTTGAATAAAGTTTCCAGTTTCTCACAGCCTCACTAGTACTTGTTTTTATCTGTCTTTTTGATTATAGTCACCCCAGTGCATGTGAAGTAATTCCTCAATGTGGTTTTGATTCGTATTTCCCTGATGATCAGTGATGTTGAACATTGTTCCGCATGCTTATTGGCCAATTTTATTTCTTCAAAGAAATGTCTATTCAAATCCTTTATCTGCTTTTTAATTGGGTTGTCTTTCTGTCAAGTTGTTAAGAGTTCTTTATGTGTTCTAGATACAAGTTCCTTAGCAGATATATAATTTCTCCTATTCACACCTGGCTGGTGTGGCTCAATGGATTGAGCATCGTCCCATGGACTGAGTTCCCGGTACGTGCCCGGGTTACAGGCTCGATCCCCAGTAGGGGGCGTGCAGGAGGCAGCTGACCGATGTTTTTCTCTCACATCAATGTTTCTCTCTCTCTCTCTCTCTCTCTCTCTCTCTCTCTCTCTCTCTCTCCCCCTTACTCTCTCTAAAAAGTCAATAAAACATTTTAAATAATAATAATAATTTCTCCTATTCTGTGGGCGTCCTTTTACTTCCTGGATGGTATTTTATTTTTTTAGCAACACAAAGGTTTTTTATTTTGATATAATACAGTTAATTTCTTTTTATGATTGTTATTGCTTGTGTTTTTGGTATCATAGTGAAGAAACCAGTGGTACGAGATTTACCTCAATATTTTCTTCTAGGCTTTGCTTTTGCAGTTTTAACTCTTAAAGTTAGGTCTGTGGTCTATTTTTACTTAATTTTTTTGGTATGGTATATGAGCTAAGGGTTCTACTTCATTCTTGCACATGTGACTATCCAGTTGTCTGTCCTAGCACCATTTATTGAAAAGATTCTTCTCTCCCTGTTGAATTGTCTTGGCATCCTTGTTGAAAATCAGTTGACCATAAATGTATGGGTTTATTTCTGGACTCAGTTCTATTCCTTTGATCTCTATTTCTATTCTTATGTCTTGATTGTTCTGACTTTATAGTATGCTTTGAAATAGTCTGGGTGAGGCCAACTTTATTCTTTTTCAAGATTGTTTTGGCTGCTTTAGGTCCCTTTCTTTGCCATGGAATTTTAGGATCACCTTGTCAGTTTCTGCAGTTGATGAGTATTCTCTTCAACCATTAGACCAATTTGGTAAATATTACTATCATAACAATTTTGAGTTTTCTGATTTATGAACATAGGATGTCTTTCTGTTTATGTGTTGTTTAATTTCAGTGATGTTCTATAGTTTGTAGTGCACAAGTCTTGCTCTTCTTTTGTTAAATTTATTCCTAAGTATTTTATCCTTTTTGCTGCTATTAATGGAAATGTTTTTCTTGATGTTTATTTTCCTGTTGTTCTGCTAGTGTATAGACATCAAATAGATTTTTAAAAATATTACTCTGTATCCTGCAAACTTGTTTGACTTCATATATTAGTTTAAGAGATTTTTTAGTGGAATTCTTAGGATATTCTACATACAAGATCATACCATCTTCAAATGCGAGACAGTTTTACTTCTTCCTTTTCAATCTGGATGTACCCTTAAATTTTAACCTTTTTCTTTCTTTCATTATCTTAACATAAAATAATATTCCCTAAATATATTAGCTAACTGTATATGGTACACGAATGGACTTTTTTCATTTTGTAAGTACTTAAATACCTAAATGGATGTTAGTTTTATTCTAACGAGTATTAGAAAAAAATGTGATAGTTTATAATTCTATGGTGTTGGCTCAAATGTCACATTATCAGAATGTTCTTCCCTGAACATCCTATTTAAAATAACAAACCTTTTGCCCTGGGTGGATTGGCTCAGCAGTTAGAACGTTGGCCTGTGGACTGAAGAGTTGCGGGTTCAATACCCATTCAAGGGCACGTACCTGGGTTGCAAGTTTAGTCTTGGTCTCAGTTGGGGTTGATGTGTCTCTCTCACATTGATGTTTCTCTCTCTTTCTCTCCCTCTCCCTCTCTCCCTCCCTTCCACTCTTTCTTAAAAAATCAATGGAAAAATATCCTAGGGTGAGGATTAACAAAAAAATAAAATAAAATAACAGACCTTTTTTACTCCCCCTCTATCTTGCTTCATTTTTTCCTTCATCCCACTTATCATCACCACCTGTATTATGTACAAACGTACACTGTGTGCCATACCCCTGTGACACATGCATGCTCACCGTCTGTTTCTCCACACTAGGATGTATGTAAGTTCCATGAGGGCAGAGACTTTGTTTCTTTCTTGGCTGGATGGCAGTACCTAGGACACAGGTGCTCAGTAAATATTTGTTGAATAAATGATTAATTATTTAGAACATTTTAAGAAAAACAAGTCAATTTCAAGTTGATTCAAGAAAAATACCGGATAAATAGTTGTTCAGGAGGTAGACAAATATGGCAAAGTTTATAGAGGCTGTATGGCATGCTAGGAATTTGGGAAACTCTAACTTAAATGGGAAGAGGTAGGACGGAGATGGAGTTCTTATCATTTTCTGTGAACAGATAAGTTCTCTGTTAGACTCTTTTCCCAACCCAGATCAGGGGTTATTTGAGGCGCTTAAGCTATAATACGTGGGATTCAGTATATGTGGGAAAGTGGTTTCTACCAGCCGCCACAGAAACCCTCTTGGCAGTTTCGGAGGTCATCTGGAAATGTTTGAGGTGCTTTGGGCTGCGCGTGGAAACTTGGCTTATAGGCCTTGTCTTTGCAGGGCTCTGGATTTGCAGAGAGCCGAAATGACCATGACCGCCAACAAGAACTCCAGCATCACCCACGGAGCTGGAGGCACTAAGGCCCCTCGGGGCACTCTGAGCAGGTGAGTAGGGGAGCACTGCTGGGGACTGGGGCTCACTGGAGGGGTCATCAAGGGATAGCCAGATGGCCTGGGTCCTGGGTAGGATCCCTGCCAAAATGTAAATGCTTATCATCATGACTCTGATCGTCATCCAGGTAAATAATCTGGGCCCAGCTCACGCTGACCATTCATGGCAAAAGTCATCTCTAATACGTGGATCATCTTCTAGTTTTGTAAGTCTCCATAGGAGAGAGCAAACGGGAAACAGACTTTGCTTTGTGTTGCTGGGGGAGCCTCACACTCCAGGAACGGAGCCAGCAAGAAGCAGCTGATGTTCTTCTGGATGTGTCTTTTTCCCAAGGTGGGGAGAGCTTGGGGGCTGCCCTGAGCTAGGCTGTGCTGTAGCGGGAGGCTGACCACAACAGGGAGGGGGAGGCAGGTATGCATATTAGTCCAAGTTCCAAGCAGAAGTCTAGGTCTACAAGAATTTAGGCTGGGCTGCAAACAGAGCAGCTTCGGGAATTTTAGTCAGCGTAACCTATAATCCACTTTGCTGGTTTTGTCTTCTTTTTAAAAGTGGGGATGTTGGACCATAGAAAAACCACGAGTTTGGACTCATAGAATTGGCTTTGAATCCAAGTTTTAACTACTTACCGATTAGTGAGATCTCAGAGTGTTTTCTTATGCCTTCTACAGTCTTGATTACTCCTCTGTAAAGTAATAACAGTGCTTGTGTCACAGAGTTGCTGTGAGGATTAACTGACATAATATATGTCAGTGCTTAGCCTAGTGCCTGGCACAACGCCGGTCAGTAAGTGTTAGCTCCCTCCCTGTGATGGGATCAAAGCTCCCAGAGCTGGCAGGTAGATGTCCAGCTCTCGCCAGGGCTGCTCAGGTCTTGGCCAAGCCTGGATGCCGATGTCCTAGAAGAACCTCCAGGCTCTTTTATGAAAGCCACGTACCTTTCAGAGCCCCTTCTGCTGAATCTTGGGTGGACAGGTTTGGCTTTTGGCACCTCAGCCACTCGAATGGATAACTAGCTATAAGAAGGATGCTTAGCTTAGGGTGGGATAGGGCTGTTCCTTCCTGGATGTCTGGGCTGTGCAGTGCCAGGCTGAGTCCAGTGGGGTGTAGCACCCTTAGGTCTGGCCCGACGTGGCAGTGGTAGATGGAGCTGGAGTCTGGAGGTGGTTGGTAGAATGGGGTGCAGGACTTAGCCCCTGGGAGTCACTGGCATGAGCGAGGCAGGAGTTCCCTACACCACACACACACACACACACACACACACACACACACAGGGTTTGATCCCAGGGGAAGTGGTCTGGATGGGCTGTGCCAACCGAACGAACAGACATTGGTAGGTTCTGACTTGTTAAGTACCTAAGAGCTTGGTACTTAGACAAATTGAATATCCTCTCTATGGCAACACGACCAATGAGAACAGCCTGCCCTCTGCCCACGCAACCTTCCTAACCTAGCCTAGAGTCGCTTGCACACTTCCTTCCCTGCACTGGGTGAGGCTGAGAATGGCAGGGACCATCAACTTTTTGGGTAAAACAGAGAGAAAAATGGAATTCTCCCAGGGCATATAGAGGCCGAGAGGAGACAGGTCTAGATCTGAGTCTTCGGCTCCATTGTCTGCTTCAGGGGAACCGCTTTGCTGGGAGCCGAGGGAGACTGGGGATTGATTCAGGTTCTCATGTCTTTAATGGGAGACTGTCGAGGTGAAATACACATTATATGGGATTGTGTGGTTTTATTCTTAATTTTAAAGAAGTAGTGTATTTAGAACCTGAATTAGAAATTACCATACCCAGTAGCCCTTAACTCCTTTAAGTATTCATTTTGTCTTCTAATTTCCACTCTGCGGGGAGGAGAGAGGCCTTGTTTACGTCAGTCACAGGGCAGAATCGGGACTGCTGAGGTTCCCCAGTTTCTGTCTGGAATACATATCTACCTGTTTTAAACGTTTTTAGAAGTTGCTCTTTTTTTAGCATCCCTGCATGCTTGATATCATAACAAGATGGATGGCGTTTGTAAATATCTGAGCCTCTGATGTGCCTAAAAAAAGCATTTTTCCAGCCTCCCTTCTAAGTCTTCCCTTCCCTTCCTTCCTTCCTGTCACATTTCCGCTTCCTTCCCTCCCTCCCTCCTTTCCTGGGCTTTTGGCATGGAATCACAGGCCTCTGTGGCTAGCTACACCCTTCTCTCAGAGGCTGCCGCTGGGCTGGAGGTGTCCTTTTGAAATTGACCTCTGGTGGTTTCTCTAGCTGCCTCACCCCGGCCACACTGGGGGGTTCTTTGAGCTGAGCAGGGCAGTGAGTCACCAGTTCATGGAGGAAGTCGCTGTCAGTGAACTGCGAGGGCTCCCCGAGGTGCCAGGCTCTGGGGTGGATAGTAGGGGACAAAGAGGGATGTCCATTCCCTTTCTTCAAGGCTTTTACAACTTGGATTGGTGACCTTTGGCACCTGAATTTCTTAGTCTGACCTCTCAGTAGATGTTTGGCAGTAACCCGGGGCCCTTTTATCATTGCCATCCCAGGAGTCCCAGTGGGAAAGACCCCCTGGCGTGACTGACAGAAACTTTGGGGAGTGCAGGGGTCCTAGGGCCTGGGAAGCGGGGCCTTTGACTCCCTGGCTGCCTTGGAATCCTCCACATCATCCACGTGGGGGCAGAGGAACCCAGTGTACTAACAGGCACTTACATCTCGATTTGGGGACAGAGTGTCCTCGGGCATGGGAAGCTGATGGGGGAGGGTTGATGGGACCCTGTGGAACTGGCAAGATGTGTATTTGCAAGGCTGTATCCTTAATTTGAGTAAGACTTCACCTGGTGCTACCACTAAGCCAATATGGATTAAAGATCCTGAATTCCATTCCATTATTGGGTGTTTTGCTAATTTATAGTCTTCCTTTTACTTTGTAGCCCAGTCTTGATTTGGCAAGATATATACGTAGGAGGAGGAAATCTAAGCCTTTTCATTTCACCACCAAAGCCTTGGTCTTTGCTCGGTTTTGGCCTCCTGGAGTAGGTTTCCCTTTCTTTCTGTTGATGAGACTTCACCCTTAGTTGCTAGATGCACCCTCTCCACAGGCTGTTCCTCCTCCAGCTCAGAAGATTTGGTGGCATCCGATTCTGGGTGTGTTCGGGAGGATTCTCAAAGCTCCTCTGAATTCCAGAGGTCAGGCTTTATGATGTTGGTGTTGATGAGCTGGAGTGGGGCTAGAAGCATCTTGGTGACTTGCAAACAAGGAAGTGTTATGTTTAGCTCGAAATCAGCCACCTGGATGGTGTGAACTTTGCCATTTGGTCTCAGGAGGTTTTCCGTGTGCTGTAAGACTCGGCAGGCAGCAGGGGCTGTTCTCGGACGACTCGTCCTGCCCGCCGGTTGCCTGTACAGCTTCATCACTGTGCGACTCCAGCACCTGGGTCATTGTGACTTGGAACTACAGGCTGTCAGGATTGTGTTTGGGAACCTTGCCTCTGGATGTAGGTGTGGGAAACCCGGGTGCCTGCAACAAGGTAGACTTCTTGGGGGTCAAGGACTTTGACTGACTTGCCTTCTCCCCTGAGCCTGGAACAATGCCCAATATGTAGAAAACAGTAACTATTTATTGACCAGTTAACTAGATGGCTGGGAGATCAGCTTCTTAGAGCAAAGGCTACTATTGCACTATGAGCCCTTGTAGTACCTTCCTAATGAGTCTTGTTAACTCTGAGCTCCCTTTCCATTTAGTCATAGACCCTGAGAAAGGCAGAGCTGAAAAGGAACCTTAGCGTTCATTCAGTCAAACCCACCTGTTTTGTAGACTGGGAAACAGACACAGGGAAGGCAGAGTCCCAAGGGTACACGGCTGATGGGAGGAAGAACTTAAGGCTAGCTTGCTTGATCCTTCTGTTATTTTTTTTCTTTATTGTTGAAAGTATTACAGATATTCCTCCTTTTTCCCTCCATTGACACTCTCTTCCCCACTCCCCCCACCCTCCGCCTTCACCACACTGTTGTCTGTGTCCATTGGTTATTCATATATGCATGCAAGTCCTTTGGTTTATCTCTCCTGTTATTTTTTAATGTACCGCTCCAGTCACCTCCCTATAAACATGACTGGAATCTCTCTGCTCAAAAACTACTGTCATCTGCGATATGGTCAAACTTGGCCTGGCTTGTACGGCTTTCATAAAAAGCCTCGGTCATTCTTTCTACCCTTATCTTACCACTCTTATGCAAACCTTACATTTCTGCCCGTCTGGGTGTAAAAGATGTTAGTCCTTTTCCTCTTAGTGCTTTTCTTGATCTCCCAGCTAGGCAGGATTCCTCTCCCCTCAGTATTCACTCCTGGAACCCTCGGTCCGGAGCCTCCACATGGCCCTTGTCAAACAGTGCCTCACAGAGTGGGTCTTTGTGTGGGTCTCGTTCCCCACTCCATCGGAGCGCCTTGCCGCGCAGCACATACTCTTTGGAATGTTAGAGTTGGAGGGGAGTCTTGGGATTCTTTGAGCTCAGTTACTTGATGTTATGTGTGAAGAAGCTAAACCCCACGTGGCTAATTCACAGTGGAACCATAATTTCAGCTCACCTGTGCAGGTTTCTGTGCAAAGGAGGACTTCGTTTGTGATATGGTGAAGTCCAGAGAGGTCTTGAGATCCCACTGCCAAAGTCGGTACAGATTTGAACCCTGTGCCTTCGATTTCAGGAAGAGGGTAAGAGCTGCAGGGAAGAAGATGTCCTGAGAGTAGTGACCGTGGTAAAAGGTAGTACTGCAGAACCTGCCCTGGCCATGGCGGGCCATCCGTCAGGAGCTAACCCTGTGCCTTAGCTCCCGTTTCCTAAGATGCTTCCGAAAAATCCAGCCGTGATGTCATCCGTGTTAGCTTGGTTACTTACTGTTGCAAAACAGACGCCCCTAAACTAAGGGTGGCTTACACATTAGTGCCTTAACACATTGTGTTAGTGGCTTAAAACGTAACGGTCATTTATTTAGCTAGCAAACTGCAATTTGGGTAGGGCTCATTAGGGAAAGCTCATCTCTATTTCTTGCATCTGTTGAGGTGTCTTGAAGGTTAGGGGTGACTCAATGACTAGGGGCTGGAATCATCTGAAAGCTTGTTCACTTACAGGCCTGGCTGCTGATGCTGGCAGTCAGATGGGCCCTCAGCTGGGGCACCGACACGTGCCTCTGCATTCGGCTGCGTGCTTTCACGGCGGGACGGTGGGGTTCTACGAGTGAGCATCTCAAGAGAACAAGTCAGAAATGCATGGCCTTTTAATGACCTAGCCTCAGAAATTGCGTAGTGTCTTTTTTATTTTATGCTAATTGATAAAGGCAATAACAAAGGTCTGCCTAAGTTCAAGGTAAAGAGTCGAATTTCCAATGTGGGAGTGGGGGGGGGGTTCCCCCTCACCACTAAGCAATTCTCCTACACTGGCTGGGTGTTCTACAATTCATCTCAGTTCTGACACGATCTAGCATCAGATTCCACAGGTTAAGGGCTCAGCCCCATAAGCCTGCCTTCCACTTCAGGTGCTTATTGCAAGTCTAGGTCGTCACCTGGGCTTCGGGCTGACTGACAGTAAATCAGAGGCTCCCATGACCCCCTCCTTGGGCTTAATTTGCTAGAGCCGCTCTCAGAGCTGAGGAAACTGCTCACTAGATTACCATTTTATTACAAAGGACACAGTAAAGGGTAAGGATCAACAACCAGGTGAAGAGAGAGGTAGGGCGAAGCCCCAAGCCGAGGAACTTCTGTCCCCGTGGAGCTTGGAACCAGCGTGGAAGCGTTCTGCTTCACCAGCCTGGAAGCTCTCCTGCCTTGTCCTCTTGGGTTTTTGTGGAGGCTGTGTTGCACAGGCATGACTGATGAAACATTGGCCATTGGCAATTGATTCAACCTCCAGCCCTTCTTTCCTCCCCAGAGGTCAGGGGGTGGACTGAACGTTCCAACCCTCTTATCACAAGGTTGGTTCTTCTGGAAATCAGCTCCCAACCTTAGATGGGGTCCAAAAGTCACTTCATTAACATAACAGAAGACACCACGATCCCTGTCATTCCTTAAGAAATTCCGAGGGTTTTAGGAGCCCTGTGCCAGAAACAGGGATGAAGATCAGATATGTATTTATTATAAATCACAGCATCACACGAGGGGAAGGACAGTAGTTCCTACTTGATGACAGGAGTACCAGCATCGCCCTGTGGGAAGGCCATGTGAGGTGAAGTATTGTGGGTACTGCCTTTGGGAGATACACCTGCCACAAAAATTTACATCCCTCCCAAATGCAAAATACACTCACTCTCTCCCTTAAGATCCCACGTCTCACCCTGTTAATGGTATCAGCTTGACATCCAGGATCTTGATCTCTACATCAGGTCCAGGCACAGCTGTGACTCTTGGGTGCAGCCCTTTTTGTTGTGTGCAGGTCCTTGAATACTGTTCCTCGTGCTCTGACCTATACGCTTAATTCTAGCTGCCGATAGTAAAAGAGAAAAGAGATGAGCAAAAAAAAAAGGCACTGTTCAGTTTTCAAACACAATTTAAAGGAAACATAAACGAGAGAGGGCGTTCTGGATTAGAAAATGAACCTTGTTTCATTCTCATTCTCTCTAGGCAGGAAAAAAATTCTCAGATTAAGAAATGGCTTCCACACAAAAAAGGATGAAACCTTACCATTTGCGACAGTGAAATAAGTTAGTCAGAGAAAGACAAATACCATATGATTTCACTTATATGTGGAATCTAAAGAAAACAAAATAAACGAACAGACAATTGAAACAGACTCACAGACACGGAGAGCGGTCAGGTGGTTGGGAGATGGGAAGGGGTTGGGGGCTGGGTGAAAGAGGGGAAAGGATTAAGAAGTACAAATTGGCAGTTACAAAGTAGTCACGGGGATGTAAAGTACAGCAAGGAAATATAGTCAATCATATTGTAATGACTATGTATGTTGCCAGGCGGGTACCAGAAAAATCAGTGGGAACACTTTGTAAAGCATATGATTGTGTAACCACTACGCTGTACACCTAAAAACAATACAAAATAATATTGAAAGTAAACTGTAATTTAAAAATAAAAAAAGAAGAAAATATAAAAGAACTGGCTTCAAGATTATGGTGACAGTTTTATAGTGTGTGATTGTGTTTGTGTGTGTGTGAGCTCATCAAACTGTAGACTTTAAATTGCACAGTTTATTGTGCTTTAATGATCCCTCAATAAACCTTTTTTAAAAATCTAGAGTAGGACTGAGAGATTCTTTGTTTAGACCTAAGAAAAGATTTAAAGTGCTGCCTCATAGACTCTCACAGACAAAGGCCTCCTGAGGGTCACAGGTGGGCCTTGCAGATCCTTTGTAAATAACAAGGCTCCTAAGACTTGACAGCTGTTGTCAGATCACCTGCGCGTGCCCTGTCCACGTGGCCTGGGCTTCCTCACAGCACGGGAGACTGGAAGTAGAAGCTGCTGGCCACTTGAGGCCTAGGCCTGGAAAAGTGGCACCGATTCATTTCTGCTCTATTCTATTGGTCAAGTAGTCACAAAGCCTAGATTCAAGAGACGGGAGATGCCAGGGAGTTTGGGGACCATGTTATAAAACCATCACCAGTGTCTTTTGCATGGTTTCTGGAGCTGCATCTCTGTCCCTCCCGGCTTTGCATTGTGCCTGGTTCTGCTCTGTACAGCAGTGTGCTCTTTATGGGACTAGAGCATTGGGGATGATCCTATAAGCCACCACAGTTTACCTGCCTCAGAGAGGGCTTCTGTCATACATTCCCTATGCTCATTGCTGCTGTTTCTCAGAGAACTTGGGGTTCCCACCCAGAGAAGAGTTCATCCATCTTTTCTGTGCTTCCCTAGAAGTCAGCGTGGGGCAGGCAGGTAAGGCTTTGGTGGATTCTTAGATGAGCCTTCTGGAGGTGAAAAGTTGACTCCGTCTCTGCTCTGACCCTAGTTAGTTCCCATTCTACTGACCCTAACAAGCTGTGATTGACCTCGAGAGTCTCTGCATCTGGTGGGCCAACGGTAGCCCCACTTGGAGGATGAGGCTGTCCTGGACCCTATTGCAGAGTCTAACCATTCGAGAAGAGGTTGCTCTGGGAGCAGGAAGGCCAGACTGTGAGTGTCACCCTGTCCTTTGGCTTTGTATCAGGACCGTCCCAGAGTGGAATGTCAGTGGGAGGTACTGAGCTGAGCTTCTGCTCTGGACTTACTGATAGGACTGAGGCAGCCTTCCTCCCTTTCTCCTCCTGTGTGCCTCAGAGAATGGTCTTGGGGAGCTCGGCGAGAATGCCATCCCCAAAGTTGGGGCCGTCTCTGAGTGGTGGGAGGATGTCGATGCCCACCGGGCCAATAGACCCCACCTTAGTTGAGCAACCTAGAATGGTGAGTGGCAAACGCCCAGGACTTTCATTTGGAAGCGAGCTATACACCTGCTTAGTAGAGACTAAGCATATTGGAAGCTGGGCCCTGTGTACCCTTAACCTACAAACAGACTCACTTCATGGCACCTACAGCCCATCCTGATGCTCCTGGGCTATTTCCTGGACTCCCAGCAACCTTCCCTAGCTGACCCCAACTTGGTCCTCTTCCCAATACTCATACTTTCAGAAGCCCTGTGACCAGAACAGGCTGAGTTCAGAACCATCTTGTCATCAAGGACAAATGACAGAGCCTTTCCTCCAAAAAGCCCCTGGGTGCATTTGACAATATATGGGGCATCCCTTGGCATGAATGCTTCCTACTTGACAATGGCCCAGGCCTGTTTTTATGAAACAATACCAGAGGGAAGGGCATGTGTTTTGCATTTTAACCCCCACTTTCTGTCTGTGCATGCACGCGTGCTCACACACACACATGCACACACACTGCTTTCTCTTTAAATTTGTTTTTCTAACCTTAGTTCATACCTTTCTATCCTACCCACTTGTCTTAGGCATTTGTCTGTGTGTGTTTATGCTCCTCTGTTTCTTTTAAATTTCCTTTACATTCTCCCTCCTTTCTTCTCTCTCCTTTCATCTGTTTATCTTGCTCCCTCTCCTGCTGTGTTGGTTTTGGCCTGTCGTGTGCTGCAGTGTTGGCATCCGCGCCTGTGCTGAGCGGCAGGACTGGCTGCCTGCTGGCAAGGCATGAGTGCCCAGTTCCACAATTTCTGCCTCCCTAGGGGCAACTCTGGGATTTTAGAATAAAGAGTGAGAAATGATAAGAGTGGAGTCTTAGGTGTCTTTTGGCCGCTTTGTACTTTTCTTTCATATTTCTTCTACCTTCATGCAGCTATTTATGGTGCCCAAACAGTTTTTTAAAATCGATTTTAGAGAAGAAGGGAGAGGGAGAGAGAGAGAAACATCGATGTGAGAGAGAAACAACCATCGGCTGCCTCCTGCATGCCCCCTACTGGAGATTGAGCCCACAGCTTAGGCATGTGCCCAACTGGGAATTGAACCGGGACCTCTGAGTGCATGGGATG
Organism: Tadarida brasiliensis; assembly: GCA_030848825.1. NCBI lineage: Eukaryota > Metazoa > Chordata > Mammalia > Chiroptera > Molossidae > Tadarida > Tadarida brasiliensis. The sequence goes on from CM061268.1 coordinate 43,042,044, forward strand.
ATGCTCACCTAACTAACCATTCCTGCTGGGCTGCCGAAACACTTTTAAAATTTATATCCCCTTGGTCACCTGGCTAGAATATCAGGATACTCAGAACAAGTGTTTCCCCCTGATTTATAGATACAGAACCTGAGGCTCAGAGAATTTCTAGGTGATTTGCCCAGGAGCACACCCAGGAAATGATGGAACCGGGACGAGAGGAGTACCCAGGTCTCTAGACTGTTGGTCCAGTCTTCGGCGTTTGCCTCACGGGCTTTGGGGACTGACGGCCATGCTGGGCTGCGCTCAGTGCTTTGCGTACCTGTCTGTGTTGTTCCTCAGGTCACATGGCACAGAAGGGGGCGAGGAAGTCTAACAATGTCCTGGGCAGGCAGGTTTTAACCATTTGTTTTTACTCATTCATTTAGTCATTCAACACAGATAATTAATTCCTACGAAATCCTATGTGCAGTGCAAAGAACAGGGGATGTCAAGATTAACGAGACACTGCCACCCTCAAGTAGGTGCACTTACAGCCTTGTAAGGGAGGCAGGTGGGGAAACAATGATGTGTCACAAGTACCTTAATAGACATTTTTCCAGGCACAGTGGAGGCATCAAAAATTGTCCATCTCCACCTGGGTGAGGGGGGTGGGGTCAAGAGATTCCATGGAGGAACTACAGAGGTATGCAGCGGACAGGCCATCCTCCCAGGCAGAGGGAACAGAATGTGTGGGGGCCTAGCGGTGTGAAAAGCAAGGAGTTTGATTGGCTCCAGGTGGGATGTGGACTTGCATTGAGGAAAAGACAGCAAGAGCTGACCAAGGAAGGCAGGTGCTGAGCAGATCCTGGGGCACTCGCCATCCATGCCGGTGAATTTGCATTTCATTCTATAGATAATGGGGATTTCCCAGCATGCTGAGCGTTGTATTTTACAAAGATGTCAGAAAATGAGAGGATGGACTTGAACTGGGTTAAGACTGAAGGCAGAGAGAGAAGAGATTGGTTTAATAGTCTTGATGAGAGAGAAGATCTGAACCAAGGAAGTAGCAGGAGCAGTGGGCATGGGGAGGAGGGGGACAGACCTGGGAGGTGTGAAGAATGGAGAATTGACATGATTTCGTAATCAAGCAGGTCAGTGTTTGGGGGGAGGGAGCCAGGTCCAGATGCTTGATAAATGAAACCTGGACATTTTCTTTCCTGTGTGGAATGAGTTTGGAAATACATGCAGAAGTAAACATCAGGGGTGAAGGAAGCATAGAGCAACACAGGGGTGGACCACGTGAGAAGACACGCAGCCCAGGTGTGGATGGGGAGTGGGGGAGGGAGGCCTGGGAGTGGGCTGGCCAATTACACACAAGCCTGGCCTTTCCTACCTGCGTCACTTTATTATTACATTGTAGCAATCCACCCTAAAACACAGTGGCTTAGAACAATTTATTATTTCTCACATTTCTATGAATTCACTGGGCAGTTCCTCTCCTGGTTTCCCCTGGGCTCACTCATTAGCTGGGGTCATTTGGGTCCAAGATGACCTCACTCCTGTGTCAGGCTCATGTGGTGGCTGGCTGCTGGCTGAGGTACCGTGGCCACGCTCCACGTGGCCTCTCGTCCTCTGAAAGGCTAGCCTGGCTTCCTGACGTGACAGTCTCAGGGCAGCGTGCCAAGTGTGCGAAGGGGGAAATGGCAAGACCACTGGAGACCTCAGGTTTGGAACGCGGACAGCTTGATTTCCACCACATGCTATTGGTCAGAGCAAATCACAAGATCAGTCTAGATTCAAGGGGCAGAAAACTAGATTCTACCTTTTGATAGCATAAACTGCAAAGACTGTATGGCTATATTGAGTGTATTACCTTCCCCTCCCACCCTGAACAATTAGAATCTAAGGACAGAGAGGTAAGCTGTTTGGAAAAGTCTGCCAAGTGATTATTCTGCAGGGCCAGCTCCTTGTGAATATTACGAATTCTCAAGCCAAGAGTGAGTACTGTGTGTTAGCCACTGAGTGCCGACACTTGAGGCGTATTGTCTCTCTTCCTTATCACAATCCTCTGAGATACGTTCTTTTTTTTTTTATCCTCACCCGAGGACATTTTTCCATTTTTTGTTCAGACAGAGTGGGAGGGAGAGAGAGGAAGAGAGAGAGAGAGAGAAACATCGACATGAAAGGGACACATCGAGTGGCTGCCTCCCGCACGACCAACCAGGGCCGGGGACAAACCGCAACCGAGGTACATGCCCTTAGCGGGAACCGACCCCGGGTCTCTCTGGACCGCAGGCCGACACTCTAACCACTGAGCCAAACCGGCCAGGGCGAGATATGTTCTTTTATTATTTATTTTAAATTTATCTTTATTGTTGAAAGTATTACAGATGTCCCCCCCTTTTTCCCACATTGTTCTCCTCCACCCTGCTACCCCCCCCCCCCCCAGGCCTTCACTGCGCTGTTGTCTGTGTCCATGGGTTATGCATATACGCATATAAGTTCTTTGGTTCTTTTAACTTCCATTTGACAGATAAGAAAACTGAGGTTTAGAGAGATAAGGTTGTTTGCTTAAAGTCAGTAACTTGTCAGTGGCCATGCTGAAACTTGAACCTAAGGCCATGCTGTTCTTGCGCTCTACTGAGAACAACTGGCCTAACACAACCTGCTGGAAGACTCAGTGCGTCATAGTGGGTTCCAGTGTCTGGCAGCATTTCACATCCATGGTCTCGTTTGCCCATTATGACCACCGGTGATGTAGTGAAACTGGAAGAGTGAGTGGCTTTGCCCATGGTCACATTCCTAAGGAGGGGTAGAATCAGCAATATGGAGAGAGAGCAGCGAGTTCTACCCTCAGGTGGGAATTGCAGCCCCACGAGGGAAGGGCAGGGCCTTATCTGTATTGTTTACAGATTCATCCTGGGACCTTGGAGTGAGTGAATGCTGCCTCTGTGTGAGAAGCCAGGGCCTGTGCCCCAGGTCCGCACGCGCAGCCCCTTTCCCGGCCTGAGTTGCTGGAGCGCATTGGACCTGCCTGTGTGGGCGGCTGGGCAAGGAGCACTTGCAGCCCTGGCCCCAGCTCAGCAGGGACACGAAGACCAGGGCCTTGAAAGGAAAAGGCCCGTCTCTTCTCTGTCTTATCCTTCATGAGAGCAGAGAAACGAAACCTTAGCTAAAGCAGGCTTAGGCAATGAGAGACTTTTCTAACTCAGGATTTCTCCATGCTGGTACTAAGGGAAGTAAGACTGATTCTCCCTGAAAGCAGGCTGGTATTAGAGACCAGAGGTCATCACCATCTTTTCTGCCCCACCTGTGGGCGTCCTGCCACCTCACCTTTCCATACATAACAGTGGCTTTATGGACTGCTGGATTCTTACCTTGGGGGTTGAGGAGACATATCATATGTGCTCATTTGATATGAGCACATATCAAAATGTCAGGAAAGGTGAGACTTACCTCTGAAAAGGCTTCCAAAGAGATTGAGTCTCATTAGGTGCCTGTCATCTCCCCCTAGAACTGAAGCTTCACGATAACATGAATTTTTATCTCTCTTATTTATCCTTGTATCTAGCTCCTAGAGCAGGGCCTGGCACATAGTATGTGCTCACTAAATATTGGTTGAATGAACAAACAAATGGTAAACTCACCCTGTATTAAAGGCATCATCTCCCACCTCCAACTGAGAATAGCTGAAACATAGAGTCCTTTGTATAGCCCAGACACCCACTGGCTTATGGGGCTGGACTGATGACCTTTACATCCATGGTTCCGTAAAATGAGTGAGGGACCTGAGGCCTCTCTCAGCGGTGAGGAGGTTGGGCTCTCCCCAGGCTCAAGCCTGGCACGTTGCCCTGCTGCTCCCTGCCCTCGGGAGTGCAGAGGTTTATTCTATTCACACCTCCTCGCTGAGCGGAGTCTCTTTGGTCATCGAATTGGCTAGGCACCGGATTTCTCTCATCTGTGCCCGTGTACACGTGGGATGGCTCTTGTTTGACTTGCCCTTTTAAAAACAACTTGAGCATGTTGAGGTTTCCTGTTGATCGGGGGCAGCCAGAGGCTGTGACCCAGCTGGGAATTGTCGGCCAATCCCTGACTCACCCAAGCTCCAGTTTTCTGTGTGTGAGCAGGCAGTGACAGCAGCCTGGCTCAGGGGCAGCTGGCTGCTGTCCTGTGCATGGCATGGCACTCTGGAGCCTGCGAGCTGCACTGCCCAGCTTTGAGGGCCATGGCACTAGGGTCAGGTAAGCCTTTGTGGCATGCGGTCTTGGCAGAACCCTGCTGTCTTTGAGCTAAAACTGTTTGGAAAGAATTTTGAAAGTCGACAGTGCTTACCCGAGTAGACAGCTAGAGAAGTAGACTGAAAAGCAAGTATCCTCATGGCTGTCTTCAATAAGCTCACCTTTACTTTTTTTATTTGTTGATCATTCACTGAGTCCCTTCCAGATACTGAGTATGTGTTCCTCCGCCTGGGAGAAATCATGGCCCCACCAGGACAGACCGAGAGGTCCTCTGATACTTACACATGCTGTATTCAAAACAGGGCCGTGGCCACTGCTGTGGGAGTTCCTGCTGAGCTGTCTGGGGCCTGGATGGCTCACAGAGGTGGCAGAGGCCACTGCTTCCTCTTTACAGAGGCAGCACAGTGCAGTGAGTTCATGTCTTGGCTTCACCGCTTACCAGCTGAGTGGCCTTGAATGAGATAGTTAACCTTTCTATGCCTTAGTGTTTTTCACGTGTAATATGAGGCTACTAATAAATGATAATAACACTATAGAGTTTTTATGATTAAATGAGTTAATCTGTGCAAAAGCACTTACTCAGAACTATTCCCAGTCTGCTAAGATCTGTCTGTGGGTTTGGAGCTGGGAATGGCTGGTGCTTGCTTGATGGGATGCCCCTGCCGGAGGGCAGAGCTGCCTAGGAGGGGTCCCCTCCCCATTCGCCTCCTCACTGAGAGGAAAGGAGGAGTCCTCCTGGTTCTTTCAAGACTTTTAGGGATCTGAATTCTGATCAAGACCCACGCTGACGAGCAGGATCTGTGTCCAGTAGCAAAAGTCTTAGGGGAGATGGGGCTCGTTAAGGAGACAGCTCAAAGGGCGCGAGTGTGTATTTGGGGGCTGCTTCAGGGACTGTTTGCGAGCTGCTTTGCACCAGCTCGTGAGCACTGACCATTAGCATCACTTCCTAACGCCACACTCAGTGACATCACGTTGATAGCTTGAAATCAGCTTTGGTAGGAGTGTTTATACTGTGGAACTTGGCAAATGCTACAAGTCTACGCTTTCTCCTCATAGCCGCTGGTCACACTCTTGCACACCACTGGTCTTACTGTTGTCTTGTTGGCAGATGTGAGCTCCTGGGACGCACAGAACCGGCTTCCGTTGCGGGCAGCGCTCAGCGTCTCTGGGGTTGAACTGGGCAGGGAGGCCTGCTGTGGATGACCAGCCATTTCTTTCCTCGGGGACAGCTTTGAAGGTGTATTACTTGAACAGAGTGCTTTTGTCAGTCTCACGGGAAGGAGTTACTGAGCCCTCTGGGATTAACACACAGCGACTCTGGTTGCCAGGCCACTCACTGCCGTTTTCTCTTCTCTCTCTTTCTTTTTTTGCTCCTAGGTCTCAGTCAGTCTCTCCACCTCCAGTTCTCTCCCCACCAAGGAGTCCCATCTATCCCCTCAGTGACAGTGAAACATCAGCCTGCAGGTACCCGAGCCGTTCCAGCTCCCGGCTGTTCCTCAAGGACTGGCATCCCCGTGAGCCTTCACCCCCAAATCCTCAAGCTTCCTCCCCAGACACTTCCCCACCCATTTGTCCCCTTAAGACCACCAGCTTCAGTTATCTGGACGGAAGCCCTTCAGTGTGCAAGAGGGAGGACCAGAAAGAGAATGTCCAAGGGGCAGCCCAGGATGTAGAGGGAGTCGCTGCTTGCCTCCCCCTTGCCCACAGCACCCCATCCCTGGGGCCAGCGTCCAGCCCACGGAGCGTCTTTCAGAACCGCATTGGCACCCGTGCCCACAGCCTGGGCATCCGGGAGAAGATTTCAGCATGGGAGGGTCGCCGAGACACTTTGCCCAAGATGAGCACGTGCGGGGAGAAGCGGGAGGGCGCTGGGGGCGAGTGTGCGGTCAGTGAGGGCTGCCCCAGTGTGGGCTGTCCCAGCGTTGTGCCGTCCCCCTGCAGCTCAGAAAAGACCTTTGATTTCAAGGGCCTCCGGAGGATGAGCAGGACCTTCTCTGAGTGTTCCTACCCTGAGACCGAGGAGGAAGGAGAGGCACTCCCTGTCCGGGACTCTTTCTACCGGCTGGAGAAATGGCCAGGCCGGAGTGAGCCCAGTGCCTTCCTCAGGGGGCATGGCAGCAGGAAGGAGAGCTCAGCCGTGCTGAGTCGCATCCAGAAAATTGAACAGGCCTTGAAGGAGCAGCCAGGCCGGGGGCTCCCCCAGCTCCCCAGCAGCTGCTACAGTGTAGACCGAGGAAGAAGGAAGATTGGGACCCTGGGCACCTTGGAGGAACTGACGGGGAGCGCGAGTGTGAGCGCTGGCAGCCGGGCAGGAGGAGTGGCTGGAGTTGGGGGGGAGGCGGGCCCACCCCTGGAGAGAGAAGGCAGTGGCTCCACTAAACCAGGGACCCCTGGAAATAGCCCAAGTTCCCAGCTGCTGCCATCAAAGAGCTCCCCCGATTCCGCTGTGAATCCTGTCCCCAAACCCAAGCGCACCTTTGAATACGAGGCTGACAAGAATCCTAAGAGTAAGCCAAGCAATGGTCTACCTCCTTCGCCCACACCTGCTGCTCCACCTCCCCTGCCCTCCACCCCAGCCCCACCAGTCACCCGGAGACCCAAGAAGGACCTGCGTGGTCACCGCAAGTCCCAGAGCAGGTAACGAATGATCCTCCTGTGTCCTAGCTGGGCACGGCGGCTTTCTTTTCAAGGGAGGATGCAGGAGCAGACTGTAGTCATGGGTCACCGTCAGTGGTGCTTTGTAAGTTCTGAAGCACAAGTAGTTGTCAGGGGATAACATGAGTTAGGTAAGAAAGAGAGTGTTCTTCTGCTCTCGCAGGAGGAGGATATGTAACTGGGAGGGGGAGGGGGAAGCGCTTCTGAGGGTGAGTGCTGTGGACCCAACCTGTTGCCTGGGTGCGGCCTTCGAAGGAGAGCTGGGGGTGTTCCCAGCCCACTGGAGCTTCCTTGGTCTTCTTTGGGAAGGGTAGGGCCATGTTACTTTTAGATAGAATAGACAGGCCCTAGAAGACAAGTAGGATTTTAGCCTCATGACTGCCTGAAGTGCCAGCATTCAAAACTGAGCTCCTTGCAGCATTGTCTGAATACCGACCCAGAGGTCGAGAGGGCACCAGGGCAAACCAGACAAGGTTCTTCCATTCAGGGAGTTCACGGTCCAGTGCTGGAGACAGATGCACAAATAGGTCGTTGGTCCAAGTCAGTGTAGGAGTCTGCAGAGACCTAGAGGGAGAGGCATCTACGTTAGACTGGGGAGTGAGGGGAGCCTCCTCATGGAGCTGCTGAGCTAAATTTAGAACAGCAAAAAGCAGTGAGCTAGGTGAAATGAGGGGGTGAGGAGACAGAAGATCAGCCCGAAGGTTTTACACATACTTCCACACATTACATTTATGTGTAATCTGTACACACACATACACCATATATGGTGGACTGACTTCATATAAGAATTAACTTGGTGCCCTGGCCGGTTTGGCTCAGTGGTTAGAGCGTCGGCCTGCGGTCCAGAGAGACCCGGGTTCGGTTCCCACTGGGGGCATGTGCCTCGGTTGCGGTTTGTCCCCGGCCCTGGTTGGTCGTGCGGGAGGCGGCCACTCAATGTGTCCCTTTCACGTTAATGTTTCTCTCTCTCTCTCTCTTCCTCTCTCTCCCTCCCACTCTATCTGAACAAAAAGTGGAAAAAAAAAAAAAGAATTAACTTGGTGCCCTGGCCTGTTTGGCTCAGTAGTTAGAGCGTCGGTCAGCCTGAGGACCCCGAAGAGTCTCGGGTTCGATTCCCAGTCAAGGGGCACATTCCTGGGTTACAGGTTCGATCCTGGCCCTGGTCCGGATCGTGCTGGAGGCAACCAATCAATATTTCCCTCTCTCTCACATTGATGTTTCTCTCTCTCCCCCTCCCTCCTACCCTCCCTCTCTTCCACTCTATCTAAAAAAAAAATCAATGGAAAAATATCCTTGAGTGAGGCTAGCAAAAAAAGAAAAGGAATTAAGTTGGCAAATTTAAATCTGTGCTCTTGGGAAAAAAAGAGAAATGGTTCGGAAAGTGCAGCTGTTCTGTTTGCCTTTCCACACAGCAAGCATGTTCCACTGAGGAGCGTGAGATGGTAGGTGTGTGTCTGTTGTGCCAGGTATGATTCTTATATTTAATATACTTCTAAGTTAAAAAAATACAAGCCAAATATTTCTTCTGGTATTCAACCAAAGGAAAAGAAATCTGGGGAAAAACTGACTATATTAGTCTTAATGAAAGACAGGGTGTTGATCCTTGACATGGGACCTTCCAGAGGGATTTTCAAGGATACTTTGGCTGAACATGATTGGTGTCTTATTTGCTGAATTGAGAACTACCTGCCTAAGATGTTCACGCCACTGTATATGTTAATGAAAGCTGGGTCTCAGACCAGCGGTCCGAGGGCCGACATTCAGGAACCACTGCCCTCAGCCATTGGATATTGAACTGGTTGAGAAATCTGGGCCAGAAACAGAGATTTGGGAGTCATCCTGGTAGAAATGGTAATTATGGTGATGGCCATCAGTATCTGGCCCCCAGAGAGTGCCGAGTGAGTGAGAGTCCTGAAAACAGAACTCACAGAGACGCTGGCATTTGAAAGGCAAGTGGGAAAGGGGATCCCTCCCCAGAGCCTGGGAAGCAGTTGCCAGCGAGGCCGTGGGAAGCCCGAGGGACAGTGTCATAGAGGCGGGGAGGCCCCGGCAGCGTCGGGTGTTCCGTGTGGCAGGTGCTGCCGAGGAGCCAGGCAAACTGAGAAGAGATGTGGCCTTTAGGACACTTTTAGTCCTTGACTTGCACTCCAAGATTCTTAGCAGGAGTTCATTAAACAAGAGAGAAAGCACTTCATTGGCTGAAAGGTCTAACGGGACCCAGAAGAAGAGGGAGGTGTTCGGGGCGAGGGGAGGGGTTCAGTCAGTGCCCCGCCATCTCCCTCCCACCATCTCCCTCCCGGGAGCCTGCTGGGGACCTGCCTTGGAGAGGCGAGGATGCAGCGGGGGTCCAGTCTTAGGTGAGGGCAGCGCCTCCCAGTGGAGGGAGGAGTAGAGAGGACTGTGGCTCAGGGTGTCTGGGGAGCGAACAGGCTGTGATTTTGAACTTCTGCAGGAGAGGGGAAGGTGAGTTGGGGGTTGAAAGAAGCTGATGACTAACTGAAGGGAAGCTGGGTCTTGGAAGTAGCTTCTGGCTACAAGTTGCCCTCCTCATTCCGCTGTGATTGGAAGTGCTGTGATTGGTTTTGAGGGCTCAGCCCTTCCCGTTCCAACAAACCACACCCACCACCAACCGTTTGCCGACCCCCAAACAACCCCGGAGTCACGCATGGTGTTGAGCCCTTCCTGCCTGCTCAGTGCGGGAGCCCTCGCTGGGGTGCACAGGTGGCGAGAGACTCCGAGGGCAGAGCAGGCGCTCGGTTCCTGTAGTAACGGCAGGTGCTTCCCAAGGAGGATCCTCTGCAGGCTGGCAGGCCCGAGTCAGAAGCTCAGACCCTGGAGTCAGACCTCCTGGGCGAGTCCTGCCTCTGTCACTTCACCGCCCTGAGCCTCCATCTCCCCACTGGTAAAATGGCACAACACACATTGTGAAGGTGAATGAGATAACTCAGAGCACTCGACACCGCGTCTGACAGGTGGCGCCCTTTCCACCGGTGGTAGCTGTCGTGGGTGTCACCTGCAGTCCCCCAGGCTGGGGCCTCTCAGACACCTCGTTCTCCATTTGGGTGGGAAGTCTGGATCCATCCTGGTGTGCTCAGCAGCTGGTCTCGTGAGGAGGACTCCTGGTCCTTCTTGGTGCCCATGGCCGTTCCCCACAAGGCAGCAGGGAGCTAGTTCCGCTGCAATGACTCTTGTTCTTGTTACCCACAGAAAATCCTTTGAGTTTGAGGATGCATCCAGTCTCCAGTCCCTGTACCCCTCTTCTCCCACTGAGAATGGTACTGAGAGCCAACCCAAGTTTGGATCCAAAAGCACTTTAGAAGAGAATGCCTATGAAGACATTGTGGGTAAGCCGTGGCCGAGGTATCTCTGGGGGCTGCAGGAGAACAGGGATAGGAGGGAGACACCCCCAGGTTCCACTTCATTCTCCGTGGGCAGGTGTGGCCCAGCTTCTGGAACCTGTCAAGGAAATGGTCATCAGAGGGAACAGCTTAGCGACGACTGGGCAGCTAGGAGATGAAAGCCTGGCCTTGAATGCACTGAAACCCAGAGGGCTTCTGGGACCACAAAAAGGGGAAAACCGCGTTATCCCTTTCTTTTATTCTTAGGAGGCCTTGGAGTCCCACAGGCGCTCTTTCTTAGCTGTTTGTCCTTAGGCAAATCACTTAACTTGTCTGAGGCCCCTGTGTTCTCCAATGATGATGACAGGATAACGAGAAAAATAACAGTAATCGCACTTCATGGGATTGTTGTTAGGGTTAAATGGGATAAGAAATGTATCCCAGTCCCAGCACAGTGCATGGCTTCTTCATATGCATCTCCCGTCCTCTCCCCTTGAAGAGGCGGTGTGAGGAACTGCTGGAAGGTGTCTGAGGTTTTCCTCTGCCTGCAAGCTAACAGTTCAGCCTGACCCATGTTCGCCGAAGCTGGCAGCAGACACAAGACTCCTGGTCACAGACACAGGACTTGGTTCCTCAGGGCACAGCAGGCGGCAGGAGCTGTGTGTTCACATGGGGTCGGTCCCCTTGCTCCCAAGTCCCAGGGGGCAGTGGAGGGAGGTCCGGGTCGAGGCTGCGCTCGCAGGTTGGGAAACCCCAGTCTTTTCAAGGGGCTGCTAGCAGACCTGCCCATAAGGAGACATTATCCTTATCACTCTGCTCAGGAATCAGCTGCCTCTGCCCTGGAGGGAGACACGATTCCTGTCTTCCAGGGCTGTTTGCTATATAAAATTCTGTGAGAAGATAGTCTGGAACCGTTGATTTCTCCTGCTCAGAAGGTCAGGAATGTAAGACCATAGGGCGAATCGCTGGGAGGGCTTGGTGTTGGCAAACTTGTGTTTGACGGTCAATAAAAACCCAATAGTCTAGGCTGGGTTGGGTTTATTTTTGGCTTTCACTTTCATTCTGGCCTCATTTTTTTCAGGGAGAGCTTTAATTCTGCTCAAGTACAGTGTGTGTGCCACAGTAGGGGCTGAAGAGCAGCCGTGTGCCTGTTCACTGGCCCGCTCTCTCTCCTCTGTCGTCTCTGTCTCTGTCTCTGTCTGAGGCCTTGAGGCTGGAGGACAGTCCTGGTTGACAGTAGAGCGAGGTGGCCCTGGTGGAGGACCCCTCGGTTCTCCTGAGACCGTGGACTCTTCGGAAAAGAGAATCACTCTCCCCTCCTCGGATCCGAGCCACCAGGGCATCGTTTTCTCCTCGGAACTTGCCGGGCCAGCATTTCTGGGGAGACAGCCGCCGTGCTGGGGTCCACACGGGCACTGCTTTCCCAGGGCCGGAAGTGATGAGTCTGTAGCCATCCAAAATTAGGTCATAAGAGGAAGACTGTGGGAGTGAAATCCCTTGAACAACAGAAGTGCTTGGGGAGGCAGCCTCATCCCTCCCCACTGGGAAAAAGCTCTGTGCGCGTGGGTCACCCAGCGTCGAGGTCGAGAGCTGTGGGAATTGCAGGCACAACCCCATCTCCCTGCCACCCCAGCTGCAGGGTGAGCTCCGATGTCCTCTCGCTGGGAAGAAGCTGTAACGAGGCTGCTGCCCTGGGCAGAGGAGGCACTTGCCACGCGGGTCCTCGCTGTTCTCTGTCTGCGAAGCTTCGAAGCGTCGGCAGCCCTTCTGGGCCGCCCAGGGATTTCGGGGGTGGGGTGTTCTTGTAGCAACTAAACTGCAGTAAGGGAGAGGGGCATGCTGGCCCCTTGCAGTGTCCAGAGTTCCACGGTTCTCGGACTCCGCTGGGGGTTGTCTGGGGCAGTGTCTGGTGGGGTGTGAGAATTTCGCAGCCACTTTTCCGAGCAACAGAACTGTTCTCGGGGCCTTCTTGGGTCAGGTGAGGAAGAAGAGGAAGGGGGAGGCAGGTGTGTCTGGGGTTCAGCCTCCTCACTCAGTAGAGGGGACTTTCTGCCACTTCGGGACGTGGCATGAGGAGGCAAGAAAACGCAGGAGCGGCCTGGGTGGTTCTTGGAGGGATGATTTAGAACCAGGTGTGAGGGCTAGACGGGTGACATTGAGTGAGGACATGGTCCTTAGCTGCTCACTAGCTCCTGGGTCTGCGGCGCCTGCGTAGAGAGCTGGGGGAGGTGGTGCAGGAGGAAGGGCAGGGGAGTGACCCAGGCACCTGGGTTTTACTTCTGCCTTGTGGGGTGAGGGTGGGTTTCGGGTCTGTAGTTAGTTCAGTGCCCAGGGCACGTTTTACTTCTTTGTAGCTCCCTCAGCAGCCAGTCTGAATTTGTAGACCTGACCAGGGAGGTTAGAGGGAGAATCTCTCTCTCTCTTAGACTCTGGTCGATTTATTCTTTTCTCCATCCCTGGAGACAGGCCCAAGAATTTAGACCCTCCTCCAGAGGCTTGGGGTGGGGGTGGGGGGTTGTTTCTGAACTCCGAAGGTCAGTTTCACTTTTTGCCTGGGATTGACCAGTGCCTCTGAGGCTCAGGAGCCTGCCTCCCTGTTCTTGGCCCAGCCTGTGCTCTGGGAGGTGAGGGTCTGGTCGTTTCTGCTTCCGTTTGGATTACCCAGCACGTGGGCTGCCTCGCCCGAAGAGGGACAGATGAAGCTCTGTTTGGGGTGTATGGTAATGGGGCTGGAAGGGGAGAGCACCCAGGCTAAATCTTCATCTTGGGGACCAGCCGATGGGACTGGAGTTCCTGGTCTGTCAAAGACTGAGGGCCATTGACCCAGAGACTGTATGTCTTCTCTGTGAGCAGTGGAGTTGAACAAGGAGCCTTGGGAGATGGCTGGCTTCCCACCCACACCAGGCGGGACGCCTGGGAACTGGGGCAGGGTTCTCCAAAGCAGGCTGAGGTCTATCCTGCTGACCTGGAGAGGGGTTCAAAAGCAAAGCTACTGCCTTGCTGCTTCCTGGGGCTGTTAATTCTCACCTCTTCAACCTGACATCTGCCCCGGAAGATGCTGCTCTTCTGCAAAGACTGTAAGCCTGATAGTCGTCTGCATTCTGAGCCTGACACTTAAAAATGCACCCAAGGAAGCAGCTTGTTAGGGAGTTATGTGGAGTGGCCTCGGCGCCTGACCAGGGAGCCGGGCTGCATTCCTGCAGAGATTCCCACTCCTGTCAGCTCACTAGGGCTGAGGGAGAGTTTCCAGGAACTTGAGTGGGGTGGGAGCGGGGGACAGGCCAGTCAGCCTGACTGCAAAGCTGTTTGAGCTCTCTCTGCCCTGTTCTCTCCTGTGTCCCCAGGCTGGGAAGCAGTGAGGACCCCAGAGCACCTGGCAGTATAGAGGCTGCAGCCCAAGGCACAGCCCAGGGAACAGTGTACCCAGGCGGTTGGGAAGTGGTGTCCAGGCTTGGAGGGTGGGTGACAGTGGCCCCTTAGAGTTCCCCATCTGATGTGCTGTGCATTGTGGGGGGAGTTGGGCCCTTATCCTGGCCCTCTCTCCACCGTGTGTATGCACAAGAGGGGTTGGGGGGCGGAGAAGCCAAGAACCAGAAGAAACAGCTGGTTGGAACCCAGAGAGGGATGGATGGGGAGGGGAACAACAGACCCAGGGCCCTAGCCATGGGTGTGGTCCAGGAAGTTTGGGATTCTGTTTGGAGAAATTCTCAGTGTGTGTGCACATACATACATACATGTGCACACACACACACACACACACACACACACACACCCCTTCCCTAACTGGTTCTTCCAGTTGGGTGTGTGTGGGGAGGGGGTGTTGGCACATGTGGTTAATGACCAAAGGAGCTGTGGGGAGGAGTGGGGCAGGGCTGGCTGGGGCTGGCTTCTCCTTCCAGAGGATCACTGCGATAAGTTTGGGCTCTGACGAGCCCCTTTAAAAGAGTGCAAAGCAGAAATTCTTGGCGATGCCCTTGTCCCTTATCTCATCAGCAAAGCTGGGAAGGGTTGAGACCTCTGGCTTCCCCAGCTGGGCTTGGTGAAATGAGATGGGGTTGCTCAGGGCCAGGCCTCCGGGGAGGAAGGCTCCCTCCCCTCCCTCTCCCAGGGCAGAGCAGGGCCGCCTCGGGAAGTTGCGTGGGCAGGAATGCAGGTGGAAGTCTTGCACTCTGTCCGGCTTCCTGCCTCCCGTCCGTGTCCCTCCTCCATCTTCACCGTGTTTCTCCACTCAGCTCTGGCGTCTCCAGCCTTGCTGTCGCTCTGCTCTCCCAGGGGACATTCTGAGCCTTGTTCCCCAGCCTCCTCCTCTCCCAACTCTGAGCTGCTGCTTCGGTGTTCACTTGCTCTCGCTCGGCAGGTTCACATGAGTGGCTGTAGGATTCAGGGTCTCTGCACAGCCTCGTCCCCTCGGCACCCTTACTGCCTGGACAGGTGACTGGAGTCGCTGTGAGGGAGCTCCGAAAGGGCAGGCAGGGACAGTCTAGGACGCTGAGAGTCGCAGGTGAACAAGGGCTGTGAAGGGCCCACGCGAAGGCTGGGAAGCAGGGCTTGGGCTGGGGCCAGCAGTCACTTCCTGGAGAGATGATTAGTGGCCTGGTTATATCAGACAGGATGACAAGCATTGCTGGAGAGTAAAGAGGCTGATGTTGGGGTTCGGCAGGCAGGAGGAACAGGCATTCGAGGCTCTCCTGAAATTTCATTTCTAGAGGCTAGTGTTGGGTACCTGGTGTTCCCAACTGTTTCTCCTGGGTTGTCACTGATATGCAGCAACATTGTACACCTGTTAACTTCCCTGGACTTCAGTCTCCTACATCTGTTTTTTGTTTTGTTTTTAGATTTGGATTTTGTGTCAATGTTCAAAGCTCTGATTCTGGGGAAAGAAAGAAGGGAGAGAAGGAGGGAGGGAGAGAGGAGAAGGGAAGGATGGAGTAAAAGAGGGTTTAACTTGGGACACACGTCATGTCACTCGGAAACTATTGAGAAATTCAGAGACATCTATCTAAAGCAGTGGTTCTTTTAAAAAAAAAGTATTCTTCAATTACTGTTGACATACAAGATTATATTAGTTTCAGGTGTGCAACATAGTGATTAGACATTTATATACCTTACGAAGTGCTCACCCCAATAAGTCTGGTATTCATCTGACACCATACATAGTTAATACAATATTATTGACTATATTCCCTGTTAAAGCAGTGGTCCTTAGTTGAGGGGGGGGGGTTCTCCCTCCCTTCCTCCCTCCCTCCCTCCCTCCCTCCCTCCCTCCCTCCCTTCCTTCCTTCCTTCCTTCCTTCCATCATCCATTCACCCACCCACCCATCCATCTGCTCAGGAGACTTTTGGTTGTTACAACTGAGGGGATGCTACTGTCCTCTAGTGGATTGAGGCCAGGGCTGCTGCTAAACATCCTACAAATGTACAGGACAAGAATTATCCAGCCCAAAACGTTCGTAGTTTGGAGAAGCTCTGATCTAAAGCATGAGACAAGGTCATGCTGTAGGTTGGGGGATGACAGTAAGGACTCTGGTTGATCATCTGGCCCAAGGCAGTTTGGATTTGATGAGCTCGGAATAAGTGCTCTTCCTGTCCCCATCTCAACAGTGGTGCGCTGGTCCCGTTTCTCCAGACCAGGAAGGCTGTCCTGGCATTCTCTGACCCTGATCCCCATGCCTCACTGCCACAGGTAGTCTGTCCTGACTCCACCTGAGTGCCCACAGTGGGGTCAGCTGGAGACAGCATGCAGGGCATGCCAGGTTTAATATTTGG
The DNA here is from genome assembly GCA_030848825.1 of Tadarida brasiliensis. NCBI lineage: Eukaryota > Metazoa > Chordata > Mammalia > Chiroptera > Molossidae > Tadarida > Tadarida brasiliensis. The sequence continues at coordinate 43,058,002 of CM061268.1, forward strand.
CCCCTGTGGCAGGGTTGCCGGGCCAGCTCTGCTTAGTCAGGGCTCTGGAATGGAGACAAGTCATTTTCATACCATGACTGTGTTACAGGAAAACGGCTGCTTAGTTGCTGGGGACTCTGCTGGTGTTGGGAATCATTTAATCCAGTCCCCAAGCCTTTCTTGACCCATCTTTGACTCATATTACAGAGAATTGCTCCCAAGGCAGTCTCATTAGCTCTGACTGAAATCTTCCATTCACACCTCCCCCAGCCCTCCCCCTGCACCTCTGTAAAGGCCTTTCCTAAATTCGCTAGTTTTTCTTGCTAGTAATGAGTAGCGTCCACAATTAGGAGGTGTCTTGGCTTTGGAAACAGAAATGTAGAAGTATGTGGAGATTGGTTTTTCTCCTGCGTCCTGTCCTAGGAAAGCTTCCGCTCCCAGCGGCCTCTGTTTCTAGCCCTGCAGCTCTCTCTTCTGCCCGCTCCCTGAGAAGTGGCCTCTGACCTCCTCTGGGGTGTGAGGCACGTCCAGGCATCTGCAGGGCTCGCGGGTCACCCAGGCTCAATCCTGCTGCTCTCGCCGCATGTGCTACTTCCAGCAACACCTCATTCTGGTCACTGGTACCTAGGTCCCAAGTCCCACATAGTGGTGTTGATGTGGAGGGGGATATGGAGAGACAAGGGAGAGGGGAGCCGAGGCTGTCTTCACTCACATTCCCCAGGGACCTTACCACCACCACGATTTTGGCAGGACTGAGGCAGGACTGACCTGGATGATATTACTGCGTTTTAGAAAAGCCCAGGCATGTGTTGGAGGGAAAGGGGTAGGAGGGTGTTGCTTATGGGCAGGGGTTGCTCTTCACGGGCAGGGTCTGTGCTTTGGACCCTGAGAGTCCCTGGGCCTGGCACGACAGTGTTTGCTAACAGGGATTGGGCCCAGACTCCTTTCAAGCCTTTCACACCTCCCCTGTGTCCCAGCAGGAGAGTTCCTTCCAGAAGGGGAGCCAGGGTCATTCTCTTTTCTGCTGAGCTCAGCAGTGGAGTAAGTAGAGCGACACAGTGTAAGAGCTGTTCATTGAACAGATAATTACTGAACGCTCACTACTTGCGAATGTCTGTGCTGGCTGGGGTTCCTGCAGTGTGACAGGTGAGAGCGAGGCCTGGGAAAGCCCTGCACCCCAGAGTTCTTTAGAGTTTCTCAAGGCCCATCCCCCAAAAGTCGGTCCTTGGGAGCAGTCAGGAAAGGGACAGCTTTGTGACCTCTGGAAGCCCCTGCTACCTTGAACTGTGTATCTCTGGGGCTTTCGCAGCAGAGGGACTGGAGCCAAGGAAAGACGCCTGGTGTTGGCTTTGTCCTCTGGCTGGGCACAGGCAGGGGTGGCTGAGCCAGTCTTGTGCAATCCCTGAATTTATAAAGCAGAGGCCAGACAAGGCTGAGCAGAACTGGGGGTGGGGGGTTCAGCTTCTGCACTGGGAGCCAGGATCTGTTTGTAGCCTCCCACTGCAGACGGGCCGCTGCGTGACTCATGAGCCGAAGGGCCAGGCAGAAGCCATTCTCTTTGGTTCACAGGAATTGTTTATTTGTGTGTGTGTGAGGGAGCGTGTGTGTTTCCTCCTTCCCTTTCCCCCTACTTTAACCTTTCCTTCTCTGCAGGAGATCTGCCCAAGGAGAATCCATATGAGGATGTGGACTTAAAGAGCCGAAGAGCAGGACGAAAATCCCAGCAACTGTCAGAGAATTCCTTGGACTCTTTGCACAGGATGTGGAGTCCTCAGGACAGGAAATACAACAACCCACCCACTCAGGTAACAGCAGCCAGACTCGGACCTGCAGGTCTGCCTGCGGGCCACTGTGGGGGCCTGGCCGACCAAGGCGTGGGCCAGCTTCCACTCAGGCTTTTCCCCTCACTAGTGCTTGGCAAAGGAGGTGACCTCAGTCAGGAAGGAGCTCTGCAGTCAGGGACTTGTGGCATGGTGAAGCCCTTGGGGACAATCAAAACATGCTCTTTGGGGCATCCTGTCCAACTGTCTTCCTTTCCCTACTGGAGTTCTGAGCTGCCAGACCAAGGCAGGAGTCCCTGTAGCCTGCTGTCTTATCCCCCCTTCTGTGGGAAACAGGAAGACAGGGCCCTGGGTGGATCTTGGTATTTCTGCAGCCCTGGCAGAAATGATCTCAGTTCTGGCACTTGGGAGGCCAGGCACAGGCCCAAGAACCAGATCTGAGAGCTAGCCAGGTGTCCACGCGACCTGGAGCCACTCCTGCCGGAGGGAAGAAGAGTGTCTCTCTGAGGAATGGACTGATAGAAGGCAGAGTGAGAAGACAGGTGAAGGGTCAGAGGAGGCCCTTAGACTTCAGCTCCTTCTGGCCTTGTCCAGGTTGATGGACAGGAGGCAGGACAGTCGAGATGCTTTCTTGGACCTACCCAGGTAACTCTAGTTCTTTATGCAAATGGAAGGGACCTGGATACTTGTAACATTGACCAGAGAATATAGAAATGATTTCTTCTGACTTTGGAATAGTGTGATTGTTTTTATAAAAGATTTACCTTCCTGATGTGTTCTGTTCAGACAGGCTTCCACTGACTGCATTGCCAGACTGACTGGGTGGGAAGAGGAAACTGACAGATAGGGAGAGGAGGACGTGGTGAAGAGTGATGAGAGGCAGCACTAGGTCCAGGTGGCGGGTAGGCACGCTGAGTTTGCAGCAGTGAGCAGAACCCGCCGAGAGGAAGGTGTCCTGTACTGTAGGGTGGCCGTCTGGACAGAGGGAGGCAGAAAGTGGATCAGGGCTGGGGATGGGGGCAGCCCAGGACCGTGTGGGCAAGGGAGCCAACTGGCTATGAGGCCTGCCTTGCTGGGCTTTGGTGGTGAGAGCCCAGAGCGCTGTGTTGCCCCTGGAACACATGAGCAGGGCCAGGCTGGCATGTAGATTACTGCATAGAAGAAGCCTTTTAGGACTGGATCAGGGGCTGTGGCGGGACAGGATGGCTGCAGTGGCCAGGCTCAGTCATGAGCAAAGTCTAAGTCTAAGCCTTGTCCCAAAGCTCAGGAGGAGCCCCCAGAGTCCCCGGTTGGCCTTCTCTTTCCACTCAGATGACAGCCCAGTTTTCTTAGCCTGTGATTTCTTTATTCTGGCAGTAGTTAAGCTTCCTCTGTGGAAGCAAGTATCTGATCTAGCCCTGACCTGCTGATTAGCAGCTAAGGTCTTGAGAGAGGAAACCCTGGCAGATGGAAATTCCAGGGTGGGATTCTGGGAGCCAGTGATGCCAGCCTGTGGCTGCTAAGTCTAGGCCCCAGCAGATGGTGCCAGCCAAGTCTTCTGTGGTGAGTCCCTCCACGTTCTCTCCCCCATGCCAGCTTTCTCTGAAACCCGGCAGCCAGACCCTGCGCAGTGGGAACTGGTCAGAAAGGAAGAGCCACCGGCTGCCACGATTACCCAAGAGGCACAGCCATGATGACATGCTGCTCCTGGCTCAGCTGAGCCTGCCATCATCGCCCTCTAGCCTCAATGAGGACAGCCTCAGCACCACCAGTGAGCTGCTGTCTAGCCGCCGGGCCCGCCGCATTCCCAAGGTAGCCTCCCCAGAAGGGGCAGGCGGGCAGGCAGGTGGCTCTTCTGTCTTCCTTCCTTCCTTCCTTCCCCTGATCTGGGGCTGCTTCCTCAGTTCTCCTTGAGTATATTCTGGGTCCATGCACTGGCCTTTCTGGTTAATTCCCCTTTCTTACCAATAAAAATGCACGAAGTGATTAATGGTGGGTGGATTAGGGGAAGACCAGACCAGCCTCTGCCCCCAGGGAGCGCTCATGCCCCTCGATGGGTGCACACCAGTCCTTAGGAGGCTCCCATTCGTGCACGTGGGGTGTGCATCTTGAGGTCTCTGTGCATAAACATTGCCAGGCTTTGAAGGGCCTCGGATTCAGACACGGGTCTCCCTTTCTTTAACTCAGAATTGAGTTTTCAGCAAATCACTCGTACACCAGGCGGCCAGGCCCAAGCCCTCAGCCCAGTGCAGCAGGATTTAGCTAAATGGTATTTTTAGCCTGCAAACAATGCTTGGGTATATTGGGAATTTAGCTCCTTCCTGTCAGGGCTCTAGGTTATAGCCCAGAGGGGAAAGGCTGGAATCCCTGTTCCTGTTATGACATCTGAGGGGCTCTTTGTCTCAGTTGGTTCAGTGACTCTTGGGACCCAAGAGTTCCCATCCTGTCCAGTTGGACCACAGTTCCTTCCTCTGGGGAGCTAAGTTTAATGTCCTTGTCTTGGGGCAGGAGTCCACCTAGGGGGCTGGACAGATGGAGAGCTGCCAGGTCTGCATGTGGTCTCAGTGCAGCCAGGAGACTGGCATTGGGCCAGGGAGGGAACAGGTGGGCTACTCATCAGCCTTCTTGGAAGTTGGGGCAGAGGGTATTAGGGTTAGCTCACCCTCCCTGCTTTTCTCGCCCAGCTTGTCCAAAGAATTAACTCCATCTACAATGCCAAGAGAGGAAAGAAGAGATTAAAAAAGCTGTCTATGTCCAGCATTGAGACAGCATCACTGAGAGGTAGGCCTTGATACCTGAATTGGGCATTAGAAACAGGAGAGGCATGGACTAGCCTCAGTTTACCCTTTGGTGGGCCAATCGTGGGGATCCTCCTGCCTTCCAGGAGGATAGAGCCCTGCCAAGAAGTGGTCACATAAGAGGGGAAGGCCAAAAGGGGAAGAAAGTCCTGGATGGGATGGTTCAGGCTTTGGACTGTGAGGCCCTGAGTAGGGAGGTGGCTGTGGGAATCTACTTTTGGCAAAAGGAAAGTCCAGACTTACTCGGGTCCTCAGCTTCCCCCAGGTCAGGACAGGATGGATAAGGGTTTGTGTATAGATAAGCACCTGCTGTTTGAGCTCTGAGGGACCCTGGCCTCAGGCCACTCAGCGCCTGGCCATGGGCCCCCAGGATTCCAGACCGGGTACAGATTCATCCCTTGTGGGAAAAGTTGGGAGGGGGCACAGGAAGCGTTTGCTGTGGGGCAGGGGCTCAGCAAGCATGCACTCCTGCTGTTTCTTTTCCAGATGAGAATAGTGAGAGCGAGAGCGACTCTGACGACAGGTTCAAAGGTAAGGCGTGGCTCCCCAAGAGCACGGAACCCTTTCCCAGCCCTGGCTCGGGGAAATAAGCCTTCCCTCCCTCCGTATGTGTGGTTCCCATAGCCCACATTGGCCTGGTTTGGAGAGGCAGCAGGCAGGCAGGAGCTGCGGCGTGAGGAGCTGTGGGGAGGGGAGTCTGTGTTTGCAGTCAGGTGAACTCAGCTTTGTGAGGGTAACTTCAGTTGTCTCCTTTTGCCCAAATTTCAGGCTGGTGTCCTTGCCCACACTTCCCCAAGCTGCTGTCCGTGGGACTTGGGTACTAGATTTCCCTGGTAAATGCGAATCTGGATGGTTATAGATGGGTTCAGAGATTACAAGGACCTCTTCTGGTTATAAGGAATGTGCCATAGTCTGAGGACACTGGTCCCCGAGGCCCTGAGGCCACTCATCTCCCCTTCCCCTGGAGTGGAGGACTGCCACCTCCCTGGAAAGGTTCTGGGACTTTCACCTTCCAGGGGCCTTGGACAAATCTCTGTTCTTTCTCTACTGGGAAACCCTGCCTAGACCTTCCTGGAAGATGGAAGTAGGTGGGAGCTAGTCCCCTCCTGCCTGCCTCTGCTGGCCCCAGGCAAGTCGGCAGGTGGACTCTGGGCCTGGGGACAGGAACAAAGGGTTCGATCCAAGGACTCATAGAGGCCCAAGGATGCAGCCTGTGCGGGCGTTCGTATCTTTTAGTCCTGTTGGTTCAGGGGCAGGTTGGGCGGGTGCCAGTGATACATGCCTGGCGTGGGCAGTCCTGTCGGCCCAGCTCACGCTCCAGGAGGGCCAGAACAGTAGGTCCCTGTGTTGGGGCAGACACCGTGCTCCTGCTGCTTCTCCCCAGACCCAGCTGGGTGAGGGTGTAGACGAGGCTCATGCACTCCGAGGTGACCCACAGAGACTGAGCCCTGAGTCTGGTGTGGAGGGGGGCTCATGTGGGGTCTATCCCCTCATGTGTGACCTGCCCCCAGCCCACACCCAGCGCCTGGTCCACATCCAGTCGATGCTGAAGCGCGCGCCCAGCTACCGGACGCTGGAGCTGGAGCTGCTCGAGTGGCAGGAGCGGGAGCTCTTCGAGTACTTCGTGGTGGTGTCCCTCAAGAAGAAGCCGTCCCGAAACACCTACCTCCCTGAAGTCTCCTACCAGTTTCCCAAGGTGAGGCCATCCCCGTCCCTGGCACCCCTCCTCTACTGTGTTTTCTCTGCCTGGCCCACCTGGGGAGGGAGAGAGACCCTGTTCCTGCCGTCGCACCACCTGGCTGCCCTGCGCACGGCTCCTTATCGCCAGGGGGGGACGGGGCTTCGGGGTGTGGGTGTTCGTGCAGAGGGGGAGGGCAGGGAGAACACCTCCCTAGAATAAAATGACAAGGATTACAAGTTTCCTGAGGAAGGGCCCCCTGGCTACTTTCTCTCTAATTCACATACTATACAATTCACCTACTTTACAGTGTGCAATTCAATGACTTTGAGTATATTGACAGAGTTGTACAGTCAGTTTTAGAACGTTTTCATCACCCCGAAAAGAAACTCTGTACCCATCAGCAGTCACTCCCCACTTCCCCCATCAACCTTACCGCTGACCTCTCCTTCTCTGCCTGTCACCACGCCCTGGCCTCCATCCCCTTCCTTTAACACGCAAGCCTTTCTCTCTGCCATAGCATCTGCCTGCAATGTTCTTTCTCCAGCTCATCTCATGGCTGCTAGCTCTTTTTTTCGTTCTTCCCTCGCTGCTCAGATAGTTCCTTTTCCAGGAGATCTTTCCGGATACCCTACAGTAGCCCCTCCGCTGCCCAGTTCTCTCTGTCACATCACCTGTTTATTTCCCTTCTGACTGACACACTCTGAACTGTTGTTGTTGATGGTCTCCCTCTCCTGACCAGAACGAGCAGGGACAGGGACCTGTCCACCTGGTCTCCTCCATAGCCCTAGTGCATGGCACAGGGCCAGGTGCCACGGGCAAAGTGCTCATTGGACACGTATGGAGTGGATAAATGATGACTCAGCCCACAGACCCCTTTGTAAAAATTGGGAGTGGGGACAGGGTGTGCTGAGAAGCATGCCAGTTGGTAGGATGCCATCCAGGGCTCTCGGGGAGGAGATGCCTCTCAGCCACCCACAGGTTCCGCGCCTTCCCTGTCTATCTCCCCCTGTTCCTCTTCCCTGCAGCTGGACCGACCCACCAAGCAGATGCGCGAGGCAGAGGAGAGGCTCAAGGCCATTCCCCAGTTTTGCTTCCCTGATGCCAAGGACTGGCTCCCCGTGTCAGAGTATACCAGGTGAGGCCTGTCCTGGCCTGGCTGAGGGAGGGGGACGAGGGCAGAGCCTCTTTACCCCATAGAGGTGGGCAGTTGAACGGGGCCCACCCTAGTCCCAGCCTCCTCTCCTACAGCAGCCTGGCCCTTCACCCCCTCCCTGGGGTGACAGGCCCTCTTCCTGGGGGCTGTCTCTTGGGTCCTCTGATGCTTCCCTGATGCCAGACCTCTCCCTGTTCCAGTGAGACTTTTTCTTTCATGCTGACCGGGGAGGATGGCAGCAGACGCTTTGGCTACTGCAGGCGCTTACTGGTAAGTAGGGCCATTCAGTCCGCGGGGGCTGGGCCAGGGTTTGTATGTTTATGTGCCCTTCTGCAACTTCAGCTTGTATGTATCCTATGTTCTGCTTCCTCCTGTGTTCCCTGAGGCCACCCCTACACACTCTCACACGCGCATACATATACGCACATACAACACATTCTTACACACACATATACACTCACACACATACATTCACACTCACACACATTCACACACACACTCACACATACACTCTCACATGCACACACATATATACTCACACACAACACACACTCTTACACACACACTCACACACACACATTCTCAAAGATGAGGCACTCCTGGGATGGCAGGACTCAAAGTGGCTGCTCTGACTGGGCCCTGGGATCTAAGATTATGTGTAATAAGAGGAGAGAATAGATTGCCTTCTATGGGCTGCCATGTTTTTAGCTTACCTATACTTTTTCTTTTCATTCATTTGCCTCGGGCTTCTGAGCTCTGATTGCTAATTCCGATTGCAGGACTGTGTCATCCCAGCAGTATGTGTGTGTGAAACAGGTTGGGGCAGAGGAAAAACCCCCATTCCTAGCCAGTCTGATGTGGAGAGGCATCTTGTCCACGGTCTGGTAGGACTGGAGGCCGAGCAGGAATAGAGCAGTGTCTTCTCTGGGGTTCTGGGAGAGATGCCTTTCCTGTGGGATTCTGGGAGAGATGCCCGAACTTACGGGAAAGGGAGGGTTTTGAAAATAGAAGCTATGTTGTGGAGAGAGAAGCCCTTTCCTACCTCCCTTCCCATTAGTCCTGGGAAATAGATCGAGGTAACGGTAAGAGAGTCCTGTTGCACTGTCCCCTGGAACTCACCAGGAATGTTGTTGGCTTGGGTTGTTGGCTATGTTTTGGGGTTCCCAAACCTTAGTAGGAGAAGGCCTTAGTAGATTCCAGTCTAGGGGCAGATGAGGGGGATCCTCAGCAAGGGTAATGTATAGCAGGGACCCCAAATGAAGGATTTGGGGCCAGTCATTCATTCATTCAGAAACAGGTATCATACACCTCTTGAGGGTCAAGTAACATGCTGAAGGCACACATCAAGATATGTTAGACATGCCTGGCTGGTGTGGCTCAGTGGTTGAGCGTCGACCCATGCACCAAGAGGTCGCTGGTTCGATTCCCGGTCACGGCACATGTCCAGGTTGTGGGCCAAATCCCCAGTGGGGGGCATGCAGGAGATGGCCAATCGGTGTTCTCTCTCATCGATGTTTCTCTCTCTCTCTCTCCCTCTCCCTTCCTCTCTCTCTCTAAAATCAATAAAGAAAAAAAAGAGAGATGTTAGACATGGATCCTCCCTTTAGGTAGTGGAGCAGAGGGGCAGGACTTGCAGTGTAGAAGGGGAGACAAAGGGAATAAACTATTATGTAGGACCTATTGCGTTCCAGGCTAGATGCTTTCAGTATGTCATTTTCTTCAATCCTCAAAATAACCCATAAGGTAGTATTATGTCCATTCTATAGATTAAGAAACTGAGACTCAGAGTTGACTGACTTTCCAAAGTCACACAGGCAGTGAGGGACAGAGCCACATTTATTCCCAAGTCCTTTAACACCAAGCCCGGTGCTCTTGGATCACCCCAGGGGTAGTCTGGGGAGAAGTGATATGTGGATGTAGAATGCCCAGTGCGTGGGGCTAAGGGAGTGTGGAGCAGTACAGATGCAGGTGGCGAGCCAAGCGGAGGCCAGCATGCCCAGGTTCATCTGGGCCTGGAGGGGAGCGTTCAGAAGGCTCCCTTTGCAGGAGCAGAGACAGATCAGAGCTGCTCCTTTGCAGTGGGCTGCTGCCCCCAGGGAAGAGCGTGTTTGTCCTGGCGAGCTCAGAGAGGGCCTGGGCTGGGTCCCTGCCAAGGGGGCTGGCACTAGCTCGGCATTCCTGCAGATTGGACACAATGATTCTAACCCAAATCCCACATACTTGATTTAATCACTTGGGCTTTAGGGGAGGCGGGGGAGAGGGAAAGATTGAGGAGTGAGTTTCAGGCCTAATATGGACAAAAACAGATTCTGCCTTCTCTTTAGATCTGTGACGTGTGGCCAGCAGGTTTGGAGACTGAAATAGCCCCATCTGCATTTGCTTAGCAGCCTGCATGAGGGGCCAGCACCTGCTGCTCTCCTCCCTCCCCACCAGGCCTTGCCAGGCGCTCCAGGTCTCTGAGCCAGCGGCGGCCACAGAGCCCTGCCAGCCCCTGGCTGCAGCAGTAGACTCCTGTGGACTCACCCCAGCCTGCATTTGGGGGCTCCTGGTGTGGGGAGCTCTCAGTGCACATCCTCTGCAGCTGTCCACCTTTTAAATCCCCCTTTTCCTTTGTTTTCCTCCACTCTGTAGCTTACCTCTATCCTGTGGCTTTTTGCGTCCTGTTCTCTTCCTTCCTGCCAGAAAGCAGCATGCTTTAGAGGTAAAACAGCAAATTGGAGGCCAAAACGGACTTCTGGTTCCATGACTTTTAGATGCACGATCTTGGGCAATGGCTTCATATTTTTCACTCAGTTTACTCATCTATAAAATGGGGATAATAGTGCTTATCTCACAAGTTTAGTTCAGTAACGTACCAAGCCCAGGACTCAGATATGGTAAAACATATAATAAGTAGCAGCTTGCTCCCCTTATCTATTTTCCATGAGTCTTCCTAGATGGATCAAGGATGTGAGGAAAGAGCAACTGAGAAAAGGAATGTTTTGCGGAATGTCCTCTGTTGAGGGGGCAGAAGACTCTATGGCTTGCTGCTAAGAATGTACACAAGTTCCTCTCATTGCACCCTTGGGGGTCCCAGCCTTAGGGATATAAATCCACACATCATACTATAGCCTCTGCCAGACTGCTGTGTCCTTTGCCAGCCCCCGTCAGTGCCCTCCTGGAAGGCAGGGTAGAGCCTGTGTAGAGCTTTGCAGGAGCCTGGCACCTTGGGCTGGAATGCCCACCAGAGGCTGAAGCCTGCCGCCCAAGAGTAGCAGCCTCTCCTTTGGGGCCTGGTTGAGGAGAGGTTTAGAAGCTTGGAGTCTTCTTCCTCTGGAAGAGTAGTCCTTAGTCCGCAGTTCCCAAGGAAAAGGAGCCAGAGGTAATCATGCATTCTCTCTGTCTGTGTCTCTCCTCCTCCCGGTCCCGGTCCAGCCAAGTGGGAAAGGGCCTCGGTTGCCAGAGGTATACTGTGTCATCAGCCGCCTTGGCTGCTTCGGCTTGTTTTCCAAGGTAAGAGGCTCTGGCTTCCTTCCTTCCCCTCCCCCAGCTGACAGCTCCCATAGGAGCATCTGCAGCCAGCTGAGATGAGAAAACCACCTGTGTGTGTGAGGGAGCGGGCGAGAGAAAGAGGGAATGCAACCGAGAAAGGAACAAGGGCAAGCAAGCGCTCTGCCTGCCTCCTGACCCCCAGCCCGGCTCCTCAGCCAGCCAGCGGGCCTGTCCCAGCTCCCGCAGCAGCCGTGTCTGCTCATGTCACAGCCCCCTGGGCCTTGGGCGGAGACAGGTTTCTTGGGGACAGAGACCACCTTGGGGAAGCCAAGTCCCCAGAGACCAGACTCTCAAGTGGCATTTCCTTTGCCCAGCTACTCAGCTCTTGGTGTCTGAGGCAAGGACTGAGTAGGGGGCACAGCAGTCACTGAGTGCCAAGGGAAATGAGAATGGTGGGGTGTGAAGCTCCTGGAAAGACAGTCCTCCTGTCTCCCAATTTTTGGCCTGGGCTGGTCAGATGCCAGGCTGCCCTCTTCCCTGCCCAGGAGGTGGGGAAGGGCAGTGCCCTGACACCCTTCCTCTTTGGGCTGCTGGGGGCGGGCACAGGTCCTAGATGAGGTGGAACGACGGCGTGGGATCTCCGCTGCGCTGGTCTATCCCTTCATGAGAAGTCTCATGGAGTCACCCTTCCCTGCGCCAGGGAAGACCATCAAAGTGAAGACATTCCTGCCAGGCGCTGGCAACGAGGTAGGGATTCCTGCTGCCTCTTCTCTCAGACTAGGGCCTGGGGCTGTGAGGCCTGCCCCGCCAAGGGTGCGGTCTCCAGGAGGCGCAGAGCATGGCCCGTCCTTGCTCTCCGGGTTTGTACACCCCTCAGTAGGGACCGACAAGGAGTGACAGAACCGATGTTCTCTCTGCCCAGCTCTCTGCAGCTCCTCGGGGTGTCCCTGGCCTGTTTGGACTACCCTGCACCCCGCCTGCCCTCCTCTCCCTCATCCATCACGGGGTCACTGTGTGTTCTCTCACAGTCGGGGTCAGGCCAGACCGTAAAGTCAGAGTCCTAGCGTTACAGAGGCACACAGCTCTGTCCTTGCGGAGTCCATTGTCCAGTGGGAGAGACTGACATTAAGTAAATGTTTCCACGTGTAAACAGATGATTCCTACATGTGTTAGGTGCCAGCTGAAAGCACAGGTGTGAGGGTGCGTGACAGAGGATCTGCTTCAGACTAGGGGCCAGGAGAGGCCTCCTCTGAGGAAGGGACATTTCACCTGGGCCTGAGGAGTCCACTCCGCGACGTGGGAGGAGGGAGACTGAAGAGGAGGGTGTGGACGGGAGAAGGTTATTCCAGGTAGAAGGAACAGCACACGCAAAGGCAGAAGTTGGGGAACTGTGTGTGTGCTTGTCAAGGGACTGAAGGAAGGCCAAGGTGGTTGACAGGGTGGTGAGCAGGGCTGGAGAGTCCAAATCACAGTGTGCCTGCTAGGCCAAGGTAAGGATTCTGGATTTTATTCAAAGCAGGGTTTTAAGAGCTGAGATAGGTTTTTAAACTCTCACTCTGGCTGTTACATAGATAATGACTTGGGGTGAAAAGAGAGATGCGAGGTAGGCCACTGCTGCCATAGTGTGGGCACGGCATGATGGTAGCTTGGATTAAGTGTGCTAGAAAAGGGGAAGAGAAGTAGATGGATGAGATGCGTTTTAGAATTAGGATCAAGAGACTTTGTGTTTGATTAGAAACAGGTTATAAGATTAGGGAGCTGTTAAGGCTAACTCCCAGCCTTCTGGCTTGAGCAGCAGGTAGCTGACGGAGCCCCTGCCGGAGGAGTAGGTTAAGAGAAGGAAGAGTTTGATTTTGTACAAGGTGCCCTTAAGGTACCTGTGAGACACCCAAGAGAAGGTGTGGTAGCAGAGTGTGGATAGGGGAGAGACAAGAGCCAGGCCTCGGTGCTCCTCGGTCCTGAGAGACCCCAACGTTGAGAGGTCCCGTGGTGGAGCAGCAGCCCTGAGACTGGGAAGGTAGGAGGCATGCCAGGAGAGGATGCCTTGGGAGCCAAAGGGGGCATGAAGAAGGATGGACTGATCAATACTGCCACGAGGTCAGCGTGAGGATGGCAAGATGCCTTGACAAGAGTGGACTGCATTAGAGTCGCGGGTAGGGAGCCAGAAGCTGGAGCTGTGTGAGTTGAGAAGTGAATGGATGGGGGTGAGAAAGAGGAAACAGCCTGTGGAGACATTTTTTCCAGAGGCTTGGCGGTGGAGAAAACTAGGGAAGGGGACAGTGGTTGGAAGGAAGTGTGGGCCAGGAGAGAGTTTTCTGAGGATGGTTGTTTGGATGCTGGTAGGGAGTGGCCCCTCGGAGGAAGCAGGGGGGAGGGGGTGATCCCGCTGTCACCAGAAGGCCCTGGCGGTGGGGTCCAGGGAGGGGCTGGCCTTAATTAGGGGAGAAGGGCACATCTTTGTGTAATGCCAGGGAAGGACTGTGGCTTGTAGAGTTTGGATTCTCATCTGATGGCTCTGTTTTCTCAGAATAGAGAAGGTCATCTTCTGAGAGTGAGAGCTGGGTGTTGGGTTCTAGGAGAGGGAAGAAGAAATAAATTCCTTATTGCTGAGAGGGGAGAGGGACTAAGGAGAGAAATGCTGGGTTTGCTGGGAGTGGCGAATACCACTTAAGGCCTTTCTCTTAGCCCCTTTTCACCCACTCTTGTTTGGAGGGACTTTAGGCTTCATGAGTGGTCTGGGGTGGGACAGCTGACTCTGCCCCAGAGCCCTGCAGCATGCCGGGAGATCTTCAGGGTGCGGTCACTGTGACTTGAGTTGCTTACTGTCCCCGAAGCCTGCTTCTTTTTGCCTAGAAGACACTTCCCTTCTTCTCTCCAAGTTCAGCATCTTGTGCTGAGCGGCTGCCCTGACCCTGTGCTGCCCCAGATGAGGTTGGCACCCTTCCTCAGAGCCCTCGCAGCCCCTCTGCAGATGTTCGTCATATGTTTTCTCTGCCCTGACACCAGTCTCCAGGGATGTGATTAGGCTCTTCCAGGCCCGCTGGCCTGTGAGCTCCTGAGGGCAGGGATGAGTGACTAGAGGCCCAGGTCCGGAGCTTCCGGGTGCATCCTCACTCCCTGGAGGGTGCCCGGCCCCGAGGGTGGCAGGAGCACGGGGCTCTGTGCTACGGAGCGGAGCCTCTGGGACAGCACGCAGGCTCTCGGGCGCAGGGTGGGGGCACTTCACTGTGACTTCTTCTGGTAGACACAGGAGGGGTGCAAAGGTCTCTGGCATAATTGTGATGTGGGATTCCTTCAGCCCACATTCACTGAGCATTTTGGGGGTACCCAGCACGGGCTCTTCTGGGAGTTCACCATCGGAGGGGGGAACGGGGCATAAACAGATCAGGAGGGTGACGTGTGCCCATTTTGCTGCTTCTCCGGGGCCCAGAGGGATGCATACTGAGCTAGGACTTAAACTTCACTTGCTGAGACCCCGAGGCACCAATGAGATGATGCGGGGTAAAGCCCCTTGAAGAGACCTCTGGTACCATTGGCTGTGAGAGGGCATTTGTTTTCCCTTGTCTTGGGAGGCCTGCACATCCATGCCACGCACTTTCGCTGAGGGACCAAGGGGGAGACTAGGCAACCCCAGTGACAGCACCTAGGTGTGGCCTGAGGTCAACAGTTCCCCGACTCACACTGCCAGGGTCCACTGCCACCCTCCACCCTCAGAACTGCGCCCGGGGAAGTGGCTCTCTGTGCTGTGGCACTGCCCGTGGGTGTGGCCTTGCCACCCCTTGGGAGGAGAGGTTGCTAGGTCTGGCCCTGATGAAGGAAGTCCGGCCCCCTGGCACGGGTGTAGAATAGGCAGCCTTTCCTCACGTCTTCCTTGTCCCTGACCAGATAGGCGGACAGGCAGAGAGGTGAGGACAGCAGGACAGACATAGTCTCTGGAAGGAAACTCCTCTAGCAGGAAAGGGGGGGGAGCATGGCGACAAAGACACTAGCAGTGCCTTCAGAGGTGGATGAGAATAGAGCGGGTGCGGAGATGCTCTTCCTATGGCCTGAGGAGCAGCCATCCATTGTGGGGTCTGGTCAGCGTGGGGGCCGAGATGTTTGCTTGGGGAGATGGGCAAGAGGGTGGGGAGGACCCCACAGATCAAGCTATGCTGTTACCTTATTCTCCTTACCTGTGAGAGCAGTCAGCTTTCCTGAGAGCCTGATGGGAGGCCCCTCGGCTCCTTCCTTCTGGAGCCTCCCCACATTCACAGAGGTGTGTGATGGGAACAGAGCTGTGGTCTGAGGGGAGGAAGAGGCTGGGTCTTACTGCACAGTGGGGTATAGAGACCCTGGAAAAGAGAGTGGGAAGGGGCAAGCAGCATCCAGTCACTGTGAAGGACCTGGGAGTGGCACCCACCTGGCCTGCTGCGACCACTTTCCCTGTCGCTGTCCTGCAGGTGTTAGAGCTGCGGCGGCCCATGGACTCCCGGCTGGAGCACGTGGACTTCGAGTGCCTTTTCACCTGCCTCAGTGTGCGCCAGCTGATCCGGATCTTCGCCTCCCTGCTGCTGGAGCGCCGGGTCATCTTTGTGGCAGATAAGCTCAGGTAGGGCCCAGCAGGGCAAGGTGAAGAGGGGAAGGCACATCACTGATTCATCCAGCATGTATTTACGAACCCCAGTCTGTGCCAGCCCCTGCGCGTGCGTGTGTGTGTGTGTGTGTGTGTGTGTGTGTGAGAGAGAGAGAGAAAGGTTGGAAGAGAGGTGGCTGAGGAGCAGTGCTCGGGAGCACACACGGTAGCAGGATTGAGACCCCAGTGGAGGGCTTGGCCTGAGGAAGAGAAGGGACCCTTCTTCTTTTGCAACAGCCAAGACTGTGCAGGTGCTTATACAGGGTGTGCAAAAGTAGGTTTACAGTTGTGAGTACGTGGAACACAGTTTATTCTTGTATTAGTATTTATTATTTTTCATATGAACAACTGTAAGCCTACTTTTGCCCACTCCTGTATATTTCTATGGAGAGAGGTAAGAAAGTCAGGCGATTTCTGGCTGAGGGCCGCATTTCCACTTGAAGGGAAGGCAAGGCCCTCTCTCTGGGATGCTGAGTTTGAGGAGTGACAAACCCTAGGAAGAGTCCCCATGAGGAAGGGGCCAGGGCACTGACTAGGGGTATGGGATGTACGAGGAGTGCTGGGCCATCCACTGAGGCGGCCAGCCGAGGGTGTCACTTGGAGAAGGTGATTGATTGCTGTGACCCAGGGCCAGGCACTTGGGGATTTGTGGAGAAGGCGCTGACGGTGCTGGGGAGGGGAGTGGTTCAGGAGTGTTGGCCAAACTAGAACAGGGAACAAGGAGATGTACGGAACCGGAGCTGGCAGGGAGGCAGGGAGGCTGGTTTAGGAGGAATGAGAAAAGAGCTGGATGGCTCACAAGTTTTGGTCTGAAGCATTGGCACTGACGATTTTGGAGGAGTTCCAGATGCCAGGGTCTGGTGGTGGCCATGGGAAAGGTGACAGGAGTGTCACTGGACATGAGACATTCTGGAAGATGCCAAGCTCTGCTAGGCCACCAGTGTTTTTTTTTTAAAAGAGCTTAGTCTATTCATGCTGCTATAACAAAATACTACAGACTGGGTACCTTATAAACAACAGAAATTCATTTCTCACAGTCCTGGAGGCTGGAAGTCCAAGATCAAGGCAGCGAGATGCTTGCGTTCTGGTGAGGGCCCGCGTTCTGGTTCACGCCAGTGCCTTCTAACCGTGTCCCCACATGGTGGAAGGGGCCAGAGAGCTCTCTGAGTCTCTGTTGTGAGAACACCGATCCCATTTATGAGGGCTCCTTTCTCATGACCTAAGCGCCTTCCAAAGCCTCACATCCTAATATCATATTTGGGGGTTAGGATTTCAACATACGAATCTGGGGGGACACAAACATTTAGACCATAGCAAAGCGTGTATGTGGGGGGTGGCACATCAGGGAGAGGACGAGATCCTGGCAGCACATTTTCTGTTTTTTATCGAAGATTCCACCATAGGAAGCAGTGCTTTCTCTGAGGCGGTGAGCTCATTCGTTCAGGCATGAAGCTCCCTGCTGTGTGCCATACCCTGTGTCAGGTGCTGATACGGGAGGCAGAAAAGAAAAATCCTCCGCCGAGTTTGTCCCCCAGGAAACCCAGAATCCCTGAGGTGTTTCTGTGTGTGTGAGAGGGTGGGAGGGGAGCAGGAGAAACGGACTCCCCAGTGCCACCAGGCAGGAGCCCAGGCCCACCCTCAGCCCAGAAGGAAAAACCAAAGCTGTGACTTTCCCAGAAAATTCCAAGTCTAAAAATGAAAACTTCCCCTTACTCCTCCTCATAGCCTTGGTGTTCCTCTGTCCCACAGTCCTGTGTATTTTGTGGGCCCCCCAGGCCGGCAGCTCCACGGGCCCTGCCTGCCCTGCTGCCTCTCTGCCTTCCGTGTTCATTGTCCACCAGCAGAACCCCAGCTGCCCAGCTGTGAGGCTCTGGTCTGGCCAGACCTTGGTGCCCCTGACAGAGCCTGGACCCTGAGGCCTCTTTTCCAAGAGGTTCTGTCCCCTCACTGGGGGCAGAGTGTCCTCTTTGCCACCCCACCCTTAGCCCAGCTCCAGTAGGGCTATGAAAACAGCTATTGTTTCTTGCGGCTGCAGCTGCCTCTAAGCACATTCTGAACCATTCTGGGAGGAAAATGCCCCAGGGTCCTGTTCTGGGCCTGGCTGGGCATTCAGATTCCGCCAGTCTTGGATCTTAGAAAAGATGTGTTGCTCCGGGCCTGCCTCTGACTGGAGAGGGGTAGGGTAGAGAGCCCAGTGATGACACAGGCCTGGAATGTGGTCAGGGCTCAGTAAGTGCAGCCAGCCCATGTCCGGTGCTCACAATTTAGGTTTTCCACAAGTCCTTTGACCCTTGACTTGGTTCTCATGTCCGTGTGTGTGTGTGTGTGTGTGTGTGTACATGTACGCGCATGCACAAGCTTTGCAGCGATCAGACCTAGGGAGTGTACAAAGCCTTCAGCCTCCCAAGCCCCATTGGAGGAGATTGTGGAAGTCAGTGTGTCCCCAGGCCCTGTGACATCCTTTTTCCAGATCTTTTTCAGATGGCTCTCCTTGGGGTGTGGAGAGCTGTGGTCCCCAGGGGAAGGGCTGTCAGGGCCAGGACACCTGTGTCTCTGTCTCAAGGCCCAGCAGTATTTTGGGTGTCCACAGGGTGGCAGGGCAGCCAAGCAAGGCACTGGCTAACAAAACACTCGTGACCATCCAGAGATCCTTCGAGAAGAGGGCGTTTGTTTCTGTCGTGGATTAGAACCATGTCCTCTGACTAGCAGGACATTAGTTGTGAAAGGGCGAGAGTCCACACTGGAGCTGATCATGTAGAGACCAAGCTTTGGTGGCTAATAGGTGGGACGAATAGATGTGAAGGACAGGGTGGGACAGTCAAGCTTGAAAGTGATCTTGACTGTGGGCCTCTGTCTCTTTATCTGTAATATGGTCCCTAGAGAAGGGCCTTTGACTTTGCTCCTGACAGATGGACAGTTCAGGCCAGGGTGTCTCCTGTGTTTGCTGTGCCCTTCCCCAGCCCTCAACGCACCCGGGGAGTGTGCACTCACTTTGTGTGCCTTCCAGCTAGCATCCTAGAGGTTTTCCTCTGGCTCCCATTGGTCATTCTGCTTGCACAGCCAGCCCTGTAGTGCACCTGGGCATAGAGGCCTGGAGCCCCCTCTAGGCCAAGAGAGGGATGACCCCACTGAGACCTGTGGCTATTTTTTGGAGCGTGAGAGGAAAGATGGTAAGAATGGTGCCAGCCCCCTCACCTCAGTCAGACCACTTTTTCCAAACAAGGAGAGGAGGGAATGGATAGAGCAGTAGAAGTAACGCTGGGCTGGGAGACAGGAAGTCTGACTGTGTTGCAGGTCTGCACTTGTGACTAAACTGACCCTGGGTATCGGTGGCCCCAGCTGTAAGATTGAACTGATGAGATGACCTGTGTAGGACCTTCCAGCTCTTACATGCTGTGAATCGGTGATCAACTCTTACTCACTTTACCTTTGTGCTCCCCAGCCTGAGCTGGTACCCCTGTACTAGTCAGGCCTGCCTGTGCATTTGAGTGGCCCTTTGGTGGGGGTGGGAGGTGAGTCCTTTGTGTGTTCTAGCATTGCTACATACTTTCCTGGTTGTTTTCTAGGTAAAGTCACCAAAGAAGGTAGTACCATTGTCACTGAGGCTCTGACCAGTGGGAATGTGGGGGCTTCACTGGCTTATAGGGTCAGACCCAGGCCTCAGCCCCATTAGCATTTATTTGTGTTGCACTGGGAGATTTAACATAAAAGGATGTTCTGAGCCCCCAGCAGGCTCTAGCTCCTCTTCCTCGAAGGTTCTGGGCCTGGCTTCAGGCGCTTTCTCTCTCTGTCTACCAGTACCCTCTCCAGCTGCTCCCACGCGGTGGTGGCCTTGCTCTACCCCTTCTCCTGGCAGCACACCTTCATTCCTGTCCTCCCGGCCTCCATGATTGACATCGTCTGCTGCCCCACCCCCTTCCTGGTTGGCTTGCTCTCCAGCTCCCTTCCCAAGCTGAAGGAGCTGCCTGTGGAGGAGGTAGGCCACCTGGGGAACCAGCTGGTGGGGTGCGGGGGGGGGGGGAAGGGACCGAAGGAACAGAATCCCCCAGGAGGAAAGGGCAGAGGGGGAGTGGAGGGGAGAAAGGCACTGGGATCTTCTCATCTGTGACCTCTGGGCCTTTCTACCCAGCTTTATCCTTTCTCCCTGGGAGGACTGTTCCCAGCTGGAGTTATTCCTGTTAATCTGACCCTGGGAATCGGGGGGTGTGGAGGCCTGGGGAGGGCATTGCAGGGATTCACACCTGAATCATTGTTGCTAATGACTCTGTTTCTCAGGCACTGATGGTGAATCTGGGATCTGACCGATTCATCCGACAGGTAAGAGTGGGACTCCGCAGAACGTGGGCTGCCCTCGGGTGGGTGCTTATTCGACGCAGACAGCAGAGCAGCCAGCCCTGTTGCACACACTGCCCGACCTTCACTGCCTTTTTGTTGAGCCGTCTGGGTTCCACAGTCACAGAACAGACAAGGGTGGGAGAAGGTCATCTGGGAAGCCTTGACCTCTGGGCCAGTCTGCCACCTTTGAGCCACATGATCTTGCACAGGCTCCTGAACTGCTCTGAGCCAAGTTCCCGTCTCTAAACCAAGCATGGTAACACCTGCCTTGAAATGTTGCTGAGGGGTTGATCACACAAATGTAGGTTTGCAGTTATTGTTGTCAACTTCAAAAAGCCTTTTTTGGTGATGGAGATCCTGCTGGCTTTCTACAAAGAGTACAGCCTGATGCTGTACCCCTGGGAGTGTGCAGTCTGTTACACAGCATCCACAGAGCTACGACTCCGGGGTCAGGCATCGTTGTAGACACTGAACCAGAATGTAGAGACAGGGATGACAGCCTGACCTCATGCCTGAGACACAGGCTGGGCCACAGTCTCCCCACCCCCAGCCAACTGCACTTCCCACCTGGAGCTGAAGATGGAGGAATTGGGGAGACTGCATCAGGGTGCCAGGGTAGGAACCCTTAGCTGGTCCTGTGAATGCCACCCCCTGTACCACTTTTTATCCAAGTTTCTTAACATTTCTGTGCCTCGGCTTCTCATTTTGAAATGAGGTGGATAAATAGTATCAGGGTTATTGGGAGAATTGAATGAGATAGCATATTTAAGCTATTCAAACAGGGCCTGGCACATAGTAAATGCTCAGTCAGTGTTGGCTGTGATCATTATCACTGTGTATTTTCCTTCTCCTGCAGATGGATGATGAGGACACGTTGTTACCTAGGAAGTTACAGGCGGCTCTGGAGCAGGCTCTAGAGAGGAAGAATGAACTGATCTCCCAGGACTCTGACAGCGACTCCGACGATGGTGAGTGAGGCTTGCTACAGCGCAGCCAGCTCTGGCTCCACACTCCCTCTACTCCGGGTCTGGGCCTCGTGTGGCTGGGACTGTTTCTATGCACCAGGCCCTTCAGGCTGATGAGGTTCCAGTCGTGGGAACTTGATCTCACTCTAGCCTAGAATTCTCTACCCCCATCACCAGTGGGGTTCAGGGAGTTATGTCTTGACTAGGTCTGAGGGGAGAGAAGTATTGTGGTATTTTATCAGAGGGAGTTCAGGAACATAACACTATTGAGGCTGCTTCTTGGGTGGCCCAGGCAACAGAGCTACCCTCTTCCCTCTGATTCTTCTCTACCTCAGGAGGCTTGGGAAAGAGAACCCAGACCTGTAACAGCTACAAAGACTCTTCTTGATGACAGGAAACTAGTCAGTCCTTCCTCTCGGGAGATGGAGGGCAAGCTCTTCCAGTGAAGCCAGGAAAACCACCGAGGGTACGGGGTGTGGGGAAAGGGGTCCTCTGGTCTCTGATTTCCACTGTCATTCATCCAGCAAGTACTGCCAGCTTCCATGTTCAGAGCAGTTTCCAGCCTCCCAGCTTCTGGGCTACTTACAAGCCCAGGAGCACAGGAGGTCGTTTCAAGAACAGATAAGTGGTTCTGGCTGGGAATTTTATTGGGGAGAGGGAGACAACACCCGCTGGAGGTTGAAGATGCAGGCTCTTGACCTGAACCTCATAGATTTTGTTTTCTCTTCCAGAATGTAATACCCTCAATGGGCTGGTGTCGGAGGTGTTCATCCGATTCTTTGTGGAGACTGTTGGGCACTACTCCCTCTTCCTGACCCAGAGTGAGAAGGGGGAGAGGGCCTTTCAGCGAGAAGCCTTCCGCAAGTCTGTGGCCTCCAAAAGCATCCGCCGTTTTCTCGAGGTTTTTATGGAGTCTCAGATGTTTGCTGGCTTCATCCAAGACAGGGAACTAAGGAAGTGTCGGGCAAAGGGTAAGTTTAGAAGAGCTTGGGGTTGGGGTCCGTGGTCCTTCTCTAACGTTTCTGCTACCAGCAGGGCTGTATAACTCAGCACTGATGGAAGCTCTTGGGTATTGGCTGGGGCCAGGCCTCCTAATACCCCTTTTCTTCTGATAGAAACTCCTAAGGGAGCTTTCTTCTCCTGCTGTCCCAGTACACACCCACACAAGGTTGTGCACAGGCTGCAGCCACGTGGCTAGAGAGGGGATCATCTCCTCCAAGAACAGCATGCCGTTGGTTGCCCATCACCCCCTCAAACATCCTTCTTGTTCAGAAAGACCCGACTGAGCAAGTTGGGGGGTCTGAGAATCCAGAGTTGCGAAGGCCCTTGAAGAGAAATGAGCTAGCTAGCTCTCTGTCTTAGGTTGGTGGCAGAAGGCATTCAGAGCAGAAGGTCCTCTTCTCTCTAGTTACTTCATCAGCTCTGTTCACTCTAGGGCTTTTTCACCTCATCAACATCTTTCTGCCTAAAATCAGGGTTATTATTCTGTCCACTGATACTGTCCACTTAGCTTGACAAACCTTTTTGAAACAACATGGTAGAGTGGTCTAAAGGGAACTAGAGAAGGTGTCTACCCAGGGGCAGCTTTGAAACGAGGAGTAGCATCTTCGCCATAATGCAGCTCATTATGTGCACCTCAGAGCAAGGTATGGAGGGCCTCCTGCTATGATCAGTGAACACCAGTGAGATGTCACTAATGACTGTTTTGATGAACCAGTCTGAATCCTAAGATGCCTCTGTAAATTATAATTGCAGTCACTGGTTTCTACCTTTTTGGGATCTGTGCCTCGTTGTCCCTCCCCAGTAGGCCTCCTCTTCCCTTCCTCCTGTGACCGTTCTTTTCCCTGCTTCTGTTTCTCCTCTTCCCCAGGCCTCTTTGAGCAGCGAGTAGAGCAGTATTTAGAGGAACTCCCAGACACCGAGCAGAGTGGAATGAATAAGTTTCTCCGAGGTTTGGGTAAGTAGCCTTATTATCACTGATGGATAGATGTTCACCAGCCAGGGAGGGGCTGGGGGGATCTGTACCCCAAACGGCTCTAAACCAATGCCAAAGGGTATTTATACTGGGCTACAGACAGAACAGGAAGAGAGCCCTTGGTGAAGAGAAGGTTCCCAGCCCAGTGCGTCAAAGGCATTTAGCACAGTATTTACCAAACTGCAGAACCAGGAGAAACCCCAGATCCTCACCTGAGTCAGGTCTTCTGGGTGAATAGGAGGGCCACTAGGAACAGAGAGCTTTCCTCCAGGCCACAAGGGGTCTGCAAAACTAGCAGTGCCAGAGTGCTGTGTCTGAAAACCTCCGCTCTCTTCAAAGAGCTCAGCCAGTTAGACCATAAAATGTCTCACTTTAAAGGGAAATTGAAGCCAAAGAAGTTTGCCCAAAGCCAGACAGTGATTATTAACCAGTGTCCTCATTAGAGCTCCAGAGTGTTTTCCCTTCCATGGATCAGATCTGTCATAATCCAGTCTGTCTAATCCTTTCTCTCCAGCTGAGAGGGTTAGGGCTGTTAGAAGAGATGATATTGAAATATTCTCACTCTTGCCCTTTTTGGCCCACAGGCAACAAAATGAAGTTCCTCCACAAGAAGAATTAAGCCCCTTTCCCAGTAACAGAGTCCAGTGCCTTGTAGAGCCTGGAGCCTGGGGAGGGGGCCCAGCCTGGGACCCTCTGGGCTGCTGTGGCTGCTCTGTCCCCACAGACCCCACCCTCCAAGCCAGCCCACCTCTGCCTTCATATCCCAGATACTGTTTGTAAATAATCTGCTGTAAGCTTTCTTATCTGTTTTTGTAACAAGCAAAGAGAATCTGGTAAATATTTGTATATTCCCAAGGGGCTGGGTGCTTTCCTGCCCTGCCCTGAGCATGGATGAAGTTTTGCTGGGTGCTGGTGACTGGCCAATTATGTGCAGCTGACTGTCTCAGCCAAACCACTGATCTTCCCCTAGAGGCCTGCCTGCCTGAGGCCCCTGCTGCCAGTCTCGGGCCATGGAGAGCAGATGCTGTCTTGTTATGTATAGGGGGACTATTTTTAAAAAAAATTTTTTTAGAGTTTTTATTTTTTTCTAGTAGTCCCCCTCCCCTAACCCTGTTTTTCAAAGGCAAAGGTCAGTCAATCCCCATTTGCAGCATGATACCAGGCTCTTGGGCTTGGCCTTCTCTTGTTCCTCCCACCTTGGTGATGGTCAGTGAGTCATGGGAAGCCCACCCCCCAGCTCTGCCAGTGCTCTCCGGGCCCGGCTCCCAGTCAGTGATGGCCATGATGCGGTACAGGGCATCCCTCCTTCCCACCATCTACGGGTGTTCTCAATAAACAGTGTACAGTTGTTTGGGCCCAGAGCCCCATGTGTTCCTTGGCTTCATTATCTATAATTTTCTCTCCTGGGGGATGGGCTGAGATAGGCCATTCAGGGGTGAAACACCATCATGCAGGGAATTGAGTACTTGATTACAAGTTTAGCTTCAGAAATTGGGTTCTGTGGCCTGACTTGTATGACTAGTTTTTTTTTGTTTTTTTTTAATTTATTGATTTTAGAGGAAGGGAGAGAGACAGACAGACATCAATTTGTTGTTCCATTTATTTATGCATTCATTGGTTGATTCTTGTATGTGCCCTGACCAAGGATCAAACCCACAACCTTGGTGTATCGGGATGATGCTCTAACTAACTGAGCTACCTGGCCAGAAAATATGACTAGTCTTAAGAGTTAGAAAATACCTAATCATCATTCTGGTTCAGCCTCCCTCTCTAATAGCCAGCTGTTCAGACTCTATGTCAGTGTTTCCAGTGATGGAAAATTCTTTCTCATTGCCCTTAGGCTCTACTATTAGGTGAATCTTAACATTTTCCTGTTCGGTAGGAAGCCGTTAAGACATCATTGAGTATCCTGACATTGGTGGAATGAAGCCCTGCTAAAGCCAACCTAGGGCTTGCTGATAGCCCTGCGGAGAGCCTATTGCTCTTCATGTCACTCTGTGAACAGTTATTTCTGTTGGAACCCTAGGACTGAATACAGAAAGTTCTGCTACCTTCCATGGAAGAACAAGGAGAGAAGCAGGGTGGGGACTATGGGTGGCTTAGGCTTTCTACCTACCCAAGGCCTTTGCAGAGCACAGACCTTGAAAATTCCCAAGATGAGGCATTAAGCTGGAATTCTGTACATTAGTATTGGTTTGGATCTGGAAGGATTTGAACTGTGGAGTAAAGTTTTCCTATTCTTCCACCCTAACCTACTAAATAGGAGACAATCCCATTCTTAGCTCCCTTTCCTCCTTCTCTACATCTCCATTGAGGCCTGTGCAGATCCCAACCTGTCTACGGTTTGGGGTTGCTGTCTGCCTCATAAAGCAAAGTAGAGGGTTGTCTTCTCTGAAAAGCCTCCTACTTAGTTGGCCTAGGCATCTTCCAGGAATAGGAGGGCAGAAATTGAGTCCTCATGAGTCTGGGTTTCCAGTTGAGGTAGAGAAAAGACCATGGTTATAACCAGAAAGTCCAAAGTGGGGTGTAGTTACCTCCAGGATGTGTCACTGTTAACACAGCCTGGGATTCATGACAGTTATAGAAGTGGATTCCTTAATAATAAAGAAATAATACAGTTTCCAAAAAGTGCTATTTTTTTCTCTCCATTCCGTCTGTTTTTAAATGTGGCTTCAAAGAATCCACAAGATGTGATCAGATCACAGGATATACAGGTGTAAATTTTTTGGGTGGAGGGTTAGACACTTTTATGTATCTTTAAAATCTTAAAAGTCCTGGCTGGATTGGCTCAGCGCTTAGAGCGTCAGCCCACGGACTGCAGAGTTCTGGGCTCGATTGCCGGTCAAAGGCACATACCTGGGTTGCAGGTTTGATCCCCAGCCCTGGTTGGGGTTGTGCGGGAGGCAGCCAATCGATGTGATGTGTCTCTCTCACATCCATGTTTCCTTCTCTCCCTCCCTCCCGCTGTATCTAAGAATCAATGGAAAAATATCCCCGGGTGAGGAAACAAACAAAAAATAATCTTAAAAGACTTATGATTAACTCTAGGGATTTCTTCCTCCTACTATGGCCCACAACTCTCATCTCAATTCAGAAAACTGATACTGGCACATAATGATTTAGAATGGGCTGCAAGGACCCATACAGTGACTGCAATGGACAAGGCCCAGAAGTCTTCTGGGAATAGTAGAGGTTGGTGTGTCCAGGGGACCTGGTTTGGAGTTGACAAAAAAAGTGTTCAGGGCTTCTTTCCACATTCTGCTTTCATGTGATCTCTGAACCCCTAAACAGATGGTTCTCAACCACGTCAGATCCAACACTCGCCTTTTCTATAGCAAATACCATAACTCCTCCCCTTTATTATCCTGAAATGAAATTTATAGATAATATAATGTACCTAAACACATCTTTAAAATTTTTTTTTTCTTGATTTGAGAGAGAGAAAGGGAGAGGGAGAGAGAGATAGAAACGTCGATGAGAGAGAACATTAATTGGCCGCCTCCTGCATGCCCCTCACTGGGGATCGGGCCCACAACCTGGGCATGTGCCCTGACTGGGAATCGAACTGGCAACCTCTTGGTGCATGGGTCGACGCTCAACCACTGAGCCACACCAGCTGGGCAACACATCTTAATTATAATATAAAAAGGGAAAAATAAAGGAAAGTACTTTATTTAAAAAACCCATATATTTAAATAACTAAATGCTTGGGCACAACTGTACTAGAAAATACAGTGGAGTCATATTTACACCTGGTACACAGAATAACTGGGACTGAATAGCTGCAGGCAGATAAAAGTGTGTTGTATCAGAAACTCATATTCTAGTGAGTAGGTGTTACCACTGGCAAGTTTTCTGGAATGAAAAATTTTTGTTAATATTCTGAACAAAACACTGTATGAGCTTCCCCTGACTTAAACAGTATTTGGAATCCTGGAAAACTGAGAAGTACGTGAAAACAAACAAAAAACTCCACAACACTTACTGATGACATGTAAATGGAGTTAGGTTCTAAGGTAGATTTCGTCCTTTGTTGTTAAGAAGAATAACGAACCACTGCAGGACAGCTAGCATCCCTGGTTGCTTCCCCTCCATGATTGTGACCCCAGCTACCATGGTACTGCCACCTTTGAGAACAAGTGTCCTTTAATGGTGCCTTCCTCACAACCCTGGCGGTTGCTCGGGGCAAGGCAATGCTGTCTCCTCCACTGGAAGTCCCAGTGCCTATGGCGTGTCAGCCCTCATCTATTCTAGAGTCAAGAGAAGCTCTTGGTTTTCTCCTGTAATCAGTCTGGTAACTTTTAAAGTAGGGCAGGCTACTCTACTGGATCTTTCTAAATGCTCTTTTCAGTCAGTAATCATGTTCTGGTAAACTGTAGTGTTGAAATGAGGAGTCTGGGTTTTTTAAATTTAGGCAGTATTTTGAAGGAGTGCCCTTGGAAAGCATTATTACTCCAAGTGTGGTTCACATTGGATGGTCTGTGTAATTAGGGCCCCAAGAAAATCACTCTAATGGCAATCACAGCTCAGTTAAATTTGTGTTAAAAGCAACATATTTCACGACTTGAAACCTACCTTGTTCTCCAAATGACTCATTTCTAAAGGTTTAAAAAAAAACACACTTAAAGTAGGAATAAAATTAAAACAAAAATTGGGCTGTAAAATAGGGCCAGAAAGGAAACACACACTTTATATTAAGATACTAGGGAGCCGTACCGTGTGGTGCTACGCATTCCATAACATCTTAGATTTACGGCGGTGGGGTGGGTGTAAATTCAAAGGTCGTGACAACTCCGGAATGGGAGAAAATATTACTTTTCAGCACTGGCAAGTTCTTGGCAATTTTTAAAGTTATTTTTTGTCCATTTATACTGCCTTTTAATAGGAAAGCACTATGCATTTCTCCCTCACCGGAAATCCCGTGTGTTGTGTTCTTCCAGAACATTCCGTGTGCGTGCCAGTATTTCTTTAGCCCAGGTACCTTGCACAGAGCTGGCGCTCGTTGTCCTGACAAACTGCACAGTGAATTGACAGACCTGGAAATTCCCGCCTGGGAACGAAGACCACGCCCCCTGCTGGGCGCCGGGAGCTGGACTCGGGAAGCCAGCGGACTTCCGCTCTGCGGGCGGCCCCGCGCCCGGGCCGGGCCGGACTTAAACCTCCCGCCTCGTGCTGGAAGAGCAGGCGCCGCCCCCGCCAGACCGCTGAGCCTGGGGACGGAGCCGGCGCCGACCGTGCTTCCGGTCGTGCGGCGGCGGCCAGCGTGACCCCGGAACCAGACCCACTCTGGAGGTGGCTTTCAGGGCGGAGGAGAGGAGAGCGCAGCTGTGGTGGGTGTCGTGAGGGAGCCGTGGGAGGCGGGCGGTGTGGACCAGCGGTGGCCGCGGAGGCGCGAAGGGCCTCGGGGTGCTGCCGCCGAGCCCCGCAGGTCGCCGCCTTCTAGTGTAGGCGGGCACTGCGTGTCGTCCGCCGGGGTGCGCGCCGCGCGTTTGCTTTCGTGGGTCGGGCTAGCCATCAAATAGAAATACACTTGAACTGAAAACTCAAATCCGACTTAGCTGATTTTGCCAAATATGTGGCAGACATTCCCCGTAAAGTATGTTATAGCTGCAGCTCCGAGGTTTGTATGGAAACTTAAAGCATGTATGTTAGGCCAGTAGTGATACCCGTAGTAATTCTAGTTTATAGAAAATTTAGCTGTCATCCCAGTGTGCTAGGCAGTATCATTTTTTTTGCAGTTTTCATATACATGAACAAAAGGTCGAAGACCACGGAGTTAGAAGAGCTTCTGCCAGAGCTCTGATGCCTACTGCCCCTAAAGAGTGGCATTATGAGCTTCTGCCTACAGGACATGTTCATCACATGTTCATCGAAGCTGGGGTCTCATGAACAGTTAACTGTGCATTAGGTATATTTTGTATCTCATATGTGACACCTGTTACTCTCAACTGGAATATAAAATCAAAACCTAAGGTTTGCCTTTGGTTCCAGCCCCTCTAGGTCTGTGTCCTTCATTTGGGACATGAACGCTTGACTTTTCAGTCACCTAGCTTCCGCTGGCGTTACTACCCAGAGATGAAATCAGAAAATCTGCCCAGCTGTTAGCTGTAGATATTGGTGAGTGCCCAAGCTGGAACAAAGCTCAGTAGATCAGTGGCTGCTCTTCCCAGGTCAAGAAATGGGATGGCTGTACTAGATTTAAATATTTAGCACGTCCATCTGCACCTTCATATAGGATTGGGTATTATTCCATACTGTTTCTAGGGTGCCAACAACTGCTAGGATTGAAGCTGACCACTAAGTGATAAGCAATCATCTTTCTTCCCTTAAACCCCACCATTCCAGGCCTAACCATTTTGCTGTCAGCCTCCAACCGAAATAGGTAACTCAGCCCTGCCCATTTGGTCTTCTGAACCCTACTCCTTTTCTTGGTCCTGCCCTCCACCCTTCCCACTGTAGCCCAGACCCATCTCTTCAGGTTCATTTCCCAAGTAACAAGTCATTTGCCTAACCTTTCCAAGTTGGTTTCCTACATGTTTGTTCTTCCCTCTGCTTGGACCACTTTCCCATAAACTGAATCACACCAAGGTTAATTGACTTCTCATCTGCTCCCCTAATTCACTTACATAATAGTTACTTAGAGTCAACAATTTTTTTTGATAGGTTATGCACAATATTTTTTTTTTAATTGATTTTAGGGAGAGATAGGCCATCAATGAGAGAGAACATCAGTTGGCTGCCTCCTGCATGCCCCACCACTGGGGATTTGGCCCACAACCTGGGCACGTGCCCTAAGAATCGAACTGGCGACCTCTTGCTGCATGGGTTGATGCTCAACCACTGAATCACAGCTCGGCAAGAGTCAACAAGTTTTAATAAATGCTTTCCATTTTACTTAATTGGGACTAAGCCTAAGTCACCCAACGGTTAGGTTTGGATTTATATTTCAGACTCTATTAGTTTTGTACCTTCATTGTCAGAACTCAGACGTTAAATCATCCTGCAATTCTTAACTACTGACCACCTGTTTTAGATCCATGGCCTTAGCTTCCATTAAGTCCTCAGGAAGACACTAAGGGAAAACTCATCACTTCACCTTTCTCCTTTAGCACTGTCATGTAAGATGCAAAACCAAACAATCCAGTTATTAGTTTGTCCAACTGAATAAAGCCTTACTGACTTATTTCCCATTATTTAAACCAATAAAGCCTCCCACCCACCCATGCTTCCTTTTATTTGATGGTCCTCAATATCATCTAAAGGTTATGACAAGTTTGTCCTAAAGAAACCAATGGTTCCCAGCCCATGCACGATCCCATAGAGCACAAAAGTAAACTATCCACCAAACCAAACCTAGTATTTGAGTTTTAAGTGTTATCCTAACTGCTTTTTTGGCCAGGAATCCAGACTGCAAAGTTTTATTTTGGGTCAAAATTTTAAAATTTTTCAAAGAACTCTGAACATTGTAGCAAATTATAACTTACCCCTGGGATCAAGGGGGCCCTGTCTGCACACAAGCATTGTCATGAGTGTTTTATAGGATATAAAAAAACCCAATTTCTGGCCTTTGGGTTATCCCTAATGTCTTCTACATACACTGCAGACTAGAAGAAAAATTGTTAGCATTTCTCGATGTATTTCTTTGAACATTAAGCCTCCTATGCACAAGGACCCATAAATCCTGATAACTGCTTTCTATAATTCAAACCACTTTGATATGTAAAAGTCCTGGTGTTTAAAATTCAGATTGCTGGGGCCCATGTCAAGATTTTGGCTATGACTAGAATAGTTTAGTCCAAAGTCCAAGATGAGGGAGCCAGGTAGAAAACCCTTAGATTCAGGAATTTTGTCCGTAAGAACTGCCTCAATCCTTTCACTCCTCTTTAGAACATGCCCCCCACCAAATTCCTGTAAAGACCACGCCCCATCAAAACAGAGTCTTTTCCTTTTGAGCCCCATGGGACAGTTAAGGACAGTCTTACACTCATTGTAAATTCTGAGTATACAATGCAAACAGGCCTTTCAACTGTTTTATGTTTACACACACACACTTACACATCATCAACAGGTATCATTCTCACTTTATAAATGAAAAGTTCAAGTCAGATAACGGACCAAGGCCTCTAAGTGTTGGTGTTATCTCTTGCACACTTTTTCAGGGTGGTTGGCAGAAGAGCCCAGGCCCTGATACCCTTAACTCCTAGAACTTGTTAGGGAGGCTTCTGAAGCACAGGTAGGGAAGAAGAGATGCCAAAGGACCTACACTCAGACCAGAAGACAAAAGTACTTGTGGACATTTTAATGAACTCCCCTCCATGTGACTCCACCAACACCATCAATCTTCTCAGCAATTCAGCATTGCCAATACCCTTAATATTCTCCCTCAGCATTTCTGCTGAAGAATTTACAAGCTGCTTTTGGAACTTCCCTCCATGTGGCTTCAAGCTACCAGAACACAGGCCCCACCAACACCCTTAATCTTCTCTTCAGCTCTTCTGCTGAAGAATTTGGCCTTCACAATGACAGGCTGCTTTGGGAGCTTTCCCTTCCCCAGAACTTTGTAGTAGCCCTAGAAGAACAGAGAAAAGGGTTATAAAACACTATGGCAGGTACCAAGTCCCTAATGGGTATAAGGAAACATGCCAGGCAACCCATTCCATCTAGGAGCTGGCGAGGGTATGTTTCTGACCTGGGCACTACCGGGGACACTGACTGCCCTCGCCAGTGAATCAAGACCAGAAGATTCTCTCCGAGAACTCTAGCACACCAGGACAACAGCTGTCAGGATGTGACTCTAGTCTCGGGTAAAGCACAACCCTCCCTTTCCTACTCAGTTACCATGTAATAAGCAAAGAAAGGAAAACCATAGTCCCAGAAATGTTCCAAGAAGTCTTGACTATCAGAATTGCTCAAGGGATGGTAAATAGGCTGGGAAGGGGAATTTAATGCTTAACTGAAAGCCCCCCTCAGGGCTTAGACTACTTCTATACTTATGGGAGGTTAAGACACAAGGATCAGAACGTCAAACAATAAAAATGAACAAAAAAAAAGCAAGCTTGGATGGGGGTTTTTAGGGAGAAGGAGGAGGCTCTTCAGATAACGTGAGGCCTTAAATAACAAACATATCAGGATTTTATTCTGTAGGGAACATGAAGGGTCAACATCGGTGCCTAATGCAGACCTGTGTAAAACACACCAGAGTCAGTTGAGCTAAGATATTGCCAGTAACTCAGGTGAGAAATCAAACCTGTACAAACCAGGGCAATAACAGTAGGAATGAGATTACTGATTGGAAAGACATTCAAGTGAAAATAAAGTACCCAAAATGAAGAGTAGAAGGGATTACTCTTTAAATATTTTGTTGAATCACAACTGACCTGCAGTTCAATTTTGGTGAATGAATTACCTCTGGAAATTCTACCAAAAGGCAAAACTGTCTAGTAGGGAACTGGGTACAGACTTCAGGTGGGAAATCAAGTAAATAAGATTACTCAGAGTTGTGAGGAGAGGTAAAGATCCATATAAAGGCAAAAATATTCATTCACTCACCGATCGTACCACATCAATGATAGGTGCAGCTCCAGTCTTATTTTTGGCAGCATTTACCCGTGTCTGTTCACTGACCAAGGTCCACAATTTATCCAGGTTGACAGTTGGGCAGAAGCTCTGGTTCCTCTTTAAGTGGTAATGCCTCATACCAACTTTTCCGAAGTAACCTGGGTGACTGGAAAGAGAAGGCAACCACTTTAACAACCTCCCTCCAATTAAGAAGCTATGCTTATCATCTTTATTACCCATCTCCCCCATCACACTGTAAATTGTTAGCAGGCGCAGAACCATGGCATAAAAACTCCACTCGTCATTTGCTGAATAAAACAAATCTTTATAAAATGCCCACCAAAGACTTTCAGGAGGAAAAGACTAGCTTTATTTCATGGAACCAGATTCTTGAAGTCCCTGAATAATAGAGATCTTCTAAACAAATAGTTAAAATACCATCCCCTAATTTGTGAGCATAAGTAAATCTAACAGTTGTATAGATCAATCTGATGCATGTCACTAACCTGGTGACTGACTATGCCACAGGGGGGCCACAGTCAGTGAATAAGGTCAGTAGTTGCTCTTCGAGGACTCTAGCACACAAAGGCAATAGCAGATACCCAAGCGTGACTCTAGCCTCGACGACAAATTCTCTCAGTTCACATCAAGTGTTAACTTGGTAAAAGCCAACAACAACAGGCAAGGTTTGTGGTGGTTAAGAGGCTTGCTTCATGTTCAAGATGCTGGGAAGAGGCCTCCCCTAGCTCCCATCCCCACCCTTAACTCCAAAACTGTCAGTAAAATACACTGCAAGAAACACTTACTATTTGTCGAAATTGATTCTATGATGATGCAAACCACCAGCATTACCTCGGCCTCCCGGGTGCTTTCTGTGCTTGCCTGCAGGATTACAAAGTTACATGGCCTTCCCCAGTCCAATACTTCTCCCAAAAGCATTCCCCCACGCCTCTGCGTTTGCTTATGCTGTCCCCAGTCTACAATACCTCTTTCAGCATTGCTACTCCTGCAAGAGTCCGGCTTAAACATCTCTTTGCAGCACTACTACAGTACTGCATGCCTTCGACCAATACTGTGCCCCGTTCCATTTTCAGCTCCCCAACTTATGTTATATTCTCTGTAACTGAAGCTCTACAGGATTCTCAAAAAGAAAATCAGACTCAATCCGACCCGACTGCAGAAAGCTCTTACTAACCCACTTCTAAGCTATCTACCTCTTGACCAGTTAAGCACCAGGCAGGGAAAGCGCAAGGAAGGCCAAGCAGGATGGAAAGCCGGCACTTACCGATGCGGCCGTGGCCGTGGCTCACGTGGCCCCGAAGTTTCCGGGTCTTCCTCAGTCTGGATGGCTGTGTGTAAAAAGGTGCTTGGTATAAGGACTAAGACAGATGGGGCAGGGGGAGAAGCTTGCCGGATTGCGAGGGGCCCGTGCGGCTTCACCCGGGCGGTGCCGGTGCCGCGTGTCTCAGAGATCCCAGCCCCAGGCCGAACACGCAGCCCAGGGATCCAGGCCCACGCCGGGCCCCACCCCTGCGGCCCGCCATGCACGACCTGGAAGACCGGGCTACGGTAGACGGTAGGTGGCTGGGGTGCAAAGCGAGTAGCGCTCGCGGCCTACGCCAGCAGGAAAAGGGAAGCACGAAAAGAATAACCTACCATGTCGGTGGCCGAGATGCAAGAGGAAGGCCTTTGCGAAGTCTCGCGAGGTATGGAACGGGGGCGGAGCCAGTCTACCTCACTTCCGTCCGGGGAGGCCGGGCCTAGGGTGCGTTTCGAGTGTTGCGCGGCTGTAGGTTGGCCGGCTTTCTCTTCCTGTAGGTTGTCGCCGTGGTCCCTGGCTGTCTTGCTGGTATGGCGGCTAAGAGCCGTTCTCTGTGCCGCCCGTCGTGTGCACAGGCTCGGAGGCCGAGAGTTGTCGCAGAATCTGAGACTTGGGATGCCGTGGGCCGGGCCCTTTTCTGGCGCCAGGGCCCAGGAACCGCGCGAGGCCGCCGTCTCTCAGCTCCTCACCCCACGCCCCGGCCGTGAGCCGAGCACGCGCCATGCTCTGTTCTTCGTGGTCCGCTGAGCCCAGGCGGCAGCGATTGGTGCCTTGCCTCTTCCCTGCCCGGGCTGCGGTGAGGAGCAGTGAGGCAGTATTTGTTTGACCCTCGGCGTGCCCAGCCTGTCCCTAGATGTCTCTACCACCCTCTGTGACCTGCCAGCGCCGCCCCTCCTCCCCTTTGTGAATGGGCGGTTTGAACCTGCTATGCTTCAGGGACTTAAGTGCCTGGTGGCTTTACAGTCTTTTTAAATCCAGACCTTGTAAATTTTCTAGCCGCCACATGTAACGACACGCTGGTGACTCCCCTCCCCCCCCCCCCCCCCCCCCCGGAAAACCCCTGCTCAACCTGTACCCAATACGGATGTCTTGTGAAACTTCTTTGACCCATTCAGTCATAGTTGCTCACTTAACTCCACTTGTGCCACCACGAAATCTAGGACATAGCTGTTAAATAATTGTTGGTCCTCTTTTGTTGTCCCTACTAGGCCAAATTCCTTAAGGCCTCAAGGGATTATTTTCTTTTATCCATGCACTCCCAGGAACTGGGATGTAGTATGTGTTCAACAAATGATTAAGTGAAAGAATACACTTACCTTCACCTCTCTTTTCTCACTTAAACATTTTTTTAAATAAATTTATTGGGGTGACATTGGTTAATAGGATCATATAGGTTTAAGTATACATTTCCATGATAACAAAATCTGTATAGTGCACTGTGTGCCCAACACCCAAAGTCAAACCATTTTCCATCAGCATACATTAGGCCCCTTTCAAACACCACCCCCCACCACCACCCCCTACCCTCTGGTAACCACTGCACTGTTGTCTATGCCCATGAATTGCAGTTTTCTATCCCACATGTGAGGGTAGTCATGTGGTTCTTAGCTTTTTCTGACTGACTTATTTCACTTAGCATAATATTCTCAAGGTTCATCATATTGTCGCAAGTGGCAGTATTTTGTCTTTCCTGGTGGCTGAGGAGTATTCCATTGTGTATATGTACCACATCTTTATCCAATCATCTACTTAAGGACACTGGTTGTTTCCATGTCTTGGCCACTGTGAATAGTGCTGCAATGAACATAGCGATGCATATATCTTTGCGAATACATGTTTTTGAGTTTTTTGGGTAGATACCCAGGTGAGGGATTGCTGGGTCATATGGTAACTCTGTTCTTAATTTTTTGAGGAACCAGTGGCTGTACCAGTCTACATTTCCTACCAGCAGTGAATGAGGGTTCCCTTTTCTCCAGCACTTGTCATTACCTGTCCTGTTGATAATTGCCATTCTAACAGGTGTGAGGTGGTAGCTCATTGTAGTTTTTTTGTTGTTGTTAATCCTCACCTGAGGATATTTTTCCATTGACTTATTTTAGAGTGGAAGGAATGGAGAGGGAGAGAGAGAGAGAAACATCAATGTGAGAGAGACACATCACTTGGTTGCCTCTCACATGACCCAGACTGGGGATGAACCTGCAACCCAGGTATGTGCCCTTGACCAGGAATTGAACCCACGACCCTATGGTCTGCAGGCTGACATTCTCACTGCCGAGCCAAACTGGCTAGGGCTCTCATTGTAGTTTTGATTTGTATTTCCCTAATAGCTAGTGAAGTTGAACGTCTTTTCTTATAACTGTTGGCTGTTTGTGTGTCTTCTTGGGAGAGGTGTTTGTGCAGGTCCAATGCCCATTTTTTAATTGGATTGTTTGTTTGGTGTTGAGTTTTATGAATTCTTTATATATTTTGGATATTAAACCTTTTGTTTAACTAGAGCTGTTGTTTGCAAAGTTGAGCAACCTCCAGACATTAGGCATTAAGTGACCTATTCAGCCCTTTTGTCCTGTAACTAGAGCTGTTGTTTGCAAATATCATCTCCCATTGTGTCAGTTGCCTTTTTGTTTTATTGGTTTCTTTTGCTGTGCAGAAGCTTTTTAGTTTGATATAGTCCCATTCATTTATTTTAGCCTTTCCTTCCCTTGCCTTTGGGGTCAAATTCATAAAATGTTCTCTGCGACCAAGGTCCATAAGTTTAGTACCTATGTTTTCTTCTATGTAATTTATTGTTTCAGATCTTATATTTAGGTCTGATCCATTTTGAATTAATTTTTGTTCATGAGGACAAACTGTAATCTAGTTTCATTTTTTTGCATGTGGCTTTCCAGTTTTCTCAGCACCATTTATTGAAGAGGATTTCTTTTTCCCATTGTGTGTTTCTGGTTCCTTTGTCGAAAATTATCTGCCCATATACATGTGGTTTTATTTCTGGGCTCTCAATTCTGTTCCATTGATCTGTGTATCTGTTTTTCTACCAATACCATACTGTATTTATTATTATTATTATTATTATTTATCTTTATTGTTAAAAATATTACAGATGTCCCTCCTTTTTTCCCCCATTGACACCCTCCTCCCTGCTCCCTCCTCCCCTTCACCACACTGTTGTCTATGTTCATCGGTTATGCATATATGCATATAAGTTCTTTGATTTCTCTTCCCGCCCCCCCACTTCCCTCTGAGGTTTGTCAGTCTGTTCCCTACTTCCATGTCTCTGGATCTATTTTGTTTGTCATCTTATTTTATTCATTATATTCCACAAATAATTGAGGTCATGTGATACTTGTCTTTCTCTGACTGGCTTATTTCACTTAGCATAGAACTCTCCTGTCCCTCCATGTCATCTCAAAGGGTAAGAAATCTTTCTTTCTTACAGCTGCATAGTATTCCATTGTATAAATGTACCACAGCTTTTTCGTCCACTCAACTGTTGATGGACCCTTGGGCTGTTTCCAGATCTTAGCTATTGTAACTAGTGCTGCTGTGAACATAAGGGTGCATATATTCTTTCTGATTGATGTTCCATTTCTCAGACTTGAAGTGCTCATCCTCTTCCTGAGCATGTATCCTGAATCTTCCTCAACCTTTAAGCCCCACCTTATAATCTGCTTCTTCCCAGAACATTCCAGTCCACAGTGATAATAGCCAAACACACCTTACAATTTACAGATACATCTGCCTGAGAAAACACCATCAACCCCATTTTATGAATGAGAAAATTGAGGCAGAGAAAGTTGAGTGACTTGCTAGAGGCTATGCAGCTGCTAAGAAAGAGAGCTTAGCCTTTAGTAGTCTTCTCTCTCTCTCTCCATATCCCCTGCTTTTAACTCAGTGACCACAACTTCTCTGACCTCACAGCATTATGGTCTTCATCACTCCTTCAGTCCTTAATCACATAGTGCCTATGACCAGCAGAGAGAGGGGCCTTGAGGGTGCGGGGCAAAGTCTAAGAAGAGATCATCCTGTATTTGACATCAAAACTGGCCAGTAAATGTACATGGGATGAGCTGAGCTAACTGGAAACTACCCTGGGACAATGCTCTGTGAATTAAGGTAAGCTGGGTAGAGCTTTGGGAATGAAAGTTGTCCTGTAACTAGGGCCTGAAGCAAGGACCAGAACTGTCCAGGGGGTGGAGGTAGGGTTTTGGATGATGGGACACTGCTTCTGGATAGCTTTGCCAGGTTCACTGGTTACAGAAGAGCTACATCCTGTTTGTCAGGCCACCTAGCTGAATGGGAGGCCTCCCTGAGTGGACCAGCACTACACGTTGGGTTCTTTGCTCACCTAACATTCTTATTGGTTTGATCTCCAGGGTAGGGAGTGCTGTGGGTGGTTGTATGGCTCTGGTTTCCACCCAGCTCCCTCTCTTTTGCAAGGTAGTCATGTAGCTTCATCAGAAGGCTTGTCAGTGTGGGTCAGTTTCCCTAGGTCATCCAGCTCTGAGAGAGCAAACAAAGCTGAGTTCTATGTCTGCAAAGTTGAGCAACCTCCAGACATTAGGCATTAAGTGACCTGTTCAGCCCTGTCAGGCACACAGGGCATGACCCCTCAGAGGCATCCTTCTCTGTGACATCTGTTCTGAACTAGAGCATGACATTGTGACATCTCAGCATCTGGGCTTTCCCAGAGAGTCAGGGCCTCAGAAAATACCTGTGAAATGAGCAGAAAGGAGATGATGCCAGGCAGCAGTCTGGTGAGGCAGGTAAAGGTGGTACTGACCTTCTTTAAAAATTTGTTTTTTTATCCTTACCCAAGGATATTTTTCCATTGATTTTCAGAGAGAGTGGAAGATGGGAGGAGGGAGAGAGAGAGAAACATCGATGTGAGAGACACATTAGTTGGTTGCCTCCTGCATGTGCCTGGACTGGGGCTTGGAATTGAACCTGCAACCCAGGTACATGCCCTTGATGGAATCAAACTCATGACCCTTTGGTGCATGGGCCAATGTTCTAATCTCTGAGCCACACCAGCCAGGGCGGTACTGACCTTTTTGTTACCCCATGCCTCTCTCCAGGTGGCCTTGTGATCATACTGCCACTCTGAAGAGGGCCCTGGTGGTTCCTCTCTCTTCCTGTCTTCTCTGGATTCCTGAGTTCATCAGCAGTCCTTCAGACAGCAACAGCAGCGTGGATGGATTCAGCTTTGTTTTTTGGCTCTTCATCTTTTGGACATTTGGAGATATTATATTGCTTTCCTTTTTCAAGTAGAGGATTGTTAATTTAAGATGAGAAGAGCTAGATTTCTGTTCTAAGTGAGAATTAGAGAAAAACTTAGAAATCCAAATTGGTTTCAGAAACAATTTAAACATTTTTATGTGATAGAAAAGACAGTAAAACATTTAACAATTTTTTGAGGAAAAAAATATAAGTATAAACATCTCAAATCATAACACCCTACAATGCTGTTTTCATGTCTGAATTTTACCTTTCAGCTCTCCATCTACATGGAGACATAGCTGTCTGCAAAGCTGATGATCACAGTATACAAATCCCTCTGCTTTTCATTTACTGTGACCTTTTTCTGTATCACCACCCAGTCTTCATGATTACTCTTATTATTATTATTAATTGATTTTAGAGAGAGAGAGAGGGAGAGAAAGAGAAAGAGAAACATCGTTGTGAGAGAGAAACATCTATCAGTTGCCTCCTGTATGTGCCAGACCTGGGATCAAACCTGCAACCTAGGTATGTGCCCTTACTGGGAATCAAACCCGCAGCTTTTGGTGTATGGGACAACACTCCAACTAACTGAGCCACCCAGCCAGGGCCATGATTATTATTTTTAACAGCTAAAGATGAATTTATCTTTATCATGTATTATATGTAATTTACTAAGCTATTTTCTCACGTATTTTGTTTTCATTTTTTTTGTTCTTGTGTTCTTTGCTTTTAGAGACAATGATACAATGTACATTAGTGTAGATGTAGTTTTTTTCTTCTATTGAATAACTTGTCTAAAATAAATCCCCAGGAGTGAAATTGCTGGATTATAGAGTATGAACATTTTTATGATTCATTTTATGTTGCTATATCTTTTTTCCAAATGGATTGTACCAATTTATGCATCTGCAGCATGTGTAGTTTCCAATTTCAACTATGCCAGGCTGAGTCCCCCCCCCTCCCCTTTTATCAGTAGTTTTTGATAAATGGCAATATGGCATCTAGGGGAAAATCCATAGGCCCACAGGGTTTCCTTCAACACAAAGTAAAAATAATCTAATTTGAAGATTAGGAATTTATAGGAGTCTTTCATTTCTGTGTTGGATGTATATATATTTTTAAATTTCATTTTACTCCATGGTAAGTGCGTTCCTGGAAGCTTTGTTGGAAGCTAGGATGGAAAAGGCTGCTGCCATTAAACTCAGAAGAGCGAAATGTGAAGAGAGGAATTCTAGGATCTTTGAGAGCACCTTCCCCACTAGCACAGCAAAGAAGAGCTTAAATATTTGGATATTAATTTAATTTCAGATGATAAAATCAGTGGGAAAAAACTTGGGTTTATTTCCTGCCTCTGTTTTTACTAGTTGAATGCTGTTGAACAAATAGCATATTCTCTTTGAAGCTTAGTTTTCTTGTCTCTATAATGAAAAAATGACTAAGATTCATTCATTCATTTTAGAAATATTATATTGAGTACTTGCTATGTTCAGGCACTGTATATACTTGCCAGGCAGTGAATGGCAGGTACAGTGGTGAACAAGAAAGACAAAGTCCTGCTTTAGGACTGTGTCTAAAACAGACAGTAAACAAGTAAAGAAATAAATAATATACCACATTCAACACAGCCAGCATAGCATGGGTGCTCTCTCATTACCTAGTGTTTCTCCCATTTTCTCCCTAAAATGAGTACATTTTAATGATAAATTATTCTGTACTACTCATGCAAACAATTTTTGAAATTATTACTCCCATTTGTGTCATAGAATGACTTGTTCTTTCATTCCTTGGTAAGGTTACAGAAACCGGTAAACATTTCCCTTCTCTCAGATCCTCAAATGTGGAATGTTAAAAGGCAGATGGTTGGTGAGCAAGCTAATCTTATATGTGAAGTTTCCCATCCTTCAAACTTGTTTCATTTAGTCCAGGTTTCTCTGTGACTTAAAGCAGAGGTCGCAAGCTAATTACTAGTACATTTTGTTTGATTCATGCTGTTTTCTTATGTTTTTTAATTACTTGCCAAAATATAAGTATATAAGTATAAACATTTCAAATTAAATGCTTTAAAATTTAATTAATTTATTGGTTGATTTTAGAGAGAGAGAGAAAGAAACATCAATTTGTTGTTCCACTTACTTATGCATTCATTGGTTGCCTCTTGTATGTGCTCTGACGAGGGATTGAACTTGCAACCTTGGCATATCAGGATGGTACTCTAACCAACTCAGCTATCCGGCCAGGGCAGTGTTTTAAAATTTAAATAAAAATCTGGATTTCTGGAGTTTTGAAAAACTAAGGTTTGGCAACACTGACCCACATTCTTTTAGGTGAATATGCTTGGCCCCTTTAGGTATTTGAATTTGCTACCCCTGGCTTAAGTACATTCTGCCAACTTCTATTCCTTCCACTTTCCCAGGTCAGGGAAGATAAGAAGAACTAAGTTATGGTGAAAAGCAACCAGAGAAGGAGATAGAAAATAAGTCATTTGACCTTCCCCCCTTATCCCTAAATCAGAGACTCATTGCTTGGCTGTGCCTTTATTTTAATCTTTTTTTTTTTTTTTATCCTCACCCGAGGACATTTTTTCATTTTTTGTTTAGATAGAGTGGGAGGGAGAGAGAGGAAGAGAGAGAGAGAGAGACATCGATGTGAAAGGGACACACCGAGTGGCTGCCACCCGCACAACCAACCAGGGCCGGGGACAAACCACAACCGAAGTACATGCCCTTAGCGGGAACCGAACCCGGGTCTCTCTGGACCGCAGGCCGACGCTCTAACCGCTGAGCCAAACCGGCCAGGGCCTTTATTTTAATCTTTATCAAGAGTTACTTCAATTGCTTTTCTAAGACAGGAATTAAATACTTATTTCTTTATATTTTTACTCTGTAGAGCCCACTGGTGTTGGAAGGCCATGCCACTTCCTATTATTCCCAGAATTGTTATTCAACATCTAATGCAACAGTCTCAAAGTATGGTCTATAGACCTATAAGAGTCCTAGAGACCCTTGCCTGGCTGATGTGGCTCAGTGGTTGAACATTGACCCATGCACCAAGAGGTCGCTGGTTTGATTCCCGGTCAGGGCACATGCCCAGGTTGTGAGCCAAATCCCCAGTGGGGGCATGCAGGAGGCAGCCTATCGATGTTCTCTCTCATCGATGTTTCTCTCCTTCTCCCTTCGTCTCGCTCTAAAATCAGTAAAGGAAAACGTTTTGTTTTTTTTTTTTTAAAAAAAAGAGCCCTAGAGACTCTTTCAGGGAGTCTGCAAGGTCAAAACAATTTTCATAATAATACTAAGATGTTATTTACCCCTTTCACCAGGTTGATATTTGCATTGATGGTGCCAAAGCAAAGGCCAAAGATGGTGTGTAAAACTGCTGGTACAAGTCATGTACACTGCTGGGCATTTGCATTAAAAAAGAAAAGAAAAAAAGCCAGTTTCACTTAAGAATGTCCATGATGATGCCCTGGCCGATGTTCAGTTGGTTGGAGCATCGTCCAATACACTAAAAGGTCAGGGCAGATACCTAGGTTGTGGGTTCGATCCCTGTTCGAGGTGCATAGGAGAGGCAACCGATCGATGTTTCTTTCACATCTATGTTTCTCTCTCTTTCCCTTCCTCTCTCTCTCAAATCAATAAACATATCCTCGAGTGAGAATAGAAAAAAAGAATGTCTGTGATAAAGCAGTAAATATTTTATTAAATCTCAGTCCTTGAATACATGACAGTATTTGCTGCCAATGATAAAATTCTAGTTTTCAGGCAAAAATTAGAATTCTGGTAAAGTTATAGCTGCTTCTATGAGTTTGACAGCTTTCTAATAATTAAATAATTTTCCTTGAGATTAGAGGTGATAGTGTGATTTTTTTTTGTTATTATATGATGAAACGTGTCAATATTTGGAGCACCTACATAAGTTGTTGAACCAATATTTTGCAAATGACCAATGCTTGGTGTTACAAAATTATGCCCGGGTGAAAGAGTAATTCGTAGTGCAAAACTAGACCAGTGGAATGGAATTTAATGTAACAGAATAAGAAAAGCCCATTAATGTAGTTTCAGAAACCACATTACAACTAACCTTTAAGAAACGACCCCTTGTTGAATTTTGATTTAGTATCAAAGAATAATATCCACAATTATATGATAAGACTCTGTTGAAATACTCCTATCTTTTCCAACTGTATAGCTATGTGAGGCTGGATTTTATTCATATACAATAAACAAAACAACATATAACAGGTTGACTGCAGAAGCAGGTATGGAAATCCAGTTGTCTGCTATTCAGCCAGATATTAACGAGGTTTGCAAAATGGGAAAACAGTGTCACTCTTCTTGCTAAATTTATTCTTTTGAAAATTGTTAATTTTTCCTAACATGTTATTCATGTTGACGTATAATAGGTTTATTGTTTTTTAATGCATTAATATTTTCAAATTATCTCAGTTTTAATTTATATCATGGAAAATAGCAATAGCTGTAACCCGCATAAACAAAAATCTCTTCGGGGTTTCATTAATTTAAAAATATTCAGGGGTTCTAAGACCAAAAGTTTTATATTCTCAAAGTCTATCGAAATAAACTCAGCCACTTAAACCTTCTAGGAATGACTGCCCTCACCTCCACTGGGGCTGCTACTATGGCTGCTCTCTGGGAAATAACTGCCCTTACAGCCCCACAACGAATTAGAGGTGAAAGTCTACCCATTACTTTATTTAGTGGCATCTTGCTGGGCCTCTTCCAGTCCCATTACCCTTTGTTCTTAATGAGCTTGTCTCCCAAAGTCTGTGGACTTCAGTGAAAGTTCTCTCAAACTTGCATAATTACGGAGCTCCAGATTTGAATTAAATGATTTTTGTTTTGTTTCTTAAATAAGCACAAATATAAAATTTGGTACAC
Organism: Tadarida brasiliensis; assembly: GCA_030848825.1. Classification (NCBI taxonomy): domain Eukaryota; kingdom Metazoa; phylum Chordata; class Mammalia; order Chiroptera; family Molossidae; genus Tadarida; species Tadarida brasiliensis. The sequence continues at coordinate 43,101,722 of CM061268.1, forward strand.
TCCATTTGTTCTCATACAATTATAAAACTGAATTGTCACTATAACTTAAATGTGGTGCCTCTTGGTATAGCTAAGTGTGGCAAATTTACCCCCTTACCTAGTGATGATGGCCCAATATCCCCACCTCCTTCATCCATTCCAAGTATGTATAGTCATGTTTATTCATCACTGTGTACCCAATGTCATTTATATTTCATGTGGCAAGAATTCATCCTTTACATATTAGTTAAGTCTGCCCCCTTTCTCTTCTCATTAGCCTGAGATAAAGTAGTACTTGGTGTGAACTAGATCCTTAAACCAGTGGTTCTCAACCTTCCTAATGCGACGACCCTTTAATACAGTTCCTCATGTTGTGGTGACCCCCAACCACAAAATTATTTTCGCTGCTACTTCATAACTGTAATTTTGCTACTGTTATGTCTTAGTCAACTCCTGTGAAAGGGTCGTTCGACCCCCAGGTTGAGAACCGCTGTTAACACTGCCCCTAAAATCTCATATTCGTGGGTATGTAGATGATTCAGAATATTTATATTTTATTTATTAAAAAGATATTTTTTTCTTTATTGATTTTAGAGAGAGGAAGGGAGAGGGAGAGAGAGATAGAAACGTCGATGAGAGAGAACATCGACCGGCCGTTTCCTGCATGCCCCCCACTGAGGATCGGGCCCACAACCTGGGCCTGTGCCCTGAGTGGGAATTGAACTGGAGACCTCTTGGTGCATGGGTTGACGCTCAACCACTGAGCCACACCAGCCGGGCCAGAATATTTATATTTAAAAAAACACTTACCAGAATGAAACACTAATTAAAAAAATATATTGACGGGAACTCATGAAAATATATGTGTGGATCTCAGCTTGAAAAAAATTTCAGTAGTTAAGAGTGTAGAGTCTGGAATGACTGACCTGGGTTTTAAATTGAATTTGAACTCTGCTGTTTACCATCTGTCTTTGTGCAGTTACCCAACCTCTCTGAGCTTCAATTTCCTCAGCCTGTCCCTCGTGGTTTTATATAATTTGTGAAAATATCATAATCTCTAATTCCAAGGGTAGCTGTGAGGATTGAGATACAAGTATATAAAGCACTTGGCATTTAATAAATTTCCTTCACCCTGGCCAGTTTGGTTCAGCGGTTAGAGTGTCAGCCTGCGGTCCAGAGAGACCCGGGTTCGGTTCCCGCGAAGGGCACGTACCTCGGTTGCAATTTGTTCCCAACCCTGGTTGGTCGTGCAGGAGGCAGCCACTCGATGTGTCCCTTTCACGTGGATGTTTCTCTCTCTCTCTCTCTCTCTCTCTCTCTCTCTCTCTCTCTCTCTCCCTCCCACTCTATCTGAACAAAAAATGGAGAAATGTCCTCAGGTGAGGATTTAATTAATTAATTAATTAATTAATTTCCTTCTCTTTTCCAAAATGAAATCTTGGATCAAGCTTGTCCACTAATAAAGAAGCACAGGTAAATCTGGGACATTTTTGAAGCCAAACAAACCCTGTGAGAAACACACAACCTGGCGGACCTCCCCAGGCTTTGTTTTCCACAGCAGAGATGCTGGGCTCTCTGAGTCTAACTGAGAGGTTGAGGCTGTACCCTGCAGTACGGCATGATTTTCAGATCTGGGGAGGAACATGGCCTGGACTTCTGAGGCCTTGGTCTCTGAGTCCTCTCTGGCCTGTCCTGGAACATCCCCCTTCCAAAATAAATAAATCACTCTGCTTTAAAAAAAAATTGATTTCTAGAGAGAGAGAGAGAAGAAGAGGGGGAGAGAGAAACATTAGTTTGTTGTTCCACTTATTTATGCCTTCATTGATTGATTCTTGTATATACCTTCATTGGGGGTCAAACCCACAACCAAATGAGCTACTGCACCAGGGCAAATCACTCTGCTTTGTGCTTCCCTTACAGGGGAGTAGAGCTTGCCCACTCTACATGCTGCTTCATGACTGAGGATATCAGTGGAAAAGCCCAGTCCCAGGCACAGGCATGGGCATGGATATGGGCGTGAGCTTTATGGGGCTGCCACTAGTTGACCAGAAACACAGGAGTGGACAAATGGAGGCCGTGGTACTGACTTGCTCGTTGTGCCAACAGGACCTGCAATATGTGGGTGCCTGGCTCCTACCCTGCCAGCATTTGCTCTGTAAGGACTGCTTCCAGGGCTTGATCCAGGAGCTAGGGCAGATTGCCAAGGCTCATGGGATTGTCCCAGATGGTAAGTACAAAAGCAGCACAGGTTCACCTCCTTCTGTGTAACAGGTCTCTCCTGTTTATAGGAACTGAATTTCATGTGTAGAAAGAATCAGAGTTTAAATGCCCAAGGGACACTCATTGCTGAAAGCAAGTCTTTGGGGAATCTGTGAGACAAAGCAAATCCTCTTGATGCCTAATATATCTGTTTTGTAAGCTGGGACTTTTAATGTTTGGGATTTCCTTAAATTAGTGGCAGACTAAGAAACCTGGGAAGGCTTTGATCCAACGTTTGGCTGACTCCCCAGATGGAGAGACGTGTCCTGACTCACTAAACTTCTGAGGCAGGGGGAGATGGGTTGGGCTCCTAGGGTTGGTCAGGAATAGATTTTGAACAGATACACTGACTAGTGAACCATTCACCATCTAAGCTGCTGCCCAGCAGGGAGGAGGAGCTTGTGTCTTGCTTCTGAATGTCAGGTTTCCTAGGAAACAATCTCTTTGAGAACTGTGAAATCCTTGGAGACAGGAATCAGGTCCCTTCATCTCAGCATTGTAGCACAGGGCATCTAACAGAGGTGCAAAGAATATTTGTTGAATGAACTTAATAGGTTGAGAAAGTCAAATAAGTTGACAGTGTTTAGAAACATTATCTTTTTTGTTTGTTTTTCTGTTGGCAGTATTTTCAAAGTGATTTGTAGCACAAGTGTAGGCTCTCTTTGAGGCAGTATAACTTTGCATTTGTCTTTAGATCTGAATTTTGAGCCCTCTAACCTCTTGGGCAGGCTACCTAACCTTTCTGAGTCTCTGTTGAGAGTTTGGAGCATAGAGAAGATATGATCTACTTTGAATTTTTAAATTACTATCTGATTTTTAAACTTATAATTTAAGCTTTGTTTTTCCTTAACCTTGATTTTTAGCTTACAAGTATTATTCTATTTATAAATGTGGCAATTTTTAACAATTGTTTTTAAGGGCCTTTCATTAATATTTGAACATATTTACAAACTGAGTTAATATTTGCTTTTATAAATTAAGTGTATTTTATTTTTAAGTAATGCAATTGTCTAGCAAATAAGCATCCCTAATTACTTAAAGAACTCTTATAAATCCAATAAATTAAATTTATAAATATGGTGAATCTTAAATATGTCTTAAAAGTTTCAGCACTGTTGGATTAATATCCAGAATATATAAAGAACTCCTGCCCTGGCCGGTTTGGCTTAGCAGTCAGAGCGTCAGCCCATGGACCAAAGAGTCACAGGTTTGATTCTGGTCAAGGGCACGTACCTTGGTTGTGGTTCAGTCCCCAGCCCTCCTCATTGGGGTCGTGCAGGAGGCAACCAATTGATGTGTCTCTCTCACATCAATGTTTCTCTTTCTCTCTCTCTCTCACTCTGTCTGAAGATAAATGGAAAAATATCCTTGGGTGAGGATTAAAAAAAAAAAAAATAAAAGAACTCCTGAATCTCAATAATAAAATATAAACAACCCAGTTAAAAATGGTGAAGGACTTGAATAGACATTTCTCCAAATGAGACAAACAAATGGCCATAAAGCATGTGAAAAGATTCTTGATATCGCTAATCTTAGGGAAGTACAAATCAAAACCCTAATGAAATACCACCCCACTTCCATTAGCTACTATTAAAAAGAGCAGAAAATAAGTGTTGGTCAGAATGTGGAGAAATTGGGATCCTTATACACTATTGGTGAGAATATAAAATGGTGCAACCGCTGTGGAAAACAGTACGGTATTTCCTAAAAAAAATTTAAAAGTAGAATTACCATATGATCCAGAAATTTCACTTTTGGGTATATACCCAAAAGAATTAAAAGTGGGGACTCAAAGAGATGTTTGTACACCCATGGTCATAGCAGCATTATTTGTCACAGCCAAAAGGTGGAAGCAACCCAATAGGTGAATGGATAAAAAAAATGTGGTATGTACATACAATGGAATATTATTCAGCCTTAATAAGGAAGGAAACTCTGACACATTCTATAACATGAATGAATCTTGAGCACATTATGCTAAATGAAATAAGCCAGTCACAAAAAAACAATTACTCTGTGGTTCTGCTTACATGAGGTATCCTAGAGTAGTCAAATTCAGAGACAGAAAGTAGAATGGTAGTTGCCAAGGGCTGTGGGGAGGGGGAAATGGGGGAGTTATTGTTTAATGGTATGGTTTTTGTTTTGCCCATTTTGCCCATTTTTATTTTTTATTTTGTTATTAGTTTTTTAAAAATATGTTTTTATTAATTTTTTAGAGAAGAAGGGAGAGAGAGACAGAAACATCTATTGCGAAACATCGATTGACTGCCTCCTGCATGCCCCCTACTGGGGATCGAGTCTGCAACCTGGGCATGTGCCCTGACTGGGAATTAAACCAGGACCTCTCAGACCATGGGACAACACTCAATCCATTGAGCCACGATGGCTAGGCTAATTTTGTCCATTTTAAAATGAGGTTATTGTTTTGTTGTTGTTGAGTTGTAGGGGTTCTTTATATATTCTGGATACTGGACCCTTGTAAGATACATGATTTGCATATATTTTCTCCTTTTCTTTGGGGTGCCTTTTGTTCTGTTGATAGTGTCCTTTGATGCATAAAAGTTTTTAATTTTGATCAAGTCCAACTTATTTACTTTTTCTTTTGTTGCCTGTGGTTTTGGTGTCATATCCAGGAAATCATTGTTAAATCCATTGCCATGAAGCTTTTACTCTGTTTTCTTCTAAGAGTTTTATAGTTTTTGGTCTTATGTTTAGGTCTGTAATCTCACCTAAGATTTTTAACATAAACTAATATGCATGTCTCAAGGCTTTGTTTGATTCTAAAGTCAGAAAACTAAATTCATACTAATGATAATCATCAGAATCATAATGTTTGTTGCCAAGTTTTCTAAGTGCAATGGAGATCAAAATCATAAACTTTGGTGTCAATATAGTCTGAGTCCTAATATGTCTGCCACTTAATAGTTGTATAGCTTGCCTTTAAAATGGGGATGATGATTGTAGTAATTTACTGAGGATTGTTATGAAGATTAAATGAGAGCATATACATAAAACATTCTGTACTATGCTTAGGATATAGTAAGAGACCAAGAAATGTGAAAAACATACTGTTATTTAGAACCTGTGAAACTGAAGTAGAAAAAATCTGTTAGATGCAAATAAGCTTGTTTTGGAACCAGAGAGGTAATTTCTTAAATATGTGGGCATCTTATATTCTTTAGTATGTCCTAGGGTCTGGCTAGGCCATTGTTACCTTCCATATTTGCATTTATGGGTGAAGAGTGGAATAATCTTCCTCTACTGCTTGGAGGTTTTAGGACCCTATGATGTGTGGTATTTGTTGGTTTCTATGTTTATCTCCTTCACAGATATTTATTGACTTTTGTGTACTAGGTTCTAAAGCATTTAGGGTACAGAGATGAAAAGACAGGGTTCTTGCCTTCAAGAAACTCATACTCTATTTTTCTTAAATATGTTTTTATTGATTTTTTTGTAGAGAGAGAGGAAGGGAGAGAGAGAGATAGAAACATCAATGTGAGGGAGAAACATCAATTGGCTGTCTCCTGCACGCACCCCACTGGAGATCAAGCCTGCAACCTGGGCATGTGTCCTGACCAGAAATCGAACCGGGACCTCTCAGTCCATGGGACAACGTTCAATCCACTGAGCCACACCAGCTGGGCAAACTCATATTCTATTGAAGGGCAGATACCTAAACAGATGATAATCATACAGTGTGGCAGGGATGTGAAGAGAAGATTGTTTCAAGTTCAGGCAAAGGAACAATACCTCTGGAAGGTTCTTCAGGCACCAGGACTGGTGAATGTCAATTACTTACTGAATGTTTTCTGAAGGACTAAAAGAATGGCACCCAAGTGAGCTGTCTAATAAAAAGCTGAGCTGTCACCTATCTCTGGTAAGTCTGGTGAGATACCCAATACCTGGACTTAGATTTCTGGTCCATAATTTGGGAAGCCATACTTTGAGAGTCTGGATCTTTGGAAAGAGCTTTTACTATGGCCACTTTATCCAGCAGACGAGGAGCACAAACTTGCTAAAAGGTTTATCTCATTTCTGCCAATCTGGAGTTTTCAAAGGTAAAATATGGGAGAAGGTAGCCGATTATCAGATCAGGTCAAATTCAAGTTCACCTGTCCTCAAAGCTTGTGATCTGCACTGTAGCACTTTGCTCAGGGAGATTCCATGCACACAGGAATCGCTGAACTGATGAGAGACTCCATGGAGAATCCTTGCAGAAAGAACGAACCCTGCAACCTGAGTCATCAGGTGCAAATCTTTAATTAATGCAGCCACAGCCTAGCTGAGATTCTCCCCAGCAACTCCATCACTCTAGGAAATGGCTCTGCATCAGATCTGAGGGCTCTGAGGAGACTAGCAGGCAAAGTCTTCCAAAGATAGTGGTGGGAACCCATCAAAGGCAGTAGTGTGCAGAGTACACAGTGGCTTAGCCATGCAGCGAGATGACTAGAGCTACAGGCGCTGTGCAGAAAGGCTGAATATTGGAAATGGATTTACTCAGTCAATGAGAACACTTTCAAGCCTAATTGAAATGGTCCCTGGTCAAATACTATCTGAAAAGTTGGCCATTGAGTTCCAAAGTGATATGTTAAATAAACAGCAAGGTCTGGAGGGAGCTGGCTTGCCTGAAGCTGACATTTACTGTGTGCTGGGTCTGTTTTCAAAATTCTCAGGCGCCTATGTCTCTATTTGCTGTTTTAGGGGAGAAGGGACGATTAATTGGGCATTTCCTTCACCATAAAAGTAAAAGGAACATTATTCTTTCTCTTCTACTAAAAGATAAACCCTAGCTTAGAGACCTTGATTCTGAGATCTAAATGCCCAGGATCTACTTGTTTAGTTATCTTACTTTCCCCATTGTCAATGTGGGTGATGCAGTCGAGATGTGGCCAGAGCCCTGGTCCAGCAATCATGGCCCTAGTGCTCTGTCTAGACTCTAGCACTAATTGACTGGGAGATCCTGGGTCTTTTCTGGCTTTCAGGGCTGGACTTGAAGACCTCTAAGAACTCCAAATAATCGCTATAGCCTCATGCTTCCTGAAGCTAGTGATGGGTGACAGCATGTCCCTTGTAAATTATAAATGCTGAAAGGGGGAGCAATCTCTGTCCCTCAGTGGGCAGGCATTGGAGCTTTGGGAAGATCCAAAGAGACGAAACTGATGCAAGATGCTACAACTTCAGAGTCAGAGTGGGAAATGACGCTTATCTTAATGAGCAGCTCAGCTGGAGGGGCTCTAATGGCCTGGGGAGAGGGTGGGAGGTGGGAGGGCTGAGATCTCAGCTCCAGAAGCCTGGCAGGCTGACTGCTATTTGCTTGTTCCAGGTGCTAAATAGTGTGCATCCTTGTGGGGCCTGTTGTGGACAGTGACCCAGGTCTCCCAGGTGGAGGTCAGGCTGCTGACCTGGGCTGAGCTGGGTGTGCAGCAGGTGCAGAAGCTGGAGCTCCGGAACCCTATCAGCAGGATGGCTTTTCAGTTCATGAACAGTTTCCTTAACTTAATTGGCTCTCTAGGGCACTGGGACTCACACTGTGCACCTCAGAACAGTACCTGTTACTGGGAGAGCAATTCCCCTGGCAGTAGGAAGGAGGCAGGCTATGTTTTGGGGGAAAGGCATAGCTAGAATAGATTTGGTGAGGGAGGGAGTTCACGGTAGCTGTGATTGAAGGACGACAAATCTTGGAGGGGTCTCTTGTTTGCTGGAACTCTCTCATTCAAGGGAGATCAGTCATAGTTGATATTGTGGAGGATGGAGAGCAGAAAAGACCCTTGGAGCTTGTCTCTAACCTCTCACTGCATAAATAGGTCATGAGGAGTCCAGAAGGGCTAGAGGCTGCTGAATGTCACATAACTGGTCACTTACAGAACCAGAAAAAATATCCAGCTCCCTTGCCTGCCAGTCCAAGGCTTGCCTGGGCTTAAGGGCCAGTAGGAACTGCAGAGCTAGAGTAGGAACTCTGCTGCCCTTGGTTCCCCTACTGTCTCTGTCCAGGCCCAGTTGGAAATGGGGACAGTGGCTTTGCATGGAGTATTTCAGGCATCAGTCCTTGGATTGAGTCTTGAGATTTGAAGTGAAAAGATTCTAACTCTTGGCTCAGATCTGCTGCCTGGCCCTGCCCCACAGTCCTGGATCCCCCAGCTTGATTTCAGTTCACCTATTGCCTCTGTGGGTTATTCTTCCAAATCCTCTAGCTTAAAACCTGATCACTCTCTCTTATTCTGGCCTGCATTTCTAGTTACTTATCGAGGCTCCCAATTGCTTGTAGTTCAGAACAGAAATTTAGCATGGCCTTCCAGGCTCTTCCTAGTCTGACCCCAAACTAATTTTAGAGCCTCATCTTCTGTCATTCCTCCATATGACCTAGCTTTACCAATCTTTCCCAAGAAGCCCACATTTTGACGTCTGAAATTCTCTGTTTATGGTATTCCCTCCTCCTGAAATGCCCTTTCCTTATTAGTAATATCCTACCTCAAACTGAAGGTGCAGCTCAAATGTGACCCAGTTATCAGAACTAGAGCACATAGGGAGGGATGTGGGTTGACTTGGGAATAAATGGGATTTTATTCCATTAGCAGAATTGAACCCCAAAGGGTAAGGCTAGAACAATTTAAGTAGTTGTTACTTTAGGCCAGCGGTCAGCAAACTTTTTTTTAAGGGGCCAGATAGTAAATATTTTTGGTTTTGCGGGTTATACAGGCTCTGTCACAACTACTCAGCTCTGCCACTACAGCACAAAACAACCATAAACAATATGGAAATGAATGGACATGACTGTGTTCCAATAAAACTTTATTTACAAAAACAGGCGAGCTTTGGTTCTCTGACCCCTGTTTTAGGCTCTGCCTGGGGTGATATTTGGATCTGTGGGTGACATCAAGTAGGAATAGCTATGTAGGAGTCAGGCAGAGCCAGAAAAATATGGCAGTGAATCACAGGGAGGGGTAGTGTTAGGAGGAGGCTCATGGCAGAGAGGCCAGGAGGAATAGGAGGGAGTTAATTTTGGCTAGAATATAGGATTGCTTAACGGAGAGAAGTGGGAACTTTGGAAAGGAAATTTAGGGCCACATTGTGATGATCTCAACTAATTTAAACTATTCTGTAGACAGCGGGGAACCATCGAAGGTTCTTGGTCAGTGGAATATAGTCAAATCTATATTTTTGAAAAGTCATTCTGCCTCACAAGAATGACTGGAGGAGACAAGACAGGATGCAAGAAGACCTGCTAGAAGGCTCCTCCAGTTGTCCAGGCCATTGGTTCCAGATTATTGGTCTTGAACCAGAGCTGGTCCTGGATGCTTAAGAATTATTTGTGAAACTTGGTAGAAATATAGATTTCTGGTCCCACACCCATACCTAAGAGATTTGGATTTGATTGCTTTGGAATTTATAACAAACCCTCTGGATTTGTGAATCACTAATCCATCAAGGCAGTGGCTATGGGTGCCAGAGAAAGTAGGACACAAGTCAGGTAGGATTTGGCAACTGCCCTCTTCGTCCTCCTGTTACCTGTCTCTGTTTATGATACCCCATCCATTTGACTTCTTTTTCTTCACCTACCACCACCCCCCTCAATATCCTATTTTGGTTATATTCTGTCAGTTCTCTTTGAGATGACTCTTCTGTCGCTTTCTTTCTATTTCTACCCTTGTTCAGGATCCCATTAATGCTCAACTGCCCAAGCCTCCTCCCTGACTGCCCCTGTCTCTAGTCCATCAAGATAATCGTAAAGCCAAGCTCTGTCTCTCTCTAGAACCTTTTTGGGCTGCTTTTGCTGTTAGGACAAAGGCCAAGCTCCTTAGCTTAGCATTCAGGGCCCTTCAGGAGCTTACTCTTCTGCCGGTTTACAAGCTCATTCTGTGTCACTCCCGTCTGTGCTTTTGAAATTTTCCTGTACTCTGTACTTTTGCAATTATCTTGTACTTGTAGTCTTGCCCCATTCCAATATTTTTGCTCCAGCTTGATCCTGTTTTTCCTTCCCTTTTTCCTCCCTGCTCCTGTATGATTGTATCTCCCTTGGGGGTGGAGTTAACTGCCAAGGGACACCTCCCAGGACCTTTGTGCATCATAAAATATGTTTCTTCTCCATCTGAAGTCCTAATCCTCCACTTGTGACGGACAATTGGTCACTATGGCAACTGACTGTGACGTCACAGGATAAGGACTTCAGGTGAAGTGGCAGGAGCAGGTGAGTGTGTAGGAGACAGATTTTAATGTCTGTCGAAGCCCCCCACCCCCCACCCTCCTTCAGTGCTTGGGGCATAGAGGGATATCTTGGGCTCCTGCTGATTTTAAAAATGATGCGGTGAGAGTGTGTGCCTGGCATCTGCGTGCTGCAGCAGTGTGGGGCTGACAGAGTGTGTCAACTTGAGCTCTGGCTGTGCAGGCACCGCTGCTGCGTGAGCCTGTTACTCCATTCTGGGTTGCTATTTTGATACCCAGATTGCATCATTCTTCCTACGTATAAACAGGGGGTCCCCAGGGCCCTGCAGCTACTCACTTCTCCACCAACACTGTTGTTGTGATGAGCTCTATTTAAATGAGCTGCCGGATCCGGGCAGGTTCCAGCCATACATGAGCACTGTCATTTTGGGGAACATGGAGGGCTGAAGGATTTTTGGATCGAGTCCTAAAAGGCTGAGAGTGATGGCCTCCTGAGCTGAGCAGAGAGCGACAGAGCTAGTTCCTGAAAGTTGAAAATCTCCTTTTCTTCCTTCTGAGCTTCTATTCCAAGGCACCCAGAGGATTAGGAAGGAGCTGCAGCTAGGAAGAGAGTCGCCTCTTTGAGGTCTCCCTCTTGCTGTTCAGTTTGGGAAAATTGCTGCAGAGCCTTGGAGATAAACAGGAACAGGAGGAGCCAACCAAGCCTTTTCTTGCAGCAGCATCTCAGGTGAGCTGGAGAAATGCAACCCTGGCTGAGGATGCATCAGAGAAAGGAGGAGAGGATCCAGGCTGCTCCCCTACCCCACCCAGTACCCAGCCCCCCGGGGCTTAGGCCCTGCAGCCCAGCTAGCTGCAGCATGCTGGGTGGGTGTTCCTGGGCTCTTGGTAAGCACCATTCTCTGGGGCCTGTGGTGGGCTCACCTGTCGCTCTTCTGACTTTTCTCCCAGGTGTCGCTCTAATCAAGGGCAGCAAGGGCCACAGGTAAGCCTGCTGGCAGCCAGGGGCAGGAGCAGCAGTCACTCGGGATCCAAATCTGTCTTTCTAGCAGGGACTGGGCATCTGGGGAGTGGGTGCAACATATTTCTCAAAGATGGTGCTGCTCTGATCTATGGGCTAGCTAGAGGAAGGCTTCAGGGGCTTGTGTGGTGGGGGTCTTAGCTGATGCCCAGTACCCTGAAGCTGACCTTGAGTGGCAGGACAGGAATGGTTAGTGAGGATGGCCAGCTCACCAGAGGATACAACTAGAGTGTTTTTTCTCTTTGTACAGTCTCTGAGAGAGGCATAGGGAGATAGAATGTCTTACTTGTAGTTACAGAGGTAATCAGGGACTGCTCATACCATCTTTGTTTTACAAGGGCTCTGTGGTATTTAGCCAAGTTCCTTCCTCTCTCTGGGCAAGATGAGCAGTGAAAAAAGCTAGGTCTGTCCAGCTTTGGTTTTACAGGTGAGACCTGTCTGCTTCAGAGGATGCCACTGGCCTGTTGGAGTCAGAGCTTGGGCCCCAGCTACAAAGTTTCCTGGAGCCCTAGACAAGAGCTGTAGAATGAAGGACTTCTTAACTCTCAGAGGGTTGGTTGCTTAGCACTGAGCTCAGGCTTATACACATGGGGTATGCGTCCCTACCTGGTGGGCTGAGCTGACCCAATGCTAGCTTTCTGAGACCACCTTGGCATTTTTCTCCACCCCAGCGCCCTGGTGCCCAGGTTGCCTTGACTCTGCTGTTCATGTCTGAAGGGTGGACTACCCAGTCTTGGCCCCCTCCCTTGCTGCTTCACTAAGTCGTGGGCTCAGCACCCTGTCTAGGACCCTGTAGCAGCCTTGTAGTGCCAAACCTCAGGCTGCACCCTTAGCCAGCTCATCGGTCCTTCTGTGGAGCTGGGGCTTAGGGGAGGCAAAATGTCTGCCAACTCACTGCCAACCCCTAGGGTACCTAGGTATCAGGATACCCTTCTGTATGTTGAGCATCTGGCCTTTGCTCTTCTCTGTCAGAAGAGTAAATGCATCACAGTTGCAGATTCTTTAACATTTTGGAGCCTCTTTAAAACTGGGTGAGCCTGCCTTTCTCAGCTGCCAGATAGAGGAGACAGAGTGATCAGGTTCAGCCACAGGGAAAGGGGTGCTCTGTCTAAGGGGTCCTCAGACTTGGTTGTATATTGCAGTCACCCAGGGAATTTTTAAAAGTACTGATGCCTGGATCTTATCACTTGAAACTCTGATTTAATTGATATGGTATGTGGACTGGACATCAGGATGTTTAAAAGTACCTCGTATGATTCAGATATGTAACAAAGTGTGAGAAACACTGGTCTGTAGAATGAAACTGCCCTCAGATGTATTTTCTCCAGGCAGAAAAACTCTCTTCACTTGCCTTTTTTCAAAGATCATATTTCTTAAAACTTTAACCATAGCTGGGGCTGCTTTCAGTTTATGCTGGATTCCCAGGTCCAGAGCTGATTCCATGCCATCATTAGAGTCTGATCATTATTATGGAATCTTTTACTTATAATTAAAGTATTTAGTTGATTAACATAAAATTACCTTTTTTATTTACACTTGGATTAGAGAGGAGCCTAGCATAGTGAAAAGGGCTACGCTTTAGAGACAGACAGACTTGGGTTTCTTTTTTTTAAAAATCCTTACCCAAGGATATTTTTCCATTTATTTTCAGATAGAGTGGGAGGGAGGGGGGAGGGAGTGGGGAAGGGGGGAGAGAGAGAGAGGGAGGGAGGGAGAGAGAGAGAGAGAGAGAGAGAGAGAGAAAGAAAGAAAGAAAGAAAGAAAGAAAGAAAGAAAGAAAGAAAGAAAGAAGGAAAGAAAGAAAGAGAAACACCGATGTGAGAGAGACACATCGATTGGTTGCTTCCCACACGACCCTGACCAGGGCCAGGGGATGAACTGCAACTGAGGTACGAGGTACGTGCCCTTGACCGAGATTCGAACCTGCAACTCTTTGGTCCATGGGCCAATGCTCTAACCGCTGAGCCAAACTAGCCAGGGCCAGACTTGGGTTTCAATTGTAGTTCTGCCCTTGCATTGTATGATCTTTGATGAGTGACAACTTCTTGGAGCCTCAGTCCCTCCAACTATGAAGTGGGGACATAGCCTACCTCTCAGGGTGGTTTGATGATTAAATGAGATAACACACATAAAGTGCCTGATAACACAGGAAGTGGTGATACAAGAGTAATTTGTCCCACATATCCCAGGGACCAGAAGTGCTCACTTTTACAATAGACTGACTGAACATCCTTGGATTTCAGAGCCACTCTACCAGGCTACTAGGTCTCCAGGAGGACCCCTGGTACCTGTGACTTCATTCTTCATTCTGAGAGCAGAAGCCCCACCTCCTGTGGGGATGGTTGTGTGGCCTTTGGACCATTTCTTATAGTTGATATTCCTGTGTATGAAATAGAAGCTCAAGGCAGTTACTTGAATAATTCGAATAGAAAAAAAGCAATATATCTAAATAATATTTTATGTAACGTGATTATAATATGTGTTAATAGCTAAATTAATGTTAAATATTATAAGTAGATGTTTGATCATTTTAAATACATAACATAGCCCTAAGAGTTCATGTATTCCCAGTGTCTTTAAAACTTTTGTTTTGGCATCCTCATTGAAAAATGGGGAATTCTCTTTTTTAAAAAAAAAAAGCTCAAGGTCGACACAGCTTGATGGGGTTAGGGACCTTCTGAGGGAAGATAAGAATTTCTGGACAAAGTATTGTGACACAGAGAACACGTCCTGTGTGTTCATTCTTGGCCCCACAGTCTCCTGGGGACCTGCTCGCACCCTTGCCATGATTCTCCATCCCTGCTGTCTACTGCAGCAGCCCTTCTTCACATGGACCAAGCCCACAAGCTTGTCTCTGGACTTGCTGACTTGATAGCCAGGGCGCTGTTTGGCTGTCTGTGCCTTCCCATCTTGCCCAGGGTAATATTTCTGAAGCCTGGCTACAATAGGCAGAAGAAGAGGGTAGGATAATCCATACTTCCCTGATATTCCCGTTTCCCTCATTTTAAGGATGTAGAAAGTACGGTTCAGAGAAAGGGAGTCACGTACCTAAGGTTACACAGATAGTGCCAGTCTTGGGCCTGGAACCCACATCTTCCAATTCACAGTCTTTCCCAAGTACCACAGCTCTGCTCTGGGTCAGACCTGATTCCTTTATCCTCCTGGGCTGGCTTTTTTTCTGTCACCTTGAAAACTTCCAGATGGCTTCTAACTACTTTCAGTTGCTGTGAGTGCAAGGAATACACGTGGAATACTCTAACCCAAAATAAACATAATTGTCCAATTTGCTAAAAATCATGCAATATTTTTTAGTACTGATTGTGGATTATTTTTGTGTAGAGACATATAAACAGATAGTTAGAATGTAAGGTGATATTTGTTATACTAGAAGGATGTTCATGGTGGTGTGGGGACTCAGAAGAGGGAATAAATAACTTATCCTGAGTGAAATCAACCCTGCTTCTCAAAGGTAGAACATTTGGAACAGGTTTGAAAGGATGAATAGGAGTTTATCTGAAAAGGAGGCGAGCAAGAAAGAGTATTTCAGGGAGAGGGAAGAGCACTTTTACAGTTATGCAAAAGTTTGGTGTATTCAGGAGATAGCAGAGATTTGGCGTGGCAAGGACATAGGGTGTGTGGCAGATGAAGCTAGAGATGCAACTAGAGAGAGAGAACGCCAGCTTGGAAAGGGCCTGAGAACCAAGATGAGGATTTGGGCCTTTGAGGCCAAGGGAGGCAGAGGATATGTGATGAGGGCTTCTCTGATCTATTCAGTTATTTCTCTTTTTTCATGATGCTAATGAGGCTGTGTTAGTATGACTAATGTGTGGGCCACTGGTACCAGGGAGTTGGGAGCCTGTGGAAATTTTCAATGATTAGAACAGCATTTCTGACCTAGGGGTAGATGAGTAGGGTCTTCCCGGGGTGAGACAAGTGGAAGGGAGGAACAGTCACCTGATTCCCCTGCATGAGGCCACCTGTGGAGAGCATCTTTCTCCACTCCGGCCACTGTTCTTGATGGAAAGGAGACTAGGAGATTCCAGATCCAGTTCTGTCCATGATTCTGTGAAGATTGGGGGAGGTTTTTAAATTTTGGGGGGCTGCGGGGAGTGAAAGGAGGAAGAGTATTAAACTATTATTTTTCATGATTTTGTGGATTTTAATTTTTCCAGCTCCATCAATTAGTTTTTGCTTCATAATAAGCCACTTCAAAACTTCATGGTTAAAACAACAATGAAACTTTAATTTATGATTCTACAGATTGCTGTTTGGGCTGGAATTCTCAGCTGGGTTGAGCTGGGCTTGGCTAATCTCAGCTGTGCTCACTCCTGTGTCTGGGTTCAGCTGGTGGGTCAATGGGAGCTAACTGGCTTATGATGGCTTCAGGTGGGACACCTGAGACAGCTGAGGCCCTCTCTGCATGGCCTCTCATCTTCCAGCAGTCTTACCTGAGGTTGTTCATGTGGCAGTCTTAGAGTTCCTGAGAGCAAGAGCAAAGCCATACAAAGCCACAGGAGGTTTAGGCTTGGATCTTGTCCAGTGTCACTTTTGCTGCATTCTGTTGGTCAAAGAAGATCAGGAGCCAGCCTGACTTCAAAGGGTGGAGAACAGACTCAGTCTTCTAGTGGTTAGGATTACAAGGGCACAGACACACAGAGGGGAAGAGTTTGTGGCCATTTTTCAATCTATCTCTCAGACTATTTGATTTTCATCATCTGGGAGAGTCATTACCATCATGAAGGGAATATGAGAAATCTTTTGAATTCAAAGTCAACATTCATAAATGATCATGTGCTTTCTTAAGTATTATCTAATTTGATTCCCACAGCAACTCTTGTTTTCCCTTTCTATTTCACATGTGAAGATACTGGGCATAGAGGAGTTAAGTGAGTTTAAGTGACTTGCCAACCAAGGTCATGGGGGTGGTAAACCTGGTGTTCAAACTTACATTGTCTGACTACAAGTCTAGAGCAACTGCCATTGTACCCTTTTGATTATTTGAGGATAGAAGACTGGTGGTACTGCAGCATTCACTGCCATAGGCAGCCCCTTTCCATGTTGTTCTCGTCCTTGGGCACAGGCACCTGGTCCTGCTCAGGAGGCTCATTTCCTTGAACCTGGTGAGCTGATTGCTCTTGGGGTGGGCCTAAAGAGCACTATAGTCTCCAGGGGGGAAGTCTGATGCTGTTTATATAGTTTAGGAGCCCGCTATGCTGAGGAACGTGTTGGAGATGGTTGCATTTCTTTGGTAAGAGGAGGTTAGGACAAGATATTCATGTTCACAGGTGAAACATACATATATGTGATGCACCCAAGATGGACTAACTGGAGAAGGCCCAATAAAAGCTCTCTAAGCCCCAGGAGCAAACCGCTTGGTCTTGGCTGTACCAAGAGAAAAGTACCTCCTAGATGAGCAGTCAGGAAGGCCTTGCCTTTCTCTGGTTAGGGCCTTTTGGAAGCTCTAGCTTTAAGATCTTGAAAGTAATTCTGCTACCCGGTAACCTTAATGGCTGGAGCTGTGCCCTAGGCTAAACGAATTCCCTGGAATTTAGCCATTAATGGGAGCTGGGCTCTTAGGGTTGTGGAAAGAGGAGTGGGAGCAGCAGAAGGCACCCAATTATCAGAACCAGAGCAGGGTTGGGCCTGTAGTAGAATGGCTTGTGGAAGGGGAAAGAAGGTAGGACCAGGCAAAGATAAAGATGTAAAGAGGTGTGTAGGGCACGTGCCTAATGGGGTGGTCACGTTCACAGTATCTAGATGGAAAGTGCAGGCTATGGCGTCAAACATACTTCATTTGGCACAAATGGTATTGGCACATACCTTGGTGTTGTGTATTAGAAAGCCTCATATCCAGGCCTTATGTATAATCTGCCGTGTTGCCCTGACTCTGCTATCTTTTTCCCCCCTCCCAGAGCTCATCTCCTGTCCTGGGTGTAAGCGAGTGTACCCTACCAGGGATGTAACTGAACATTTATTTCTGCAGTGCTTTTCTGCTGGGCAATTCAAGATGGCCAGGGTAAGTCAGGACAAGCAAAGAAGCAGCTGATCCTTTTTAGAAATCTGTGGGGCCTCGTCCATAAGTCTGTCTTACTTATTCATCACTCCATCAAACTTGTTACCCTACTGTCAGTCTGCCTAATCATCCATCCATCCATCCATCCATCCATCCATCCATCCATCCATCCATCCATTCATCTATCCATCCGTCCATCCATCTGTCCTTCTGTGCATCTATCCAGAAAAGATAGATGGGGTTAGGGAAAACAAAATGGGAGTGTTTTCCTCTGTCTTACAGTTCTTACCAAAAAATATCAGTATTGAGCTTGCATTTCCTTTTTTCTCCCCCTGAGTTGAAACTCATGCACCAATGGGTTTATCAATCTTGCCTGAATTTAACAAGAAATACCTTTAACCCGAGTTTCTGAAATTTCACCTAACTCACTGACTGGTTCTCCTTCCTGTCCTTTCTCCACTAGGGTACCCTAACCACTACATTTTATTCATTTGCCATTTTACTCATTTGCTCCTGTATCTGATTCTTACTGAATATATTACATGTGCTAGGCCCTGTGCTGGGTGCTAGGCAGACAGAGACCCATGTTCTCTACCCTCAAGGAATTCATAATTTAATTAGTAAAACTTGTATCCACGCCCCCCCCCCCCCCCCACCGTGGTTTTTCTGGATGCCAGTGTGAGGAGAAAGCTGTTAGAATCTACATCAGTTTAGTGGCCTATATTATTTAGGAACAGACAGACTAATTTTTTCCAAATCTCTTCTCCATGTGCTTCACATCAGCCCTGCAAGGTATTTGCTGACCAAATGAATGAACATTTGGACTAGGGAGGACTGGGTACTATTGGGCCCAGCAGGCTTCAGTTGTAGAAACATAGCTCTGAGTGTTGGTCTATGCTTGGTGTTTCCTGGCTGTGTACAATCATCTCTCTGTGTACGCCACATCTGTGGCTTCCTCTTCTCTGCAGGCACGTTGAACTTTCTGCTCCTGCTTTCCCATTTTCCTCCCTTGTCTGCCTGGTAAACTACTCATCATTCCATATTCAACTCAAATGTCACCTCTTTATGAAACCTTTCCTGGCCTCTCCTAGACTGAGCTCCTGGACTCTTCTCTTTGTTTCCTTAGTGCTTGGTGCATAGTTTATCACAGCGTTACTCCTGTCGAGGCTGTGTACCTTATTCATTTGGGTACCCTCATCTTTAGCACAGTACTTGTGTTAATAGCCCCTGAGGCCACTATTCTTTTAGTCACAAAGGTTGCTTTTCTTCACAAGCCCCCACATGTCAGTCACTCCCAGGCAGATCTCCAAATGGACTGCACTCCAAACTAGTGGAGGAACAGCTCTGCAGGACCCAGTCCATAGAGCACTGAGCACCCATAGAGGCAGGCCCCAGAAAGGATATTGTCAGTAACTCCGGAACTCTCTGCTTTCAGAACTGCTCTGAGTGCAAGGAGAAGAGGGCAGCACACATCCTTTGTACCTACTGCAACCGCTGGCTGTGCAGTTCCTGCACCGAGGAGCACCGGCATGGCCCTGCCCCTGGGGGGCCGCTCTTCCCCCGGGCCCAGAAGGGGTCTCCAGGTATCATGTTTCCACTCCCTACCAGCTCACATGCCCTTAAGCAGTGCTGAACCCTAAAATCCTGAGAGAAGAGCTCTCTGACATTGTTTCCCAGCTGGGAATAAGGGTGGGTTCAGAGCCTTTCCCAAAGGAAGCTGTCTCCTCCAGAGTCACCGTCACAGTCACAGTGTAAGTCACTCTGGGATCTTCCTGTTGTGGGTGGGAGTGGATGAGTGTGGGTGAGGTGGTGCAGGGAGGAATAGTTTTGAATTATCATGGAAGATAGCTGAGTTCCTTATTTTCACCTCTATTTACAACAATCATGCCTCACTTCTATTTAGTTACTTAATTAAACAGCCTGTATCAGGGCTTGTCCATATGTCTAACACCCTTTATTTTAAATGACAGTGTTTTTTTTAAAGTCTTTTCCCAAGGCTCTTAAACCATGGGAGGGTTTTTACCTTTGTCATACCCACAGGAACCAGATTTAATGACCCATGTGATCTGGCCTGGAGCCTAGTGAGGCTGGGTAGCTGTTTCAGCCCCACCATACAGAATCCTGGTTAACGCAGAGGTTTAGGTTGAATTTTGAGGAGTTGTTATCCTGCCGGCAATCCATGTGCTGCAGTAGTAGCAAGTAACTTCCTCTGCCTCCAGCAGGTGGGGGGATGCCTGGGGCCTGACAGTGTGTTATTTTTGGCTAGCTGGGCAAATCCAGCTGGGCTACGCCTGCATTCCTACTTGTGCTCCTGAAACCTCAGTGACCCAACAAGAGGCCTCTTCTGTTTGTACCACCTATATCCTTAAAGCTCTCTGTCTCCCCTGTGTCCACTGAGGGCCAAGGGCTACTCAGTGGAGCTTAACTGAGAGTTCTTCCTGAGCAAGAGAAGCCCACTTTCTCCATCTTGTCTGGCAGGAGTGAATGGTGGTTCCGGGGACTTCGCCTTGTACTGTCCTCTACACACACAGGAAGTGCTCAAGCTATTCTGCGAGACCTGTGATGTGCTCACATGCCATAGCTGCCTCATGGTGGAACACAAAGAACACAGGTGGGGCTGGCTGGCTGCTCAAAGGGGATTGGGAGGGCTCTGGACTCCCTACCTGTGGGAGTGTTGGCTCCCAGTGCATCAGAATTCTTTCCCTGCCTAAGCCAACCTTCAGCCTCTGGGCTAAAGTTTTCTCTGCTCCTGTTGTGGGGCTTCTTTGCAGAAGGACTAAAAGGCCAAGAGCCTGCAGTATCTCTGACTTATCCTAGATGTAATCTCAGCCTCCATCAGCCTGGCTGAGACATGCACTGTGAGGATTCTTGCTTGGCTGAAGTGCCCAGAATAAAACTGTTTTCCTCAGCTTTTTCTCTGCTTCCTCCTCTAGGTGCAGACATCTTGAAGAAGTTCTGCAAAATCAGAGGATGCTTCTGGAAAGTGTGACTACACAGGTGGCTCATAAGAAATCCAGTCTACAGACATCTGCAAAACAAATTGAGGACAGGTAGCACAGGCTAGCCCCTTGCCAGCTCGGGAAATGTTCTGTTCCCTCCCATCCTGGACATGCCATTAGGCAGATGTGAGCATATGTCCGAGAAGGCCTTAGAGGTCTCAGGGCCAGTGAAAGGGCTTTGGGCCATCACTTAGTGAATTGGACCAAACTAGGTCAGAATGATCAGTGTGAGTCTGGGCCAAAGTACATGCCCTTTGAAAGTGGCCGTGAGGTAGCCAGAGGTTGGTACTTGAGAACAAGGGCCCAGAGTAGATACCTGGGGAAGAGAGTGCTGTTTATCCTACAGGTGCAACAAATAAGTAGTAATCTGTCCTTAGCACCCCTTTCCCAGTGTTTTCTGTAGAAATCTATAAATGATGTGAAATCATTGTTATTTTATGGAGAAAGAGGAATTACTAGGTACTAAGAGTTTACCATGTGGCAGGCATTAGGTTGGGCATCATACATGCATTATTTTTTTCAATTTTTACAGTTCTTTGAGTTGGGTTATCTCCATTTTACTGACGAGGAGACTGAAGTCCAGAGAGGTTAGGTGATTTGTTTAAGTTCACACAGTCAGTGACTGAGCTGAGTTTGGAAGCTAGGTCTGTGTGACTTTGAAACCTATGTACTTTTTTTTTTTTAACAATTTTACTGAGATATAATTTGCATACCATAAAATTTCCCTTTTAAAATGTACAACTCTGTGGTTTATAATATATTCATAGAGTTGTGCAACCATTATTATCTACTTTCAAAACATTTAATCGTCCCAAAAAGAAACCCCATACACGTTAGCAGTCATTCCCCATTTCCCCAACATCCCCAGTTCTTGGCAACTACTAGTCTACTTTCTGTTTCTACCCATGCTCTTTTTACTGCGTGGCACTGTTTGGTGGTGCATTCTCCTTTTTAGACAACAGATTACATGAACTCATACCCACACTTACTCACTCTGTCCAGCCTCTAGTCGTGTGAACTGTTGAGCTGCTGGGTATACCTGGGTGGTGGACCTGAGGTTTACCTAGAGAAAACCAGGTTGAACTTTGGGCCATTGGCCCACTTAGATCAAGTGAGCTGGCTTGTACAAAGGGTGGGGTGGTGGAGGAAAGTTCTCGTTTCTTTATATATGGTACCTGCTGGGCCCTGATCTCAACAGTCAGCCTCCAACTTGTTGGCTCTTATGTTTGCTATCTCTAGGCCCTCATAGTGGAGGGAAGGACTCACCATGCAATGTCTCATCCTGTTTACAGGATTTTTGAGGTGAAGCATCAACACAGGAAGGTGGAAAACCAGATCAAAATGGCCAAGATGGTTCTGATGAATGAGCTGAACAAACAGGCCAACGGGCTCATAGAAGAGTTGGAGGTATATGTGCACAGATGCATCAGGTAGATGGGTTCTGTGCTCTCCCTAGGTCAGAATCCAGGCACATATCAAACGTGGAACTGGTTCCAGGGCTCAGAGCTGCTTGGGTTGGAATTTATGTGCTCTTTCTTGCTCCCTGTAACTTGAAATGTCCAGTCTAATTTTGGGAGGGTGGCTCATTAAGAGCTAGAAAGTTAGTTCAAACTCCCATCAGTGATATGGCTCTAAGGCAACTGCCTTCCTGGACTATGCAGCGTTATAGCCTTGGAAGAGAGTCCTGAAACAACCCACCTTCTTTATCAAGTTATGCCTAAGATGTAGACATTCATTCATTTTCTCACTCATTTATCACCTCTTCCATATTTGCACTATAAAATCTACCCACACTTTTCTACCTGCCTTCCTCCATCCCTCAGCAGCCCATGGCAGCGCTCTGTCCTGCTGTCTTCCTCTTCGGGTGCAGTCTCATCTGATTCCACCAGTGTTCACACTGATACACACAGGCCACCAGGTTTCCCAAGCAAGTAGACTGCAGTCCAAGAACAGGATCAGGGACTCTATCTTCTCTCTCTGTACCCAGGGCATCACTAACGAGAGAAAGCGGAAGCTGGAGCAGCAGCTGCAGAGCATCATGGTTCTTAACCGTCAGTTCGAGCATGTGCAGAATTTCATCAATTGGGCTGTCTGCAGCAAAACCAGTGTCCCTTTCCTTTTCAGCAAAGAGCTGGTAAGAAGAACTCTAACTCCTTAATCACTGTTTTTGAGTTAGTAAGTGAATGCTATTTTTTACCAATCCCCCAGTGCAAAAGGCCAGGTGCTAAAATCAACCTGCCTTCTTCTAGGCAATTCAGCTGGGAAATTCTGTTGTTATTTGTCTTAGGTCTTGGATTTAGAAATTATCCTGGACACTAGTGGTGTGCTGGTCATCCCATACAAAGTTACTTGGGTTTAAGTGGGGGCTAAGAGGAAAGAAGCTGAGGATGATGTTGAAGTGTTGGGCTTGGATGAAAGAGGAGGATGCCCAGGAGAAGGAGCAAGAATTTTTGAGAGAAGTTGGTGGGGTTCATATTTGGATGAGGAGGCAGGAGAAGGACTTGAAGATACTAAGGTTCTAGAAAATGAACATATGGCAGAGGACCCGAGGCTAAAGAGCCATGGTTTTGAGCCCTTCAACCTGTCCAAAGAGTGAGGGAGAGGGAGTTGTCATTCAGGCGCAAGATGCCCAAAGAATGACTTTGGTGCTGTTGTCAGATTGTGTTTCAGATGCAGCGATTGCTGGAGACAAATTGTAACACAGATCCTGGCTCCCCTTGGAGTATCAGATTCACCTGGGAGCCTAACTTCTGGACCAAGCAGCTGGCTTCCCTTGGTGAGCCAGGGCCTACCCTGTGGACTTTTACATAGTTGCTAAGAACGAATATAGAGCATCTGCTTAGCTTACTGGATAGGTCAGCATATGCCCAAAAGAAAGCACTCCCTGAGACTGCCTGAGGTCATGGAGTCATTCAGCAAATTTTCTTTTTTTGGGAGGGTGGCTGGTTAGGGTATGGGTGAGAGAGTGAAGAGCTTAAATATCAGTGACTATACAAGACTTTTGTAACAGGACCATTTGAAATCTGAGCTTCCCATTCTGCATGAATGTCCCTGTTCCCTTGGTTTCATTGCTGGAGAGGAGACGAGACAGTGGCCCTGCTCTACAGAATGTCATATGGCAGTGCAGGTGAACCTGTGTGTCTGTGGTTATACAGGGTGTACACATGTGTGGGCACAAATGGATATCTCAGCAACTGAGAGGGAGAGCGGAGAGAGGGGGAGAGGAAGGGAGAGAGAGAGAAAAGAGAAAAAGGAGAGAGAGAATAAAGAAGAGAGGAGAAAGGAAAGAGGAGAGAGAGGAAAGAGAAGAAAGAGAGGAGAGAGGGAAGAGAGAGAAAGGCAAAGGAGAGAGAGAATGTTGCACACATCCTTTGGAGTTGAGATGTAAGCAGATAATTCATGATCTTGTGCCCTTTTCTTTCCTGCTGCAATCATTTGCTGCCATTCATGTTTAGGCAGAATATAGACTTGTAGTTGTGTCTGTGTTGACAACCTAATGGTAGGGTTGTTGAACTAATAGCCAAATGTTGCCTTCATCTAGGGCTATTAATCTCATTGAAATTTTTTGAACTTGACAGAGTAATGAATGATATTTAGGATTTTGTTTTGCTGCCATCTCCCCTTTGATTTAACTCAACAGACCTTTGGTGGGCCCTTGCTTTTGGTCAGGTCTTATTCTGGGCACTAAGAGACCAAAGGTGAATAAAACACCTCTTGCCCTCAAGTTGCTCAGTCTTCCCTGAAGTAAGCCTCATGACAGCAATGAGCTGAAGGAGCCATTAGACTGAGCTAGCAGTAGATGTCATCTACGTATGCACAAGGCCCAGGACCTCAGAGGACAGTGCTGTGCCTGGCACTGAGCTGCGTTCCTGCTTCCCCACTTTCTTCCACCCTATTTGCCCAACACACAGTTCCCCAGGCCTGTATTTGGAGACTTGCTCATTGTCCTGGGGATGACTATCTCTTCTTTGCTATTTTCCAACACTTTCCCTTCCTTTATCCAATGTTGATTTTGTTTGTGTTTGTGTCTCAGTCTCTGTTGGGCTACTCTGTTAAATAAAGAATGGGTTCTCTTTGAGGGTGCCAGTGGTTTCTCTAATAGGATACAGTGTCAGGACTGAGCATCTGGAAAAAGCAGAGCTAATTCCTCAAACGTCCCAGGTCCCCAATGCTAGTTCATACTGGTCTCATTTAAGGTTGAGTCTTAGAGGTCAGGGGTTTAATTTCTTAATCTCTGTGCCTGGTATAGATTTGTTGAATGATGTCCATTGGTCCCAGGAGCAGGAGGTAGCAAGTAGGGAACAATTGCAGGTTACCTTTGGAAACCATCTCTCTTCTGAATTTCCAGGCTGTATAACTACAGAAGGTGGACAGCTGTCCCGGGCAGATACCCCTGCTTATGGAAGTTTACAGGGACCATCATCCTTCTATCAAAGCCACCAGTCTCCAGTGGCTCAGCAAGAGACTCTTAGCCACCCCTCACACAAGTTTCATTCTTCAGCACTGTGTTCCTCGTCTGTGTGCTGCTCCCACTGCTCCCCAGTCTCACCCTCCCTCAAAGGCCAGTTCCCCCCACCTAGCATACACCAAGCCCACAGCTTTAGGCAGCCTTCTGAGATGGTGCCCCAACAGCTGGGGTCACTGCAGTGCTCCACCCTGCTGCCCAGGGAGAAGGAGGTGCCCTGCAATCCTCACCCACCAAAGCTGCTGCAGCCCTGGCTGGAAACTCAGCCCTCCGTGGAGCCAGAGAGCACATCCCAGCGGCTGGGGCATCAGCTGACTTCACAGCCAGTGTGCATCGTCCCCCCGCAGGATGTTCAGTCAGGACCCCATGCCCAACCCACCTTACAGACACCCTCTATCCAAGTCCAGCTTGGCCACCACCAGAAGCTGAAGCTTAGCCACTTTCAGCAGCAGCTGCCCCCTCTGCCCCCTCCACCCCAGCAGCAGCCACCCCCACTTCTACCTCCACCCCAGCATCTGGCTTCTGGTCAGCATGAGAGCCCTCCTGGGCCTGCCTGTTCCCAGAACGTGGACATAATGCATCACAAGTTTGAGCTGGAGGAAATGCAGAAGGACCTGGAGCTTCTCCTTCAGGCTCAACAGCCCAGCCTGCAACTGAGTCAGACCAAATCACCTCAGCATCTTCAGCAAACCATTGTGGGGCAGATCAACTACATCGTGAGGCAGCCAGCACCCATGCAGTCCCAGAGCCAGGAGGACACCGTGCAGGTGAGCCTCAGTGTGGCTTGGGGCACAGTTCTCCCCACCCTAAGATCACTCAGGAACACAGCCTTCCCAATCACAGGGTGGTACAGGAACACAGTCTCTTCATCATAGGGTGGCCTTGAGCACAGCCCTCACATTTCAAGGCTTCCCTGGGCTCTACATCCCATCTCAGGAAAGCTCCAGAGAGCATAGTACCTAGTTCCAACACAGAACTGGGCTCAATACTCTCCAGAGTGGCCTAGCTGAGCCCTGTCCTCCTCTCTGTCACCAGGAACCTTGTCCATGACTAGAACCTTCTGATCTCTGTTGGATTCCTGCGGTGCCATGCAGAGGGAGGCTGTCTCTTATTTTTGTAACCTCCTTACTTTCCTTGCTGGGAACTTATGAATCTCAGACAGGGGAAAGGGAAAACTTAAGGAGCAGAGGGAGGGTATGCACTAGATGCTAGTGGGCAGCATCCTTATAACTGCACAACTATAGACTTAAAATATATTTCAAGCCTACTAAACTAGGTATGTTTTATATACACTCTATCATTTATCCTATCAGCAACAGTATTAGGGAGGCCTTCCCATCTGTATGTCATAGACACAGAATTGGAAGTTAGAGAGGGTGAGGAGTTTGCCTTGAGATCATAAAACGCTGAGTGGTAGAACCAAGCTTGGGTCTAGGCCTGCTTACTCTGTAATGCCACGGAATGAGCCTTGGTCTATCCCCAGGAGGATGATGAAGGCTTCTCCTCGCTTTTCCCAGTTAAAAGCCAATTGAAGAGGTGCAGTTTGTATCTCTGGGATCTTTACTGCCTTCTGCATCTTCATTCTTAACTCTTGCTTTTCTTTGTTTCCGGAGCTTCCTGTTCCAGTCCCTTTCCTCTGTTTCTCGCTTTCCCATAGCGGTGTCTCCTTTAGATCTGTAATCACATTGATATCTTCAAAGCAGCTCTAAGGACTTGCTTTATTACAAAACATAAGGCCTCACATGTATGCTTAGTACTCACAACTTTAGATCATGTTTTAGTGTTTTCCTTTGAGGTTCAGTTTCTATGAGGGGATATACAATGATCCTCAGTTTCTATGAGGGGATATACAATGATCCTCATAATCAGCAAAGGGTCTAGGGTTCATAGAGGACCACAAGCTAAATGTAAGTCATAACTGTTATGACTGCTAAGGCAAATAAGAGAGAGTTAGTTCAGAATTCTCTATTGGGGTTTTATCCTAAGACTGTTATTAGAATGTAGTCTTAGAAAGAATTTAGATAAGAACATCTTTCTGAAAAAATTTTAAGCAGTTCCCAGTGGTGATAATGGGGAGTGTAGGGTGGGTACTAACCCTTGCTGCAGCTGCTGCTACTCTGCAGTGAAACCCACTCAAGGTTTTATTTTCTTCTTCAGGCTACAGATGAGCCCACAGCATCTGACGGCCCAAAGCCATCCCTCTCTCTTGACAAGAATACTGCTAACTTGCCCCAGTCAACTGGGGAAGAAACCCCTCACAGTGTCCCCTCACTGGACAGCACCAGTCAGCACTCCTCTCCAAATGTGGTGAGAAAGGTACTACCGGAGCCTACTTTTCCTAACCACATGGGACCTGCTGCCAGCCAAGACCCCAGGGAGCTGGATGAGGAGGACTGGGTGGGGGGAGGCGTGTCCCTGTTCCATCCCTGGATGTTACACCACTCTGACTCATGCCTTCTGTCCTAATGAGTCAGCAAGTAAGTCCTCCTCATGCCCATTTCCACTCCCACATATATACTGAAAATGGGACCGGCTAAGCTTCATTTGGAAAGGGAAAGAGCCAGTTTATTGAACACTTAGTCTGTGCCTAGAACTGTGCATGTGCTTCACAAGTGTGCCAACCCTCCCAGCAGCTCTGTGAGGTGAGCAGTCCCATGTCACAGCTATGCAAACTGAGGTCCAGGGCCCTATAGCTAGTAGATGAAAGGGCCAAGGGTTATTTAAAATGAGGTCTGTCAGAATCCAAAGCCTGGACTTTTTCCTCTCTGCAATGAAATTGGGGAAAATATTTTATGTGACTCCACAGCCACAATGGAATTTGAATCAGTAGAATTTGTTGGCCTTAGAATTAGAATCAATGGAATTTGTTGGGTGAGCAGGGATGTCCTGAGCATCTAAGGGCACTGGGAGCTCTTGAAGATCAGCTATTAGAGCCCTTTCTGTCCACCCACCTCCCTGCTTGCTGGAAATGTTCATTGACTCTGGTGATAACCCAGAACCCCACAATTCCTCAGCTGTCCTACTCTTGCCCCTACCCTTTACCCCTACCCCTGCCATCCCCCTAGCTGGAACCTCAGTACTGTGTTATGCCCTCCACTCATCCCTCCCTATGCACCTTGGCCCTGTTCCTATTGTCCTATTGCCTTCTCTGGTCTGGTGCCCTCAGCTCTCTGATGCCTCCACTCAGCCCTCTACCTGAAGCTCTGTCAGCTGTTCTGCACCCTCAGCCCCATTCACAAACTATTCTGTGTACCTACCCCTCACATGTTTCCCCAGCAGCACCGGTGCCTTATATGCTTAGATCAGTCTATCTCAGTGTACTTGGGAAGAGAGTTTAGAAAAATAAGGGATGCCCAAAATGAAAAGTTAAATTGGAAATCCCTGGTGACTCTTGAAGTCTGGGTAGGTCTCTGGTATTAGTGGCTTTGGGTTTATGCCTGTCCTGTCCTACCTGTTCACTTACCTCCCTGCTTGCTGGAAATGCTTTGGCCTAGAGGCCACAGAAATGTTGTAAATAGGCCCTTTGAGGCTCTTAGGGGTTAATACTTGGGTCCTTAAATTCTTCTACTTAGGCCAACTGCCTATCCATCCAAACATTTAACTCGATGTTCAAAAAATATATATTAATCTCCTAGTATGTGCTAAGTATTTTTCCTAGGTGTCAGGCACACATTGATGAATAGTTTCACGCTGGCGCTTACAGTCTAGTGGGAGAGATAGTTAAACTACAGTCAAGTAGGATAAAATGCTGTGATAGTCATTGGGATATATAGAAGGAACACCTAACCCTGGGAGAAGGGACTATTCAGAGAAGATTCCTAGAGGACGTGATTTTGAGCTGAGATTTGAAGAGAAGTTAGGCTAGTGAAATGGGTGGGGGTAGGGAGCCAGAATGAACAATCAAAGGGAATGGCAAGTAGGAAGACCCGGAAGTGAGAGAAAGCCTCGGGCACTTAGAGGGTTTCAGATAATTTGGCTTGGTAGGAACATGAGATGTACTGGGGAATGGGAGTGAAACCAGAGAGGTCTGAAGGCCTTGTGAATGACGCTCTGGAGTTGGCATCCAGTCCTGTGGGTTGTGAGGAGTGAATGAAGAATTTCTAGCAAAGAGGGACCTGGTTTGAATTAAATTTTAGAAAAGTCACTTTAGCTGCAGTAAGGGAGACCAAAATAGTACAGAGGAGAAATAGGAGAGGTTGAATGAAATCAGTAATGATGGGACTAAAAAGGAAGCGAGGACTTTGAGAGACCAGATTACAGAAGCTTTTGGACCCAGAGTCTGCTTGGTGATGAGAAGTGAAGGAAAGAAAGTCCTTTGGCTTAACACCTAGCTCAATTTGGCCCCCTGATCTTGCCAGTGTTCAAGTGGTAGTGGAAGCTATGCATAAAAGGTCACTGCTTGTTTAACAAGTCTCAGTTCTATTCCTAAACACAGGACAGAGGAAGGAAAGGTGAGCCAGGTACAAGCATGGAGTCTGCTGTCTGAGCAGCAAGGGGATGCTGCCCTCCTGTGTGGCTGCAGGTTGGTAGGGGGTTAGTGAAGGTCTTAGAAACTCCAGCCTCTCATTTTGAGCTGCCATAGCCCTTATTAACCTGGGCTTATGCAGAAACAGAGGGCAGTGGGCCTGGTATTTTTCAGATGTTTTAGAGGCTTCTTCATGGCTTGGACTCCCAGAAAAAGGAACCTCATGGTTGCCATCCTGGCCCAGAGGACCCTGTGGGTCTACCTGACTGAGAGAGTACTAATTATATACAAAGCTATTTGAATAAGAAAAAGGGCTTTCTTTGTGAGGGCCTTCATTGTGTTGAGTCTGGAATTGGGCACGGTGGACCGTATGAAGCTTGAGAATACCAAATAACATTTTGAGCATCTTATCATTAAATGTTAATATTTATATAGCATTTTCTACTTTTACCATATATTTTTACATGGATTATTCCGCTTCATCTCTTTGTTTATCTTAGAGATACTATGAGGAAGCCACTTTCTTGCTCCCCTATGAAAGATGTGGAAACTGAGACACAGAGAGGCTAAGTGACCCATATAAGGGTTATATACAGTTGATTATTGGCAATGTCAGGACCAGAGCACAGGTTCCTGACTCAGCCCTGTATTCAGTATCCAGGTTGAATTGCCTTTCTTTGTGCACTGCAGTGGGAGAGGTAGGACTCCATTTGACCTCTCATATGCTAGATTTTCCTGTCCTTGCAATCTTTGAAGTAGCCTGAGGCCTTGCTGGGGGTAGGGCTTAGGAACCAGCCTAGTTTGGCCTTGGTTTTCTTTATCCAGTAAAGGTTGTTTAGCCTCCAGCCCACTCCTCAGCCTGTACTGGCCTGGGTGCCAGGGAAGTCAGAAGTCTATCTGAAGGTCACAGACCAGAGGAACCTGTAGCACCGGGCACCTGTCTGTGTGCTCCACAGGGGCTTGTCCATGCTCTGAGCCGCTCACCGATTTTCCATCACCACGAGGAAGATTGTTGTTACAGCAGAGCAGCTGCGCACAAGACCCAAGGACTCGGTACTAAATGAGCTCACGGTAGAAGTCCTAGAGTGAGTTTTCTAGGGGCTTGAGCTCTGCAACCTCAGGAGCATTTTATCCCACCACCTTCCCTGAATCCACCAGGATGTTTCTGAATGAAGTTTGAAGTTTGTCTGACACTAGCTGTTGCCTATGCTCCCTGGCCTTGGTTTAGCCGCTCTGAAGAAAGACCATGGTTACACCTCTACAACAGAAAACCCTCTCACCTCCCAAGTGAAACTGGGATGTTTTGATGGCTTCATGTCATACTTCTGAGCTAGTCGACTGCCGAAAAATATACACGCCCCTTTACACAAAGCTCTCCTGGAGTCAAGGCTGGAGGCCTCATAGGGAGCCCTATCCGAGCCCCGTTCGCCTGCAAAAGGGATCTCTCTTCTGCTCATAACGTGGCCCCAGATCTTTAATAGAGGACTGTGAGGCCATCAGGATGCTGTTCATGGCTTGAGAGGAGTCTGGGTCGTATTTTCAGTAAATGTTACTGAAGCAGTAAGAATTCCTGTGGTCCAGATTAAGAGTGATGGAGAAAGTAAAGGAGTATGACTCACACAGATAGCATTTATTACCATCATTAAAGCACTCTGATGCCTGAGCTCTAAATTTGATTCTTCCAACTCAGTGAGATTCACATTGACCTGTGGAGGAAGAAATTAAAGCCCAGAGATGGGAAATGACTTGCCTAAACTCATACTCTAAACCCTGGCACAAGTGAGGAAATACTAGGCATCCTGTCTTCATAGTCTCCAAACCTATTGCCACAGATCAGATCATGGGTTCTCAACCTCAGCAACCATCTTTTCCTTATTGCCTAGCCCTGAGAGCAGCTGTTGCTCAGAATGTTCCTGAACAAAGTGCCTGGTAAGGCTTTCTTAGGGTGCAGCCCGTGTTAGAGTGTATAGGTCTCTACAGAGATCCACTCTGTCCTACTCAGGAATCAGGTCACACATTCCTCAGGCCTGGTTCCCTGAATTTAGCTCCTTCTAGGAAGCCTGTCTCTTTAGTCTGGTTTAATTCACAGACCAAACTCAAGCTCTTTGTTTAGGCCTCCTGGTCCATGAGAAAACAGGCCCTTGCCTGTAGGTCTTAAATGTCCTTACCCTAGCTTGGCCAAAGTACCTCTGACCTAGTTCTCCTGAGTCGCAAGTGCTGGAGCCCCTCCAAGCGTTCTGAGGGTTCCACTCATTCTGGCTTTCACTTTAGATGTACTGGAATCCATTGATTCCTTTCCTCTTCCTTCCACCTCAGACTCTGGGATCCTCTTTGCTTTTTCTGTCTTGTAACTATCAGAGCACTGGGCACTCTTTAGTTCTCTCTTTACCACCTGTGAATGTTTTCTCATTTGGCTTTGGTCTTTTAGCATAAATCAGCATAGTTATAGCCACAGCAGTAGCCCTGACTGCCAACAAGAGCAAAGACTTCACTGTTAAAAATCAGCTTGTGAAACCACAAGCTGGAAAGTTTGTTCCTTCCTCAGCTACCTGATTCAGCTGTTTCAAGATTTACTATGCTATAGGAAACCATTCTACCTCCTCTGAAGCTGTTGATGCATTCAAATATTCCAAGGATTTAATTCACAAATCTATTGACCACTATCCTTGTCTCCTTATCTGTTCCTTCAGCCAGAGTAAAGGCCTTCAATGTGTTTTCAAGACACAACTGCCAGGTCACTGGTCCTTCTTGTACTGCACATTTACATGGTGTGGTTAGTCTTGGATAATTTTAACTACTGGAACAAAACCTTGAAACCAGAAGTGATCAGTCAAAGCTTCGGAGCAGCAGCAAAAACAGATGTCACAAACTCCATGCGTTGTATTCTGTATGAGATCGTAAACCCACACTCAGGTGTCTGTCTAGTCAGCAGTCTTGATCTAGAAAGCTTAGCTGTATGGTTTTCTTTGGAAATTTTTAGTTTTCCTACATTGTAGCAGTAAGCAGATCAGAAGCAGGGAGTTGGGACTTTGATAATGGCAGCTCACAACAAGGGAGAACGCAAGAAGCTTCACCTGGAAGTGTGGTGTGAGGACCAAAAGGACAAGTGAAGCCCTGCATTCTTAGAAGTTCCCTAAAGCACCACTGAACTACCGTCCGCCTCAGTAATAGAAGTTTATCAAAGTTCCTTTGTGTCACTAAAGAAATGGTCTCGCTAGGCTCCATGGACTCCGTTTAATAAGATAGGGTAGTGTGTAAAGTGTTTCAGAAGTGCTCCCATTCAAAATAATATTTTTAAGATATGTTTCAGATACCTGGAAAAATGAATTTCTGTGGAACACCACCCTATCTGAGCTGCTTTATCCCCAGCACGATTACCTTTCTGTAAGAACCTGAAATTGATATTAAACTCAGGGCATGTGCACGAAGTGTCTGTTTCTTGACTTCTCAATTCCATCTTACGAGGGCAGTACCTTTCTAGCTAATGGCACAAAATCAAGACCAGGCAGCAGAATTTTAAGGCTGGGCTCAGGTTCCTCAGGTTCCTAGTCTTGGGCCTTAGGGGCTTGGGAAATCTGGGTAATCACTCTGTGTCTCAATTTCCCTCCCTGTTAAAATGAAAAGACGATGCTTTCTCTGATATTTGACATCACCATGTGGTGATAATTAGAATAATAATGTTAACACATTGAACTACAGAAAAAGATCTGGGTGGTGAGGATGGGGAGAGGAAGGGAGGGCAGCAGGTGGCAGTCCAGGTCAAGCAGGAGACAGATTAGATGGGTGAGGGGTTGCACAGGTGACCAGTAGAAGAGGGTGAGAATCAGACAATCCAGGGAAGTAGCAGGCCAGGCAAGTTGTAGATTATATACATTCTAGATGAGGTGATTCTGACAAGTGACAGGTCAGGCAGGTGCAAACAGAGATAAGGAGACAGAGATAAGAGACAAGAAGAGGAAAGGGACAGGGACAGGAACAGACAATTTGGAGAGGAGAGAAAATTAGGGGCAAGTGAGGATATGCTAGGCCAGATAGGTAAGAGGGGCCCTTTAGGCTCAGGTCAGTCTCCCGTCTTACCCAAAGGTAACCTGAGCGGATTATCAGAGTGAATGTTTTTGGCATTTCAGCTTTTCCTCCCTAAACTAGAAAATGGTTATTTTCACTTGAAAACCTCAAATATACATTTCCCCCAATGAAAATCTGAAAATTTTGTATGTATAGATGAGCTCAAGGTATCAGTTATGTACCTCCCAGCTTGGAAATATCAGTGATTGCCCTATACAGACTTTACAGTTGGCCATAGCTTTTTACCTTTTCTCATTTGACCTCTGAATGACCCTGGGTGCTAGAGAGGGCAGGTGGCATTATCTCTATTGACAGGTGGGTGAGCTCCTCCTGTGTGTGAGGCACCAAATGTCAGGTGTGGCCACATTCCCAAGCCCTTCTCCAACCCCAGCATGCTTTTCAGAAGCCCTTTCCTTCCTTGCAGGCCCTAGAGAGTCAGCCTGCTTTCCTGACCCTGAAAGTAGCCCCTCTCCTTACCCCTACTCACCTGGTAGCCCTGGCAGGAGAGTAGGATGGAGGCTCTCAACTCCTCTCTTTCTTCCTGTACATGAAATGAGTACCTTTTGTTTTACTATTTTGTAGTTCTTCACTCCAGAGAGACAGATAAAGCATCTAAAAAATAACTAACACTTAGCATACATAGGATCCAGAAATGCCATTGTGTTTGTATAGCCTGTAGAAATGGAGTTGGGGCTGGCTTCCTCGTAGTGCTTTCTCTGAGTCCCTTCTCAGAATTCCCCCATGGACGTTTCCCAGGTTCTTGTTATCACTGCCAGAGCTTTACACCACCTCCTGATACCCTTGGCCTCCTTGAGATTGGCTGTAGATATGGAAACAAAATGAGACCAGGCTAGTCTACAGTGTCTTAGGACATGCTACTGATCTTGTACTATTATGATACTGTTATGGGTATTTATGGGAGCAGGTCCATCAGGTCCAGGTTAAAATAAACTGTGACAGAGTTTCCACAATTCTTCCATGGTTCAGTCTGCATGCCCTCTTCTCCTCTATTATTATATTAACTCACATTTCATAATATGCCATAAATAATCAGGACAGGGGAGTTGATATCCTACAAATAGGATCTCTACCCCTAATCTGGAAAGTTTTGTCTTTGGGAATTTAATTTTGTGCATGTTTTGTGACATATATCACCTGACTGTTATTACTTGGAATGGGCTCAGGTAGATTTTGGTGTTCTTAATGCTTGGCACTAAGGAACTCACTGAGAGACTGAGAGCCATCTGTGTCATGTGTAGACGAAATGAACACCAGACTGCATTAAATATACATGTCAAATAGGGAAAAAGTGAAAGAATCCAGCTCAATGTATTA
The DNA here is from genome assembly GCA_030848825.1 of Tadarida brasiliensis. NCBI lineage: Eukaryota > Metazoa > Chordata > Mammalia > Chiroptera > Molossidae > Tadarida > Tadarida brasiliensis. Next base: position 43,136,480 of record CM061268.1, read on the forward strand.
GATTGTCCTCTGTAACAAAAGAGAAGCAGTCATCATTGGATATTCTTGTCCATAGATAAGGAAATACGGAGTATTAGAAAGCTATGGTGGTCCATAACCAGGACAACCAGGGGATGTCTGAGATAGCCCCTGGTTTTTGACGGCAGTCCCTGAGGCTGGGCTCCATGCCTAGTCTGCCCAATTTGGTTTGAGCATTCCCCCATCCTTCCTTCCTTCTCATTTTTTCTTTTTTTTTTTTTAAATTAATTTTTTTCTTTTGACTTTAGAGAGAGGGAGAGAGAGATAGAAACATCGATGAGAGAGAACATCGATTGGCCCCCACTGGGGATTTGGCTCACAACCTGGGCATATGACCTGACCGGGAATTGAGCCCATGACCTCTTGGTACATGGGTTGATGCTCAACCACTGAGCCACACCAGCCGGGCTCCTCATTCTTTCTTATCTTAGGACATAGACTGTAGGCAAATTGAACCCTTTTTACTGAAGGCTATTTAACTACCAAGGAACATATAAAAAGCAAACTTTTCTTTGGAGAGATAAAGAGTATTTAACTCACATGCTTTTAAAATTGAGAATTAAGAATAGAAAATATAAGCTTTGCTAAAACAATAAGGGAAAAGGGTTGGGAGAGAAGAGAAAAAGATTAAAGAAAAACAGGAGAGCAAGAAAGAAAAGAAGGTCAGCAGAGAGAAAGAGCAGGCAAGAGAAGGACAAAGAGAGGGAAGAATGGAGTATGGCAGAGATAGGGGGAGAGAGTAAGCACAGAGAAGGATGAGACAGACAGGCCAGAATTAAGAGTGTGACTTCAGTGCAAGAGATCTGGATTCTAAATCTACAAAAATCCTACTTAGTGATGAAATAGTGAAAGGATTCCCTGTGAGATCAGGAATGAGACTAGGATGGCTGCTACTTTTGTTTAACCTGGTACTGGAGGTCTGAGCTAGTGGAATAAGGCAAGAAAAATAAATGTAAGGAAAGGAAGAAATAAAAGTCACTATTCACAGATGATATGATTTGACAGAAAAATCCCAAAGTGACTTTAACAAGATCTCTGGGTTGACAGTCAATATACAAAAATCAATTGTATTTCTATATGTAAGCACAAATAAAAAGAAATGGAAATTTACAAAATTAGGTTTCCAATAACATTAAATAAAAAACTTCAGCCCTGGCTGGTTTGGCTCAGCGGTTAGAGGGTCAGCCCACGGACCAAAGAGTCGCAGGTTTGATTCTGGTCAAGGGCATGTACTTCAGTTTCATTTCGTCTCCAGTCCCGGTTGGGGTCATGCAGGAGGCAGCCAGTCAATGTGTCTCTCTCTTTCTCTCTCTCCCTTCCTCCCTCCCTCCCACTCTATCTGAAGATAAATGGACAAAAAGTATCCTCGGGTGAGGATTTAAAAAACAAAACAAAACAAAACAACTTCAGATGCCTTTCTGTATGGAGGCTCTCAACTCCCCTCTTTCTTCCTGTACACGAAATGAGTAACTCTTGTCTTAATATTCTGCAGCTTTTCACTCCAGTGTAAAATCAGGGTCACAACAACAATCACAATAATAATGGCAGCAGCTGGGGTTTATTGAGTACCTGAAATATGCCAGACATTGTTCAAAATGTTTACATGGATTCTTTCTTTTGGCCTTCACAACAACCCTTTAATGTTTGTTGTGAGGATTAAATGACAAATTGTATGTAAAACACTCAGCAAATTGCCTTGCATATAATAAATTTTAGCAGTATAAAAAACAATTATTATTTTAGAGAGGCTCATAGAATCAGTTGTTAGTAGAGCTAAGCTGCTATTCATTTGGCTTAAGATTTGTAGAATAAACAAGTCATGCATTATTGTTGTTTTTAAAATTTTTTAAATAGCTCGTTATTTCATTTATTCAGCCAGGCACTGCTCATGGGTCTCAGAATACAGAGGTAAGCAAAATAGACAAAATCCATGGCCTAATGGAGTTTACAGTTTGTAGGGGAAGCAGACATTAATCAAATGGTGTCACAGATTGGGCTCTGAGAATAAAGTACAAGGATTTGTGAGAGCATAAAGGGGGGGAACTCGTATGGGCTGAATGTCCCCTACCCCTCTCACCACCTCCCACTAACACCTGGCTTTACCCTGTCTTTGCTTCTGCAGCACTCCGCCTCTGTGAGCATTATGGGCTTTTCCAACACTCTGGAGATGGAGCTGTCATCAACAAGGCTGGCGAGGGCCCTGGAGCCACAGATCCAGAGCATGAGCAACCTGACAGCTGGCCCCCCACAGGCAGTACCAAGCCTGATGAGTGGCCCCCCACCAACCGTGTCTAGCCTAACGAGTGGCCAAAACCAGGCTATGTCCAGCCTGACAGCCAGTCACCTGCAGACAATGCCCAGCCTCATGCGCAGCACAGCCCAGTCCATGCCCAACCTAATTAGTGATTCCTCCCAGGCCATCACAAGCCTGGCAAGTGATTACTCTCAGTCTGGGCCCAACCTCATGTCTGGTCCCAGCCAGGCCGTGCCCAGTCTGACAGCTGGTCCTCTGCAGAGTATGCCTCCAACCTCTGACATGCAGCTGGACACTGGAGCTGATGGCAGCCCTGGCCCTGGCCAAGCTGCAGGGAGCCTGTGTCCTGGTGATGGGGCTGACCCCTCCACAGGGAACGCCCTGTGTAAGGTAAGTCCTGGGAAAACTCTGTTCAACTTTCTGTGCTCATCACTGGGCAAAAGGGTGGCCCCTGAAGGCCTTACCCTGGCTTTCAGTTAACAACTTTGTGACTGCTGATGGCAAAAATGTCTGATTTCTTTTATTTTTTCTTGGCCTTTTAATTTTGAAAGATGGAAAGTGAAGACTCCACCCGTTGCAATGACTCTTTGGGACAAGGCCCCACAGCTCCTGGTCTAGATGTTTCCAAAGACTTGGCTATCCCCTCAGAACTGGAGGAACCAATTAACCTCTCTGTGAAAAAACCGCCTGTGGTCTCAGTGGTCAGCACATCTGTGTCTCTGCAGCAGTACCAGAACCCAAAAGGTGAGACTCAAGTGGGCAGCCTGCTTCCGTGTGGGCCACAGACCTGAGCAAACGGGCTCAGCATTTCCAGGTGAGGTAGAGGGAGCCGACACCTCTGAGCCTGAGGCGGCAGTGTTTCTCTCTCAGGCTCACTTCCCTTCTCTCTTCCAGAACTGACTTGTTGATTTCTGCTCTTTTTCCCTCGCTGTGGCCATGGCTGATTCAGACATGGCCAGGACTTAGCCTCCTTGTAACAATCCCATGCAAAACATTCTGGGGATCTGGATTATAGGTAGGGGTAACAGGAAGAACTCACCCTAGAAGGGCTGGCTCTGGCAAGCTATTTTAGGGAAAAGAGCATGTAGTCAGATCTAAGTTAGAAAACCAGCACTGTCTCTATGTTTGATCTTGGGCAAGACACCTAACCTTCCTGATCTGGTTTCTTTCTCTGTAAATGGGACTAATCTTACCTGCCTCACAGGCTGCTGGGACAAGGAAAATCATTTGGGGACTTACTCTGTAGTAACAAGAATCTGTCTTGCACCCAGCAGTAACATGGGTTTATGCTGTGCCTCATAGTAAAGGGAATTTGGACCAGTGGAGATTGCCTCTGTCCTCATCTATGTACACCCCTCCTCAGTGGGGCTGGGCTAACATTCCTTTCTTCTGTGGAAGGTGGGGGCTAGTATGATGTGTGTTTAGTTTGCAATGATCAGTCTAGTTCCTATATATTTGATAAATGAAAATGAAACAATTCTCCTTTTTCCCTCACACTGACTGAATAAACAACTGAAACTTATTAGTTCTTTTTTTTTTTTTTTTTTGGGTTAATCTATTCTTTCTTTAATATTACCATTAGAAAAAAATTTTAATTTGTATCTTCCATTGTCTTTGGGTTTCCCTAAGAACTCCTTCTTAAAAAGAGTCTGCATCTTACAGCTCTTTCGGTCATAACCCCCTTCTGCCATATGGGAGCCCTATTGATGTAGTAAAGTAGGAGGAAAAGATTTGTTATATAATCTTATTATTTCATCTCAGTCTTTTAGTGGGCCTCTGTTCCTGGACTGAGACCTTCATAAATGTTTCTGGTTTCCCCCCTCTTTAGACAGAAATGCTAAAGAGGACTGGACTTGGGTAGTGCCCTTCCCCCAGGTGGGCTAAGGCTCTGGCAAAGTCTTTTTCTTGGATAGTAGGACTTTACTATGGAGATGTATTTCAAAATGGTTACTTTCCCCCTCTCCCTGCCAGAGTCACAAGGCCTCTTTCTTGGCTCTTCACTGTGGAGGTAAAACCCTCAAGAGTTTCTCACTCTCGTGATAGTCCACATTCAATCTCCAGAAAATTATCAAATTATCGTTTAAGTGTTCCCACTAGTTTGTGGCTCTAGCAGCATCAGGGTAAGTCCATCTCAGCTGTGGTTTTCTGTGTTCATGTCACTCCAGATTTTTTTTTTTTTTTTTAACATTAATATCTGAATTATTTATTTATTTTTTTTTTTAACGTTTTTTTTTTTTTTTTGATTTATTTTATTTTATTTTATTTTTTTTTTATTAATTTATTTTTGTTACAGATGTTTCTCCTTTTTTTCCCCATTGAAACTTATTAGTTCTTAACTGCACAATAATGTAATCCTACATTTTAAGCAATTAAACTTTTTGGATCCTGTTTCCCTGTGGAAATTGCCCAGGATAGTGCCTGGTGCTGAGTTGGGATTTCAGTAAATGCTGGTTTCCTCCTTTCTCCACGCTGCCGCCTGTCCATCTACACAGACGGCACTGCTCAGGCAGGGCTCCCAGGAGCCTCTTGCCCATGGAGTGTGAGCTGAATTCTCAGGCAGTGCTGGGATTCCAGCACTTGGCTGAAAAGGCAGAGGCTGGACAGAGAGACTCCTGAGAGCAGGTAACACCAGTGCATGGAGAACAAGTGATTTCTGAGCTCACTTTGTTTTTTTTTTTGTTTGTTTGTTTTAATTTTTTTTTTTTTTATCCTCACCCGAGGACATTTTTTCATTTTTTGTTCAGATAGAGTGGGAGGGAGAGAGAGGAAGAGAGAGAGAGAGAGAAACATCGATGTGAAAGGGACACATCGAGTGGCTGCCACCCGCACGACCAACCAGGGCCGGGGACAAACTGCAACCGAGGTACATGCCCCTAGCGGGAACTGAACCCGGGTCTCTCTGGACCAATTTCTGAGCTCACTTTGAAGGTGAGAAGCAGGCTTTCAGCGCCTGACCCAATACTCACCCCTAGGTGGCCTCTGAGTCTTATCGGTGGGTGTTTATCTTTTTAAAAGAAGGTGGCCTTCTTCCCCTCTCAGGAAGGAGAGTCATGGCAGGATTGTCACCACTATGAATGATGACAGTGTGTGTAATAATTGTGTGACAGGTGTGTGGCCAAAGGTATGAGTAGCAGATATGAGTGTGGGTGACAGGGTATGTTGTCATAAATATATGTCCTGGGTATTTGTCTTTTGCCTTAGAGTATGAGAATTTTGAACAAGGAGCCCTAGAGCTGGATACAAAAGAGAACCAGAGCATCAGGTAACAGATTTTTGGCCCAACTTCTTTCTCCCACCCCCTCAAATTCATGTCCTGGGAGGTTGGCACAGGAAGTAAGCATCCTTGATGACTTCACTAGAAGCAGAAGTTTGCCTGCAACTGCTTTCTTCAACCCATAGACCAGCGGTTCTCAACCTGTGGGTCGCAACCCCTTTTGGGGGTCGAACGACCCTTTCACAGGGGTCGCCTAAGACATAACAGTAGCAAAATTACAGTTATGAAGTAGCAACAAAAATAATTTTATGGTTGGGGGTCACTATAACATGAGGAACTGTATTAAAGGGTCGCGGCATTAGAAAGGTTGAGAACCACTGCCCTAGACCCTCAAGTGGGGTCTGTGTGGGTGGGTGTCTGGGGTAGTTGTGGGAGGATGTCGTGGCTCCTGCACCATGAGGCATGCGCTCTGTGTGCAGTCCTCCCTCTTCACGGACCCCTCTCTTTGGCCAAAGGGCTTCCCAGAGGCTGACAGGGCCTGGCCAGGCAGAGCTGGGAGAAGGGCAGAATATGGGCCCGTCGAGGGTTGGACTGAGGAGATCTTGAGCAGCAATTTAGTTGTGGGATCCTAGATGAGCCCTGATTAGAGGTTGAGGACAGAGGGAGTTCCCACTGGGAACCAGGGGGATCTCTCTTGCCATAGACCATACAATAGTGAGCCCAAGATTCCCTATGTGCGACTGGAGCGACTCAAGATCTGTGCTACCTCCTCGGGAGAGATGCCTGTGTTCAAGCTAAAGCCACAGAAGAGTGATCAGGACGGGAGCTTCCTGTTGATCATCGAGTGTGGCACCGAGTCCTCTAGCATGTCCATTAAGGTACCACTTTGCTCTGCTTTGGCCTTGAACCTTGGAGCCTCTCTCTTCTTTTTACTACAGCCAGAATTCTGGCTTGGGCTCTGTCCTGAGTCTGAGTGGGGCTGCACCATGGCTAGACCCTTCCCTGCCATTGTGGGCCTGGGAGATGCACATTAGCAGTGAGCTGCCAGCACTCATGGAGCTTGGCTGGCTTGTGGTCCTGGAATAAGACGGTGCTCAGGCTTGTCAATCCCTCCCTTCCTGCCCTCCCTCAACACCCTACTGGTGCTGTACCCTCACTGCTTAGACTCACTTCTTCTCCAAGGTCAGTCAGAACAACCTGCCTGATGCCATCCAGGCCCCAAGTCTGGGGGGAAGAAAGGTCACTGTTACATCTGTGGCCGGGCAGCAGTCACCAGAGGTGGAGGGAGCATCTCCTGAAGAACACAGACTCATTCCTCGAGCTCCTGGAGCCAAGAAGGGGCCCCCAGCACCAATAGAGAATGAGGACTTCTGTGCTGTGTGCCTCAATGGGGGAGAGTTGCTGTGCTGTGACCGCTGCCCCAAAGTGTACCACCTTTCCTGCCACTTGCCAGCCTTGCTCAGCTTCCCAGGGTGAGTTATGCCAATCCAGGGGCATCACCTGGCTAGTGGGGGGATCTTCCAAGGATGATTATTTCAGGCCAGGCCCTCAGAACTCCCTTTGGTGGGCTTCCTCTCCTCCCTGGGACTGCATAAATGACTCAGTGGTCCTATAGCTGTGTTCCTTCGGCACACAGAAAGGTGGGTGTTTGCAATTCAGGTGGCTTCCTTTCCTTCTTGGTTTCTTGCTTCCTCCTGCACACAGATTGTCCCTATACTCCTGTCTCAGCCCCTTCATAACTTCTCTTTTTCTGCATTCACTAAATCCTGACTTACTGAATTTCTCTCAAGCTTGTGGCTAGGACGCCCTTCCCTACAGCGCAGGGCTAAGAACTCAGTTTTCCATGCCCGCCCCCCCAATGCCTGTCTTGGGGTACAGGGACAGGGGAGGGAGCTCTGGGCAGTGTGCGGAGGTCTAACTTGGCCTCGCCCCCCTCTGCAGGGGAGACTGGGTGTGTACCTTGTGCCGCAGCCTGACCCAGCCTGAGATGGAGTACGACTGCGAGAACGCCCGCTATAACCAGCCTGGAGTGCGTGCCCCTCCTGGCCTGAGCGTATCTGACCAGAAGGTAGGGCGTGGTCTCTCTGGGAGCAGGGTTCTATGCCTGTGGCAGTCTCCTGTGCCAACAGGGGCTGAGGCCTTTCTGAGGGGATGAGAGGCTTCTCCCGGTGCCTCTCTTTGGGGCTATGCCTGACAGTTTGGCCCATTGGGAGTTTGCTATGATTTTCCTACTGCCAGCTGTTTTTTTCTGGCTTGGGAGGCTGAACTGTGCCTTAGTATGATGGCTCATGCGCTGTGGAACAGAACCAACCCCATTAGAGTTATCAGGGTCACTACCTTTAGTTCTTATTGAGGTGGGCAGAACAAAGTAACACTGTTGCCAATTCTGATTTCTGCAGAAGTGTGAGAAGCTGGTACTGTCCTTATGCTGCAATAGCCTCAGCCTGCCTTTCCACGAACCTGTCAGCCCGCTGGTAAGGAAGGCTTCGCTGTTTCTGCCTGCCACTGTGCTTTCTGCTTAGGGGGCCCTAGGCCTGGGGGCAGATCACAGTGGTGCCCAGGTGGGCTCAGAGCACAGCCATTGGAATTATATTAATTTGTGGATGGTCCAGGAGACCAGGGGGCCATGGCCACCACTGCCCCTCCCCACCCCAACTGCTGCTGCAGCAGACCTGACTTGACAAGTAGAACATTCCTCCTTTTCCCTTCTCTTTGTCTTCTTTCTCCATACATTTCTTCTTGATGACTTTTCTCTTTCGTATGTTCTTTCACTTCTATTCCAACTCATTCTCCATCTCTTCTTTTTTCTTCACTTCTCTCCTCCTGTTTTGCCTCCTTCTCGCCTAGGCCCGGCATTACTACCAGATTATCAAGAGGCCCATGGACCTGTCAATCATCCGGAGGAAGCTGCAGAAGAAGGATCCAGCTCACTACACCACCCCGGAGGAGGTCGTGTCAGACGTGCGCCTCATGTTCTGGAACTGTGCTAAGTTCAATTATGTACGCCTTGCCTGCCTTGCCTCTCCCCTATTTCCCAGTGGCCCCAAGATTGTCATGGCTGGATGGGATATCAGGTTTGGTCCTGGGCTGCTAGGAGGACTTGGGAGAAGACCTCTGGGGCCTGCTGTAGTAGTGATTGTTTAGAAGCTCTCTCCTGCACTTGGGTCTCAGCACGGACTCAGGAGGAAGATGGGGGAGTGCTAGTGACTGGCCTAGCACTCTGTGGGTAACTGTCAGGGTCATTTCTGTTTTAAGAACTGATACCCTACTGGTTATTCTGAGTCCTGAGGGGAAAAACATACATTTCCAGATGTCCAAGAGACCCAGCTAGGCTTTGTGGTCTCTGTATAGCTCTTGAGAGGCCTGGAAGAGATGGGCTGGTGGAAAGAGGCCAGACCATCACTGCTTTCCTCCCCCTTCAGCCTGACTCTGAGGTCGCAGAGGCTGGCCGCTGCCTGGAAGTATTCTTTGAGGGCTGGCTGAAGGAGATCTACCCAGAGAAACACTTCGCCCAGCCAAGGCAGGAGGACTCAGACTCCGAGGAGGTGTCTAGCGAGAGTGGGTGTTCCACTCCCCAGGGCTTCCCATGGCCTCCCTACGTGCAGGAGGGCATCCAACCCAAGAGGCGGCGGCGACACATGGTAAAGATTTGCTGCCAGCTGGCAGGCAGGTGGGTGGCTGGCTGACTGGGCATGCAGGGGCCACCTGAGCAACATGTACAAGAGCAGCCTAGAGTGAAGCTGCTTAGGTGGCACAAGAGAGTGGTGACAGTGAACCCTCACTTCCAGTCCCTTAGCCAAAGAGGAAGGCAGTGCAGTGCAGGGCTCATCAACTCCAGTTACAGCCCCCCCACCCCCGACCCCAGGTTCAAAATTCAAAGAGGTGAATATACTTCCTCAGAGTCACTCAGTAAATTAATGGCAGAACCAGGGCGAGAAATGAGGTCTGCTGATTCCCAGCTCAGTGCTAGTTATTCTAAACTATGAGGCCCATAAGAAGAGAAGTGCCTGGTCTCAGAGCCTGATCTCAACTTGGGTTTGGGAGAAAGGAAGGGATTTTTTCAGCCCTTGGTGTGGAGAAGGAAGGAGAGGTGTTGCAGCAAAGAGAGTTCCTCTGACATTTTTGGCTGGTCCCACCTGTGCAGATCTGAAACATTAATTTGAAACGACTTAATTCCACCAAAATGTATGGCCTGCCTACTATGTGCCAGCGTCTGACCAGCCTTCCCTGCTTGTTTGCGATACTTTCACACAATGTTTAGTGGCTTCAGTGAATTTTGCTGTTGCATTCCTAGGGTAGGAAAAAACACCTTGGCTCTGGCGAATCCCAAGTTGGACACTTATAGCCTTTTCACGTTAATAAACCCTACATTTGACCATTCTAATTCCAAATATTTTTTTCTTTCAGGAGAATGAAAGAGCAAAAAGAATGTCTTTCCGCCTGGCCAACAGCATCTCCCAGGTGTAGATCTGGAAGGAGACTGAGCACTCTGGCAGACGGCGCCGCATCCTGTTGACCACTCTTCCCCACCTTTCAGCTCATTCTCTTCAGATTGTGGATGTGAGACAAGTCTTGTCGAGCTGGTGTAGTGCCCTTCTTTGCCATTTGCATCTTACAGCATTTATTTGGGAGCCATAGTGCATCCACTACAGAGAAGATTTCAGTAATAAACTGCAAAGAGGGAGGTGTTGCCTATTACCAGAATAATCAGATATATAGGGTAACTTGACAAGACCAAGCCTGGTCGGGCTCGGGAGGACCTAACATCCTTGGTGAATTCTTCCCGCTGAGGAAAGCAGACCTTCCTCACCTTTCAGAGTGCAGGGCTCAGGAGCAATGCATATATCTGAACTTTTCTTGGGCTCAGAAGAGGATAAGGGAAGGGAGAGAGGTTCTGACATATGGCAGGCCTGTGATCCCTGGTCCAGCACAGCCAAAGACTGTCACTGTTTGCCTTTGCTTGGCCTGCCGGGACAGAGGCACCAGCCCTGGGCAGGGTAATGGAGGCTTCTGGAGGCCAGAGTCTCAATTGGTGCCTATTTGGGTTCTAACGGTTTCCAGGGTATTTGCTTTTCATGCCCCCTCCCCAACGTTGATCAGGTGGCTGCTGTGGAAGTGCTCTGAGTGGTACTGTATTCTTGCTGGGCTGGGGCTGTGCAGAGACCACGTCTATGTTTAGGCTCAGAGGCACCAGCCCTGGGCAGGGTACTGAGCTTAAGAGGATGTCAGTGTCAGCCAGCCCTCTGTGCCACTCTCTGTGGGCTAATAGCTCTTCTTTGGCATCAGAACCTGCCTTCCTAGATGTGATTATTGGTGGCCACCCCTTCATTATCTCCATTTTGAGGTTTGGATCTCGAGTTCTTCTTGGGAAACTGTGAGGCAGCTGCTTCAGGTATGGAGTTTCCTGGGCAAGGAGAGTGACCCACAACCAGCTCACTCTGCTGGGCCTCCCCTCTTGCTTAGAGATTCTAGTCCTCAACCTGTCCACGTCCACAGAGCCAAAGATCAGAATGAGTCCTATGACTTGCCTGCCCTCGGCTGTCCACAGCCCAGAAAAAGCCAAGTCTCTACCGGTAGCTCTTTTTATTGGAGGTTGAAGAAGGCCAGAGTGACTGGCAGGAGCCAGACCTAAGCATTCATGGGGAAGTTCTGTTTATGATGGGAAAAGGAACACTGAGGGGCAAAAAACCAGTGCCCTTCAGTGACCCTGAAGCCACTTCAGGACTTTACTTCTCCTTGAAAGCAGAGCAGAGCTCCAGGCTGCACTGAGATGGATCTTCATGGTCCATTCAGGGTGTTTGGGAGGAAGAGGCATAGGCAGATGCTGGGGGTCAGGCCACCTCGCCAGCAAAGGCTTGCTCAGGAAAGAACCTATTGCTGATGTTGTGGGGGAGCTGTGGGCCTGGCACTTCAGTGGCCTGGAGACACAGCTCTCCCTGGTCCTGTCATGGTTTGGCTAATTTCAAAGGAGCCTTATGTCATGGTTTTATTTTTGCTAAGAGATGCAGTTTAAGGACATTCTTGTTTGTAGGGTCTTTGCTGATAGGAACCTTTTGATCAGAGAAAGCATTTCTTCTCTCCTTGTGTGTTGATGGTAGTACTCACTTCCTTCTCCAGCCAGGCTGGAAAATCATCTTCACTCCACAGCAGACTGTGCCCATTGACTTGCCATTCTTTCACCAGCACTTGCCAAGCTCTCCTAAGCAGGTGGGCTTCCATTTCCTGTTTTCTAGTTTGGGGTAACTGCGTCTTTAATACTCCCGTAGCCAGGTAGTCTTTGGACTTAGCTCTCTGCTCTTTGGGGCTCACATGACTTTCTGGTTTGGGCTCTGGCCACTTCCCTTTCAATTTTTGAATTTTTTTCTCTGTTTGGTTGGCTTGGCAAGGTTCCCTCTGTAATTACCTCAATAATTCCTGCTCTTGGTAATCTTTCCTTCGTGTGGCCCACATTCCCACCTCCCCTGAGAGCTTCATGGTGCTTTGTGTTGGGCAGCCAGGTGAAGGCTGTGAGCGCTTCAAACTTGATTGAGCTCCTTCCCCAGGACCAGTTGGAGACCACAAATATGAAGCAGAAGTGCTTGGTTAGATGCTTGGCTTTCCTTCTAGCCTGAGTATAACACGATGGGCCCAGGGATCAGCCTGCTGGGCCAGGGGACCTCAGTACTGTACTAGAGAGTCACATATTCCCTTCTGATTACAGAGATCCTGCATGCTGAGATGCCCCCCCTTTAGGCACCTGAGCTGTGAAGGGCAGGAGGCAGGGTGTCCTTTCCTCCAAGGGTTCGAGGCCCTGGCCCACCATACCATCCCTACACTGGTTACCTGAAAACACTGCCCACTCCCTGGCTTTTCCTGTGTGCTTGGCACCAATGTTATGAGTCGTGGTTCTGTGTTGTTTTTGCATGCAGAAAACACATCATGACTTTTTAGAAAAAATTTTTTAAAAGCTACTAGCTGAGTGATGGACTTCAGTGGCTTTTTGCAAACATTTGAGTGGATCCTGCTTTTGACTTAGTTCTATAATGGCCCCCTTTTGAAGTTAGTCAAGTCCTTTGGCCCTTGACAAAGTCATGAAATGGAGACACTGTGAGTTCTGCATTCTTATGGTACAAAATGACATCCTAGAGAAGAAATTGGGCTTCTTGGGTGTGCCAAGAAACAGGAGCATGAAGTTGGCTTCAGTTGATGCGAAGGGTATTTTAGTGCAAACATTGGTGCAGGATGAACTTGCAGGGCACTATTCCAGAATGCGGGTAGGTTGATCCTGCCTGACGTCTAGCCGTTGCCAACTGCACATCCTCTGCAGGTATTCCGAGTGGCAGCCACCAGACCCTCTGTAGCCTTTGCTGTAGGCAGGCCGTGCCATGAACCCTGGCTCACTCTGGCTCCTGGTACCCATTCTGGCATCAGGTCTTTGCCTTGCTCCTAAAACCAAGGCCCCTTCTTATTTGTTTCTGGGCTCTGCTCTGTTTCCTTTCTCAGTCCATGGTATCACCTATAGTCTTCTTTTCTGAGCCCCTGAACTGAGACGTTGCTCCTCTTGGATCACCACAGTTGTGCTTCCTCCTCTGCACTCCCTCACTGCTAATTATTTAAATTGCCTGCTTCTTTAGCCTGTTTCCATGACCTCAGCTTTCTCCCAGTCTTTCAGCCTTCTCCTGGACTTCTTCCTCTCCCTAGCCCGAACCTGGGCCCATCATTGACATTTTTATCAGCATCTTGAAATTTCTCATCCCCTCCAACTTTTGATGAAACTATTAACCATTCTCCATTTTCTGCCTCAACCTATTTTTCCCCTCTTCCTGGGCTGCTAAGCATGGCAGATTCACAGTTGACAGCCTCAGCTGGTCTCTCAGTATTGATTGGTGTATCTGACTTATTATTATTCTGCTTTCAGTCCATGCCATTCATCTTTGCTCTTAGCAAATGTCTGACCTCATTGCCCACTTCACAGAAGAGAGGCCCTAACCAAGAACATCCTTGCCCACGTGTTTCTGTCCCCCTCCCATCTTTCTGTGCCTCTGTTCCTTCTCTTGCTCCTGTTTGGTGCTCTGTTTCTTGAATCCTGATGCTATCTGTCCTCCAAGTCTTTGCTCTGTCACTTGGCCCACTGCTCTTACTTTCCAGCGTCTTCACCCTCCCTCTCCATTGGTTACCCCCACACAGCCTACAAACAAGCAAGGGCCTCCTCAAGATTTAAAAAGAATTTCTTAGAGTCTCTTCCTCCTCACACTTTTACCTTGTCAGCCTAGTTTCTTTTAAAAAGAATCTTTTTCACGGATTCTTCTCAATCTTCACCCTTTATACTTTTTTATAAAAGTCACCAGTGACCACCTAGTTGCCAAATTAAACAAATACTTTCAGTCCTCAGCTGTTGAACTCTCTACAGCATTTTGCACCACCCACCGCTTCCTCGTGGAATCGCCCTCTTCACTTGGCTTCCATGACACCACAAGTCTCTGGATTCTCCTCTCACCTCTCAGCCACACAGTCTGAGCCTCCTTGGAAACCTTGAGACACATCTGTAGCTTTCTTTGGTCTCTTCACTTCAGGAGTTGGGTAGGCAGGAGGAGCACAGCTGCTCCTTCTCTCCAGCTGCTCTGCTCCCCTCTCTCTGTTGGCCTCTTTTCTTTGGCCTGTTTCTCCCCCTGGACTCAGTTCTCCTCATGCCAGTCATGTTTATGAGATCTGCCGGGAGGAGAGCATCTGTGAGTCCTTTCCTCTGTCTCTTCCAGCACAGCACAGAGACATATTATAGCAATTTTGCTCAGAGGCCCATCTAAAATCAGCCTGAGTGTGGACTGGGTCTTACCAAGAAGCAGTTTGGTAAACAGGGTTATCAGGCTAGTGGGCAGATCATTACCATGATCCCCGTACCAGTTAGAGCTTGCCACGGTTGGTAAGGAGCTTAGGATCATGGTAAAACATGTTTCCATGCATGGTTCATTGCTGCTAGCCAAGAGGAGAATCCTGGCATGGTGGGTGTCTGCCACTGAGATCAGTCTGATGGAGGAAAAACTGAGAAGTGCTGTGATTTATCACTTGCTTGGGGCTCAGTTGAGGTCAGCCTGGCCTCCTCTCACCAGGTCTGTCCCAGGTGTACTGACTATAACCACCTGCTTGCTCCAGTTGCTAGGGCTGGAGGCAAATGTGGGTGGTTTTCTTGGAAGTAGGGAGATACAGAAGAGAGATATCTGATTTGAGATGGTGAACACCTAAATTTTGTCTCTGTAAATTATGAGCTGTGTGACCTTGGGTATAGTTTCCCCATCTGTAAACTGTGGGGTCGGGGGAGTATTAAAAACAGTGATCTCTCAGAGGTTCTCCAGCTCTAAAGATGGTAATGATGATTCTAACTCTAAAGTCCAGGCCACACGGGGAACAAGAGGACACGGGAGTAGGACACAGCTGGGAGTCTTGGCCAAAGCAGGGCAAAGGGACTCAGGCCAAACTGAGCTGATTGAGGATAGTCTTCAGTAGCTGGCGCTGCTTCTGGAGCCACATGCCCATTCCTCAAGCTGCACCCTTTTCTTGGATATCTAGGGTGAGTTCCTCCTAGGCCTTTTCTTAGAGGTGGCCATTGGAATCCAAAGTTTTGGATGGGGGCATGAGGGAGCAATATGTAAGGGGAAGTGTTACTGATCTTAAAAAGACCTACACATTCAAGAACAAATAAAAAAATAGCACTTTTCTTTACCAATAATTGTGTCCTGGAATGTTTTTTCAGTGAAGGTGGTCGAACATACTTCATGGTCTTCTTGCCCCTAGACTCCAACATCATTAAGGACACAAGGTAGGGAAGAATAAACTGGGAAGCCTTTCTAGGGAAGAACTGAGCTCTCTGCTTCTTATTGCATGAAGACAGCCTATTCTTCAAAACACAGGCAGCAAGTCTGATGTGGGGCTAGGGAAAACCATCTTATGAATGCCCACCACTTCTAGGCACTAAGCATTTCAAGAATGTGCTTCGTGTAGTGATATTCCCCAGTCATCTAGCCTTAGTTCTCCTCTCTGCCCTCTTTACACCAGTGGTTTCTAGCCATTTATGGTAAAGACATTGTAATAAATATTTTTCATTCATTTTGACTACATAGAACCTGAACCCCTTTCCTGGGGGGAGAGGATTCCCCACCTCAGGAGTCTTGAGAGGCAGAGCTCACTTCTTACTACAGAAGCTACATATAGTAAAATCTTTATTTCCCAGCATCCCTTGCAGCCAGGATAGTGGTCGTACTACCACAGGGCCAGTGGTAGTAATTAGATTTTTAAAAAGTGGCACCACAGAGACTTCTCTGGTGGCAGTGTTGGTGGCATCAAGGTGCGGTTTCCACGGCAGCAGTAGCAGCAGAACAAGTTGAAGCACCTGGTGCTTGATGACGGTGAGAGTTTCTTCAGCAGACCCATTAACTCTTAGTTTAATTTTCTGGCCTTCCCAACAATTCTGTGAACTACCTAAAAAGTATCTTCATAAACTCATTCTCTGCTTAAATTAGCTAGGATTGGTTTCTTTTACTTACAGCCGAGCACCCTACTTGATGCAGAAATCTCAGAGAGCCTGATAAAGTTTTGGACCCACTTTCTGAGTTCCAGGTCCACCTGTCCTGTGGTCTATTGGGCACCTTCATTTGGTTGTCTTAATGTCACCTGAGACACTAGCCATCCTCCAGGGCCTTTCACATGTTTTTCCTTGCATATTCTCTATCTCAGAAACCAGGGATGTGGGAAAGTGTTGTGCAAAGAGCCGAGATCCGTGAAAACCTCAGCATGTATTGCTTGCTGATTCCAGAGAAATAACCTGGAGGACTGGCTGTGAAATACATGGGTTTATTAGGATTTAATGTGCACTAATGTTGGCCATTGGTGAAGTTTACCACCATGCCAGGTAAACAATTCTGTGAACTACCTACCTAAAAAATAGGGGTGTGTGTGAGAGGGGGTGGGGGGGAGTGCCGGCCAGTAAAGTTTCTGCAACCCAAGCTTTCAAAGTACAGGGTTATAAAGAGAAAACAAAGCAAACAGAGCATGCAGGGTGGCTGTGTGAAATCAAAGCACAAGCTGTTTCTCTGTAGTTGTCCACAGTCTGGGCTCGTATTCAGAGGCAGTTTCTCTCTTGACTGAGGAGCCGGCCAGGCTCCCAAGGTCTTACAGTCTGCTGACAGATGGCCTTCACTATATTCCCACAGGATAAGAGGGGAGTTGGAGCTTGGGAAGGGGCCCATGTTCCCATATACCATTCAGAAGGAAATCGGGGATGTGGTGTCAGAGAAGCCAGAGAAGTTTGTGTTTCATGGAAGGATGATCATTACTTTTAATGTTTAAGATGAGACCTGGAAATCATTTCTGACCCCCCATTCCTTCTCAGACTGGCCCAAATACCTGAAACCTTTCCCACACCTGCTCTGGACTTTCTAATTTTATTAGCACTATCCTTCTCTAGGCCCCAGGGACATATAGCCTCTCTACTCCCCAGTCCTCATGTTCCATGGCAAGCTGCTGGTGCACCACTCCCTAGGGCAAGCCCTGCCCTGGCAGATGGGGCTGAAGCAGACCTCCTCTTCCTGCATGTGTGGCCTTTGGAATGTTTTATCCCCTGGGCACTGTAGGCAAACTATCCAGGGCCTAATAAAAATAAGTTCTAAAAAGATGTTAAATGGAGAAACCTAAATACACATAATTAAATGTCTATGCACTATACCATATGTTAAACCCATTAATTGTTCATTTTATGACAATTCCATAAAAAATTTATTATACTTGAAAACAATTAGTAGGTTAGAGTTTTTCAGGGGCCTATAAAAATGAGTCCTAAAAAAATAAAATAAAAAATGTTAAAACCTAAGTAAACAAATATATAATTGAATGTCTACAAACTTACCATATGTTAAATCCATTAATTGTTAATTTTATAATAACTTCATAAAAATATTATTATACTTGAGAACATTTTGTAGGTTATGGTTTTTCACTTCACAAAAAATTCTACATACACAAGATGATTGCTAAGAAACCTGAGCCAATTACAAATTAAATGAATTACTGCTAGCCAAATAATTTAAAGGTAATATTATAAAGGCAATTTCAAAAATTTGCAGTAAAAACTAAATTAACTATAGGCTGTAGGTGCATTTTAACGTTTGATGTGTGTTGTAGGGCCTCTTAGAGTAAGAATGCCTAGTTCTGGGAAGAGCCCTTGTCCAAGGGCCTTGGAGCTGTGAGGTGAGGACCTCCTCCTGCAGATTCGAACCCCTGGAGGCCTCACACAGTATATAGTTTGGGAACTGAGAGAGAGTAGTCAGTCCCTAGAGGCCACTTTCCAAGTGCGGCAGAGACTGCTAATTGTTGCCAGTATCTATTTTCTCATTTTCAGTAATAGTCCCCTTCCCCGCCTTCCCAGCCCCCTCTACAGCTGATGTTGTCTATGAGTAAGTTTTAGCCAGTCAATTGTGAGAAGCAGTGATGCATACAACTTCCAGGACACAGGTTTCTTACCTGAGGACATTTTTGCATTTATCTTGAGATAGAGAGGGAGGGAGAGAGAGAGAGAAACATCGATGTGTGAGAGAGACACATCGAGTGGCTGCCACCCACATGACCCCAACCGGGGCCAGGGACAAACTGCAACGGAGGTATGTGCCCTTAGTGGGAACTGAACCCGGGACTCTCTGGTCCGCAGGCCGACACTCTAACCACTGAGCCAAACTGGCCAGGGCTGAGGACACAGGTTTTAAGTGAAATCATTGGTCTACTTCCTCTCTCTTTATCCTTTAGACAGATAAGAACATAGTTAAGCTACTGGTCATCCACTTCAATCCTGCAGATGAAGGTGACACCCTAGAGAAAGACCCTAGGTTTTTTGACAATCCCATGAAGCTGAATCATCTGCTTGAACCTACCTTGAACTGCCTGCTTGCTTACTTCTTGGACTGTTACCCAAGAAAGAAATACATTTTTATTTTTTAAAGCCTCTTTATTTTTGGGTCTTTTTTTTTTTTTTTTGGTTGTTCCAGCAGTTAAACCTATACTCTAATATGGCGATTTTCAACCTTTTTCATCTCATGGCACACATAAACTAATTACTAAATTCTGTGGCACACCAAAAAATGTTGTATTTTTGCTAATCTGACAAAAATAGGTTATTTTTATTGATTTACATATATATATATTTATTTATTTATTTATTTATTTATTTTTTATTTTTTTTTATTTTTATATATATATAAATTACCTATTCTTTTTGCTCCAAAGTGACTTTTAAAAAAAGTCAGGTGCCTATATCTGTATATAAGGATTTCTGGTACCAATAATTAACCAATCAGATGCAACCTTATTATGTGACATGACTAATACGATGTAACTCTAGTATATGACCTATATATTTATGGTTCAAGATTGGGCATTCACACAAATCAGCTCTTGTTGGGTTGGCTGTTGTCATTTTTATGACAATCTAAAGGAAAAGAGGTCAGTGCCCCTGACTGAATAGTCAGGGATTGCATGTTTTAAAAATTCTTGCGACATACTGTTTGAAAATCACTTCTCTAATATACCAAAAACAGCTTTATTTGCCCACTGGGCTGAGAGGATATTCTTCAGCTTCCTGGAAGTTTCTGTGCCCCTGGCCTCTAGCTCTGCAGGCTCAGCATTCACGGAGAAAAGAAGGATCTCTCCGTGCGTGGAAACACGAACACCACAGCCTCAGCCCTGCCTCAGCCTAAAGACCAAGGCCTGGTGCTGGTGGAAGCTGTTGTCCTTATGGAGGGCTCTGCTCCCCACCAGTTCCAGTGAGCCCCACTGGCAATGCCACTTCATAGCAAGGGCTGTGCCAGGGCAGTGCCTCTGTGATTTTTTAAGTTTATTAGCTTCATGAAGCATTCACCCTCTTTCCTATATGAAATATATCTCTGGGTAACCAAAGTGTTGATGAGGGAAAGTGTCTCTTTCAGAAATATTCCAGCTAATAATTGAAGGATTAATAGATTTTAATGTCACCATTTTTCAGCCTTTAATGAATTAATGAATCTGGCCAGTGATCATGTATGGCCACTCATATCACAATATTAAGTTTCCTGAGCATGTAAGTTGGAACTGTGGTTATGAGGAGAATGGCCTTGTTCTTAAGTGATACATAACAGTATTTAGGGATAAAGGGTCATGATGCCTGCAACTAAGTCTCAAGGATTCAAGAAAATTATGTATTATGTTATTAGAAAGAAGTAAAACAAATGTGGCAAAATTTAACAGTTGGTGATCTAGAGGAAAGGTATATGGGTGTTCATTGCACTATTCTTATGGGGAAAAGAGCAAATAATTTTAACAAATGAAATATGAGGCATGCAATCTTTGCATCTATAATAGCAACATGGAAAATACTTAGGAGATGATGCTAAATTAAAAAAAAAAAAACGCAACAGAGCACAGAATTATATGTAAAAGAAAAGAAAGTAGATACAAATACAAATACACTAAAATGTTGCCAGTGGTTACATATTAGGGTGATGGCATTATGGGTAATTTTTCTGCCTTTTCTCCAAACTCTGTGTTAAAAGGTTATATTACTTTTATACTTAAATATATAGATCAAATTGGCAGTATTACATTAATTTAGTTCTGGTGTGCACTAATCTGACCTCTAAGTAGTTTGATCTGACAACGAGGCTGGGGCAGACATTTATAATCGACCAGACAGACTGAATTAATTGCCAAATGTTTATTTCATTTTGAGCTATGGGTACAAGGTACAGTTTTACTTTTGTCAAAGTAGAAGAAAAGTAGAAAGACCTGCATCAATTGGTAAAGCCTACCAGTAGTCAAAGATAGTTCTCATTAGGAAAAAGTTACATTTTGCATTATATACTTTTCAAAGACATGTCCCCATTTAAGAAATCTTAATATAGCCTGGCTGGTGTGGCTCAGTGGCTGAGCATGGACCCATGCACCTAGAGGTTGCCAGTTTGATTTCTGGTCAGGGCACAGGCGGCCAATCAATGTTCTCTCTCATCAATGTTTCTATCTCTCTCTTTGTCTAAAATCAATAAGAAAAATAAATCCTAATATAACACTTAATAAAACATCTCTGAATTTATCTTATAGAACAGAAAAATTATGGGGTGGTTTTTTGTGATGTGGAGTCTCTTAAAAATCTTTTGAATAACAGGTAAATTTTAGTTAATGCATAAATCAACTGCTTCTGGACTTTAAAAAAACTGAGGTCCATCTCTCCCCTCCCCCCTCCAAACTCTGGTATTTTTACTAACAAGGTCAACAAACCCTGGAACAAACTACTAATTGCTTCTATGTTTTGTTATATTGACAAACTTCGATTCTGATCTCTCTTCCTTAAATGTCAGGCAACTTGATATTGCATTGTAACGATGACGTTACCATAGAGTATTTAAGTCAACAGCATATAACGCTTATTGCTAGTGGTGACATTAATATCACAGGAATAGAATGAGAGAGCAGATTGTTGTGTGGCAATGACCCCTGCAATAGATTGGGTTTCCTTGGCAGTACCAAGAGTTTGTCATGTTGGTAGTCATGGTTGCAATCCATTATCCCACTGAGAACTGATGGCTTTGGCTATGGTAACTAGTCATAATATTTAATACTTGAGCTGCTTGAAAACTTAAAAAAAATTTTGTTTAAGGCTTTTACATCAAGGGTTCCCCAAGAAAACCCAGTACCTCTATGTACATATTTTAGGGAGTTGTGTTTTACCTCTTTGTGTAGTTTCTCTGATTTCTTGTTACAAATGTTAGTGACATTCTACCTACCCACCTATTTATCTATCTATCTATATCTCACCATGTTCTATACATTTAAAAAAAAAATCCTCACCCAAGGACATGCTTTTATTGATTTGGGGGGAGAGGGGAAGAGAGAGAGAGGGAGAGAGAGAGAGAGAGAGAGAGAGAGAGAGAGAGAGAGAGAAACTTTGAGAGTGAAACATCGATCAGTTGATTCCCACATGCACACATGCACCCCAACTGGGGAACAAACCCAAAACCTTGTATGTGCTCTTACCAGGAATCAAACCCATGGCCCTTTAGTGTATGGGATGATGAAACTGAACCACACTAGTCAGGGCTCACCATGTTCTACAAAGTCTGCCCCCCTTCCTCCCTCCCTTCCTTCCTTTTCTCCCCTCCTCCCTCTCTCCCTTTCTTCCATTCATTCTTTCATTTACTAATGCCATGATTTTTATTAAATAGCTACTAAGTGCCAGGCACTGGGAACAAGCAATAAACAGACTGGGTCCCTGTTGGCTTAGAATTTAACTTCCAGTGAGGGAAGAAAGAAAATAAGATTGTTTTAGATGGTTTTAAGTGCTCTAAGACAACAACGTAGGGTATTGTGATAGACTGTGGGGTGGGACTACATTAGATACAGTAATCAGGGATGGCTTCTCTGAGGAGGTGGCAAGTGAGCTGAGATCTGAATGATGAGAAAGAACCAGCCTTGTGGAGTTATCGGGGCGGAGCCTTACAGGCAGGGGAAGAAGTAAGTGCAAAATATTTGAAGCAGCTTAAAATACACAATGAAAAAAATACAGAAAGATAAATAGAAAGGAAGGAAAAATAGAAGAGACAGAACAGGAGAAAGTTGTAATGCCTGTATGCAAGCCATAGTGTTCGACAAAGTTATAAAAAGTTGAGCTGCAAATTTGGTTCCTTTCTTCCTGGAAGCCAAGGTGAAAAGGGAAATGTGATGAATTTCATGGTTTACTTTTTTTTTTCTGCAGGAAAAGAGGTGTCAGTTTTTCAAAAGGAAAAAGGTTTTTTTCTGGCACTCAGGATTGAAGTACATTTCTTACATGGACCTTCCTGTAAGGGACATAGAGTGATTATATTAGTCACCAAATTTATGGTGATTTGTTACGACAGCTATGTAAAACCAATATAATTAAATTCATTTTGGTTGCAATAACAGTAACTCGGCCATTTGAACTAGCTTAAGCAAAAGAGGGCACTTTATTATAAAGATTTGAAATATTACATGGAATTCAAAGGCAGGAATGCAGCTCATTTCAGAAAATACTGTGGTAAGGGATGGAAAGCTGCCAGAACTCTTTTTGTTTCTTCTCTCTTTTTTGTGGATCCTTCCTGTTCTTTTCACATTTTTTTTCCTGCAAACTGGCTTTCTGCATTTCTCCAGACCACATGGTAGGAAAACATGTCTGTGGACAGCTCCTGACTGCCTGTGTTGCCATGTTCTATGTTAATATGTTAGCTACCTAGAGAAAAACGGAAATTTCTCAGTCCTAATTCCAAATTCCTGGGAGAGGGATATGATCTGCTTGGCTTGAGTCAGGTACTTATTGTTGGAGCAATCGACTGTATCCAGGTGGCCTAGTTACGTTATCTGAGGATCCAGGGCTAGTTTCCAGAAAAAGCCACCTGACTACTGCTGTTGTTGTTTAAAAAAAATTTTTTTTTCTCTATTGATTTTAAAGAGAAAGGAAGGGAGAGGGAGAGATAGAAACCTCGATGAGAGAGAACATCGATTGGCCACCTCCTGCATGCCCCCCACTGGGGATTTGGCCCACAGCCTGGGCATGTGTCCCAACCGGGAATCAAACCGGTGACCTCTTGGTGCATGGGTCGACCCTCAACCACTGAGCCACACTGGCCAGGTATACTGCTGTTTTTAAAATGCAACTTATAATTCATCTAAGGGTCAAGAAACCATTTACAATGTGGAAACCAGCATTAAAAAGAGATAAGTACTAGCACGCATAGCCTGTGGGATGGTTAATATTTTATAAAACTTGCTTCAGTTATTAAATGTATAGGTACATGGGCACTGGGTCATAATGTAAAACATATTTCTTTTGGTGGATTGTGGGGTTAGGGGGTTGGAAGATGGACATTTTGTAACCTTGTGTTAATGCATTCTCAGCAACCTGGCCAGCCTAGGTGCATGAATGCTTCTTTTGCATGTAAATAGGGGTTTGTTATCTTTTGGCTTCAAAGTCTCTTTCAGCTGTAAAAAGCAAGAGACAAAGCTAGGCTGTATGGTTTACAGAGATGCCATCTCAAGGAAATAATTTACATAAATCCACTTGTAACTTGGGGGAACCAATCTGTAAATAAATGGGACTGGGTCCAAAGATCTGGAGCATTTACTCCCTTGCAAAGCTCCCTCTCACTCCAAGCAGTGTGTGCTTGTAGTTTCATTGCATCGCACTGATCCCAGCAGGCCGAGAGACAGCAAGTGGTGACACCCCGACGTGACTCAGGCACGCAGTGGCGAGATTCGACACTACCAGCAACATAACGGTATGTGAAAGGGAAGTAGCGATCTGGATCCAAAGTAAACTTCACTAGAGAAAGAGTTTTCTCGAGCCAGCTTTCTCAAGCCCGGCTTGGGATAGCTGCCAGCATATCTAGTGTTGTGAGGGGTTTCCAGTAAGACAACATGGGGTGGGGACTTTCTAAGGATCAGCGACTTTGTGAGTGAGTCTTACAACAGCTGCTGAGGGCAGTTCCGTGCTCCATATCAGAGCAGAAGCTTTTGCAGCTTCTGAAGGACATTCAGGAGTTCTGCCCGTGGTTCCCTAAGGAGGGCACATTGGATTCTGACATGTGGTTCAAAGTAGGGGAAACTTTTAGGGTGCGTAAAGATTTAGGGTGTAGCCCTGGCCACCTCCTGCATGCGGTTTGGCTCAGCGGTTAGAGCATTGGCCCGGGGACCAGAGAGTCCCGGGTTCGGTTCCCACTAAGGGCACGTACCTTGGTTGCAGTTTGTCCCTGGCCCTGGTTGGGGTCATGTGGATGGCAACCAGTCGATGTGTCTCTCTCACATTGATGTTTCTCTCTCTCTCTCTTCCCCCCACTCTCCCTCCTGCTCTATCTGAAGATAAATGCAAAAAAAAAAAAAAAGATTTAGGGTGTAAAATTTCCACCTCGACCCTTCTTTTATGGCAACTGGTATTTATAGCATTGCAGCCGCTAACTAAGGAGGTCAGTCCCAGCAGCGAGGTGGCTCCAACCTCCTCTTTGGAGGGAACTCTGGAGCCAACTGCTCCCACATGGTTGCCAAAGGAGGAAAGTTTTCCTCCCCCTTCCCCACCTTTTGTGGAGGATTTCTTAGCCTCACCACGCCCAGCAATGGAGGGCTGTCTTATAGAGGCCAGGAAAGCAGGCGACCTTGCGGCTTTCCCAGCTATAATAAGGCCAGGTCAACAACCTGTGCACGAATGTTTCCCCTATCAGGTTTTTAAAGAATTCAGGCAAAGCATAAAGGAGAATGGTTTACAAAGTTCCTTTACTATAGGAATGTTGAAGGGAATAGCTGGTAGTTATCTGATGACTCCCTGGGATTGGACGGCGACAGTGCTGATGCCGGCCCAATTCTCCATGTGGAAGTTCAAACGGAGGGTTGGAGACCTCTGAGCCTCCACAGCAGGAAGTGGATCTTATCACCATCACAGAATTAACCCTTAAGGAGTCTGATGATATTTATTTAGTTCCTACAGGAGTGTATGGCCCCTTGCTGGAGGGGAAAGTAAGTTTAGTGATTGGAAGGTCTAGTTTAACAATGAAAGGAATACAAGTGATGCCAGGGGTAATTGACTCAGATTTTGAAGGAGACATTAAAGTAATGCTTAAGGTCGTGGGCTTTCATGTATTAACACCGGGAACGAATAGCTCAACTTCTTTTGTTACCCTCCTGGGTTCCTAGAGCCAACTCCACAGTAAGAGGGAATGCCGGGTTTGGGAGCACTGGTCAGAGTGGTTCTCTGGACTGTGGCTATTAACACCAAAAAGCCCTTGCTCTCCATTAATATACAAGGGCAACTATTTTCAGGATTAGTGGATACAGGGGCAGACATTTCTATTATAACAACACAGGAATGGCCTAAAGCCCCCTGGTACCCCTATTAGTTACAGGAGTGGGAGGAACTCAAGCTCCTCAGCAAAGTACTCACTCCCTTTCTTGTACAGATTCAGATGGACAAAAAGGATTGATTCAACCTTATGTCATGGAGTCTCCCCTAAATTTGTGGGGAAGGGATCTTCTCTCTCAATGAGGAATGGTTATTCAAACCCAGCCTTTTGGCTAGGGGTCACTGGTAAAATTCCCCTCCTTTCATTGGCCTGGAAAACAACAGAGCCAGTATGGGTTGATCAGTGGCCCTTAAAAGGGGAAAAATTGTTACATGCAAACAGATTAGTGAAAGAGCAATTAGAAGCAGGTCATATAGAACCTTCATTCAGTCCCTGGAACACTCCCATTTTTGTAATTCCAAAACAAGGTGGCAAATGGAGATTACTACATGATTTGAGAGCAATCAATGCTATTATAAAACCCATGGGAGCATTACAACCTGGGCTCCCCAATCTTACAATGATTCCTGAAAACTGGCATGTAATTTTTATAGATCTTAAAGATTGT
Organism: Tadarida brasiliensis; assembly: GCA_030848825.1. NCBI lineage: Eukaryota > Metazoa > Chordata > Mammalia > Chiroptera > Molossidae > Tadarida > Tadarida brasiliensis. Next base: position 43,162,363 of record CM061268.1, read on the forward strand.
TTTTTCACTATCCCTTTGGTTCTTACAGATAGAGAGAAATTCGTTTTTTCTGTTCCCTCCATTAACAATAGTAAACCTATGTAATGGTTTCAGTGGAAGGTACTTCCCCAAGGAATGATAAATAGCCCAACAATTTGTCAATACTATATTCATCATGCTATTGAGCCAGTAAGGAAACTATTTCCTGCCATTTATCTTTACCATTATATGGATGATATTTTATTAGCTGCCTCTACCCTAAAAGAATTAAATCAGGCCTATGTAATGCTTCAGGAGACTTTAAAAGAGGCAGGATTACAAATTGCTCCAGACAAGTTACAGCAATTAGAACCTTGGCAATACTTAGGGTGGATATTAGGGACAAGAACTATTCACCCCCAGAAACTTACCATTCCAGTCAAAGTGACAACTTTAAATGAATTACAAAAATTACTGGGAGCCATCAGTTGGCTTCGACCTATGTTTGGTTTCACTACTCAACAGTTAACTCATTTATTTAATACTCTCAAAGGTGATCCACCACTAAATTCACCTAAAACTCTATCTATAGAGGCGCAACAGGAACTTAAAGAAATAACTACTCAAATACAAACCAGACAAGCTCATCTTCGTCATTAAAAGACCCTATTAGACTATTTGTTTATCCAACTGTGCCATACCCTACAGCATTAATAGGACAATTAACACCTGAAATAAAATACCTTGAATGGATCTTTCTCCCAGCTACCCTGTCTAAAACAATAACTCCATTTGTGGAACAGTTAGCAAATCTAATAGCCAAAAGATAACAAACCCCTATTTACATGCAAAAGAAGCATTCAATGCACCTAGGCTGGCCAGGTTGCCCAGAATGCATTAACACAAGGTTACAAAATGTCCATCTTCCAACCCCCCCAACCCCACAGTGGATTATGGTCCAGAGGTTTGAAAAACCTTGAGCTGGGCAATCTGGGAGGACTCTACTACAGAGATGTAATAAGCATCATTCTTAATCCCTCTAGTAAATACAGTTGTTTTTTTAAACATAATCTCATATGTTTAAGGGTAAACATATGGCATAAGGGTAAAGCATAATGCATTTTGCAAGGGTGAAGACAAAGTGGTACAAACTCACAGCTTTTTGATGGTCTGGCTTAATTCAGAAGAAAACATAGACCAGTGGTTTCCAACTTGGCTTTGTATCAGACTTGCTTGAAAACCTTTTAAAAATGGTTTAATGGGATCTATTTAATCAGAATTTCTGGAAGTGTAACCTGTGAATCTGTATTTCAACAAAAAATAAAGCAAAACAAACAGAACTTCCCAGATGCCTCTGATATGCAGCCAGGTTTAGGACTCATTGACCCAGAGACTGTATATAGATGAGGGATCATCTGCATGCTTTCCAAACAATTCTCCATCACTGCAGTTTCTCTCAACCAGGCTGTTGATGGGCATTAGGACGTGGACAGTTCAAAGTTATTTCTTGGTAAGAATCTGGAATGTAAGGCTTCATTCACAGCTGCTGATTAAAAGCAGATCCATGCACTTCACAGCTGAATGAAGCAGATGGTAGAGTTTATGTCCTTTTGTTGGACATAGTGGCACTAACACTCATGCTTGAATGGGGGCAGGGGTGGGGGGAGGGACACAGAGATAAGTCTTGTAGTCTATTCCAGATCCTTGTTAGACAATAGTTCTGTATTTCTCCAGAAAAAAAAAAAAAAAAAAATCTGGCCCAGACTCCAAAGTTCTACAGTACAGGACATGATGGGGATTCTTTGTGCTTAGAAAATTTGCAAAAATTTGAAGTTGCCAGTTGCCCACCATGGCCATTTTGAGTTTTCAGATGAACCTGACAGGACGAACCAGTTGCCAAATGTACCCCCATCTCCAAGCAATAAAATGAATACACTTGCTGTACCAAGTTATTGGCTATCAATCAAATTTTACGGGACATCTGCTTCAGATAATTAGGCTAGTATTAGGAGAGTTGAATTTCTTCCTGACAGTTGCTAGAGAGCAGGGTCCATGTCCACAGAAGTCATTCCTAGTTCAGGTAAAGAAGGACATTAGCATACAGCCGGGCGTGTTCTGGCCTCCAGGCAGGGGCCATGCATTCGCGTGGTTCCCGTGTATTTCTGGCAATTGCAATTGGTCTGTCAGGAGCCTTCTCATTGGGGACAAACACCCTCCCTCCTAGGGCTCCCCTCAACACTGATACTCGGGTCATTTTCCCCGTCTTGCTAGGCTGGTTCTGAACCCATTGCAGTGCAAGGTCCAACTGGCTAGACCACCGGGCCTCGGGCCCCGGGGGACGTTATTGGCCTGGCCATCACCTTAGTCCTGTGATATCACTGTTAGAAGTTTTAATTTCGTGCAACATGGCTGCTTCTCTGCCCCCGAGACAGGGTTCTCGGGTCCGTCCCTAAGAGGAGCTGCTTTCGAGGTCGCCAGGGAGGCAGCGGGGCACGCGGGCTCCTGGGTGCGGCGGGGAGAGGGCGCTGGGCCCCGGCCGCGCGCTCTGTCCTCGCGCGGCCCCGTCCACCTTCCTGCGGCTCTTCCGCCGGCCGCAAGTTTCTCCAGGTGCGGCGTTCTGGGCTCGGCTGGGCGAGCACGGCGCCCGGGAGTGCACGCCTGTCGGAGACCCGCTCTCTCGCCGCCCGGTGAGCGGCCCCTGGCGGCGCGGCGCAGGGCGGGCTCCGTGCGGGCGGGAGGGGTCCGGGCTGCAGCCGGACGCGGCCGTTGCTATAGCAACGCGCGGGCAAACGGGCCGCCGGGCCTCCAGCTGCGGGGTCCGCTGGCGGCCCCAGCCGCGGAAGGAGGCGACCTAGGTCCGCGGTGCCCTCCTCGCGTCCGCTGGGGCCGAGCCGTTGGGACCCCGTTGCCCCGGACCCAGTGTTTGGGGCGGTCCCTGCCGCCCTGCTTCATCTCCACCTCTCACCTCCGCCCCATCTTCAGACCTGAACCTTTTTGAAAGTGTAAAACGAACTTGCTGTAGGGTAAGTGTGATTTGGGAAAAGTAACCCATTCTAAAACTTTTGAAATTGCTTCCCCACCCCCTCCTATCTTTTTTAACCTCCTGGGGCCTGGGGCGTACACAGGAGGACCTCAAAACATGGTAGCTCTTTCTTACTGCACTTCACACGCCCCGGCCCACAGTGGTGCTCATGCCAGGACGTAGGGTGGCGGAAGACCAGCCCTTACTGGCTCGTGAACAGGTAATTTAAGCACGCTACCTCAGCTTCGGCTGGAAATGCGGATCATTTCTCACAAAATTGTGGGCTCGAAGGAGCCCGCAGGTGGAACTCATTTGTGAACAGCGAATGTAAAACCCCTGAGAGTTAGTTGTGAGGGATATTTGCACGCCACGAGTGAGCCGAGGCTCCTGGTCTCACATCATCTAAGGAGGACCTTCTTTTTTATCTGACCAGGAATCAACTCCAGTATCCAACCAGAAAGTTGGGTGGTTATGCATTGGAGGAGGGTTCTGAGGATGGAAGGAAACACGTTTTGAACCTAAGCTTTGTCTCCTTGTTTTAGACACTCTTCCAAGTCCATGCTTCAAATTATAACCGGTATGCAGATGTCTCACACGTTTACATTTCTGGGCCATGTAAATCTCTCCCGTTCCTGTCTCAGTGAATCATACCATCCTCCATCTACACTGTAAACCAGAAGTCTTGAACTCATCCTTGACATCTGCCATTCCCTCTCCTTCCATATCCAAATTATCATCAAGGGTTGTTCATTTATCTTCAAACCAATCTCAAATTCATCCACTTATTTCTGTCCCTACCGCTCTCACCCTAGACCATCAACTTTCAATAGGTGTGCCGCAAGAATTTAAAAAATATTCAATACCTGACTGTTTAGTCAGGGGCACTGACCTCTTTCCCCTTAGATTGTCAAATTAAAAAACAACAACAGCCAACACGTTAGCTGTCAGTGTGAATGAAGAAAAATTTTACCTGTTTTTTTTTTTTGTCAGATCGGCAAAAATTATAATACATTTTTTTGGTGTGCTGCAGAATTTTAGTAATTACTTATGTGCGCCATGGGATGAAAAAAGTTGAAAATCGCTGCTGTAGACCAAGCTACCAATTTTTCTTGCTGGATCTCCTATAAGTAGCCTCCTAACTGGTTTTAAAAATTAAAATTTAATTATGATCTCCCCTCTGCCTTAAAATCCATCATGACTTCTCACAGATCTTAGGTTAAAAATACAACTCTTTAATGTGGCCTATAAATTGGGTGACTATATACTTTATCATCCAGACCAAGATATTTTTGAGAGTAAAAGATGTTGCTATTATTTACACTGGGACTGTCCCTCAGGCAAATGGGGACAAATGGTTACTTTACTTATAAGGTCCTGTAGCATCTTTTTCTCCAGCTGTATCTTACACTAGGCTTCCCTGGTTCCTTGTGTTCCCGTTAACATTTGTTCTTTTTCAATCCTTTGTCACCATTTTCCTTCCTACTACAGGCCTTTGCACATGCTCTTCTCCCTGCCAGGTATGCTCGCCCTTCTTCTCTTTCATCTAAAATTGCTCATCCTTCACATCTTGGATCAAATGTTTCCTCAGGAAAACTGCCTCTGACCTCTTTGTCTAGGACAAACCCCCTTAGGGTAGAGGATTTCCTGACACCAGTTATTTTTCCTTAGTAGCACTTGTCATGATTACAGTTTTATTTCTCTCTGTGTCTGGCACATAGTATGTAGTTAATAAATGTGTGAATGTTTGAATGATAAGCATTTTGCCGTATCATTAAACAGCCTCTGAAAATATCATATGGTGGTTAAGAGCACAGACTCCAGAGCCAGACAGATGCTTAGATTTTAATTTTAGCTCCGCCACAGTTCTTTATCTGAAACCAGTGGGGCTGGTTGTGTTTTAAAAATTCAGAATTTTTCAGATTATAGAAAGATAACATAGTGTGTTACAGCAGCACCCTGTAATCAAGCATTAATTCATAAGATGACTTCACTCTACTCAGGATAAATAAAGACTGTCCATAGTTTCATATCAGTTCAGGGTAGGTTTTGCCAACAAATGAGTTTGCCACAAGTTTATGAGAACGCTTGGTCTTCAGAGAGCTTTCTGAATTTTAGAATTTCAGATAAGGGCATGTGGGTCTGCCCCAGTGTAACCTTGAACCAATCACATAACTTCTCTGTGCCTCAGATTCCTCCACTGTAAAATGGAGATGATACCAGCACCTGCCTAGCTCACAGTTTCCATTCATGTTGTTGCGAGGAGGAAATGAATGAATACGCGTGAACTCCTTAGAACAGCGATTTTCAACCAGTGTGCTGTGGCACAGCTGCAAGAATTTTTAAAACATGAGATACCTGACTATTTAGTCAGGATCACTGACTGCTTCCCTTAGATTGTCAAATAAAAGAACGACAACAGCCCAGGCCAGTTTGGCTCAGTGGTTGGAGCGTCAGACTGCGGTCCAGAGAGACGGGGTTCGATTCCTGCTAGGGGCACATACCTCGGTTGTAATTTGTCCCCAGCCCTGGTTGGTCATGCAGGAGGCAGCCACTCGATGTGTCCCTTTCACGTCGATGTTTCTCTTCCTCTCTCTCCCTCCCACTCTATCTGAACAAAAAATGGAAAAATGTCCTTGGGTGAGGATAAAAAAAAAAAAAAATGACAACAGCCAACACAACAATAGCTGACCAGTGTGAATGACTCAAAATTATACCTATATTTTTTAAATCCTCACCTGAGGATATTTTTCCATTGATTTTTTTTTTTTTTTTTTAGATAGAGTGGGAGGGAGGGAAGGAGGGAGAGAGAGAAATAGAGAAACACCAATGTGAGAGAGACTCATTGACTGGCTGCCTCCCACATGACCTCGACTGGGACTGGGGATAGAACCTACAACCGAGGTATGTGCCCTTGGCCGGGAATTGAACCTGTGACTCCTTGGTCCAAGGGCTGACACTCTAACCGCAGAGCCAAACCCACCAGGACATATACCTATTTTTTTTTGTCAGATAGGCAAACAATATATTTTTTGGTGTGCTGCAGAATTTTAGTAATTAGTTTATGTGTGCCATGAGATGAAAAAGGTTGAAAATTGCTGCTCTAGAACAGTGAATGGTCCTTAGTGTTGTGGAAAGATCAGCTCTTACTGCATCTTTTTTTTTGGTTAATCCTCACCTGAGGATATTTTTCCATTGACTTTTAGATAGAGTGGAAGGGAGGGAGGGAGAGAGAGAAACATGGATGTGAGAGAGACACATCGATCGGTTGCCTCCCACAAGACCCCGACCTGAGCTGGGGATTGAACCTGCAATCCAGGTACTTGCTCTCAACCAGAAATCGAACCCGAGACTTTTCAGTCCGCAGGCTGATGCTCTAGCCACTGAGCCAAACCAACCAGGGCTTACTGCATCATTTTTATTGGCTCCATAATAATCCACATTGTGGATGAACCATAATTTATTTGCAATTTACTTATTATTGGATATTTATATTTCAAATACAAAAATATTGAGATGAACATCTTCATACTTAAATCTTTTGACTGGATTTAAAAAAATTTTTTTATTTATTCATTTTTGTTGTAGATGTTTCTCCTTTTTTCCCCATTGACACCCTCCTCCCCATCCCCCCTCACCCTGTCCCCAGCTTTGTTGTCCATGTCCATCGGTTATACATACATGCATTTGACTGGATTTTTTATTACAGAAGATCATTTCCTAAGAATGAAATGACAGGGTCGAAGGGCCGGCTCATTGTGAATGCTCTTGAAACATATTATCAGAAAGATTTTACTAGTATACCATCCCGTCATCAGTTTTATGACACCTCTATTAGCATTATTATTTTATTTTATTATTTAAAAAATTTTTAAATTGATTTTAGAGGGGAAGGGAGAGGGAGAAAGAGACAGAAACATCGATGAGAGAGAACATCAATTGGCTGCCTCCTGCATGCCTCCCATTGGGGATCAAGCCCATAACCTGGGCATGTGCCTGGGAATCAAACCGGCGACCTCTTGGTGCATGGGTCGACGCCCAGTCATTGAGCCACACCAGCCGGGCAACATTATTATTATTTTTAATCTTTGTTAATATTACAGATTAAAATAGTACCTCCTTATTTTAACTCACATCTTTCATTATTAATCTGTTTAAGCATTAAAACATCTTGTTGTTAGCTATTAGATATTTCTGTTCTGTGAATTACCTGTGTAAACTCTATGATGGTTTTTATATTGGAGTCTCAGTTTTTTCTTATCAATTGTTTAATTGTTTGATTTCTGCCTCTGACAGCCCAGGCAGGAGCCAGTATGCTGGGCTTTGGCTGGAATTCATTGAATAAGGTATCCCTGGAGCATGGGGCGAGTTGTTACTTGCCTGCAGGCTACAGAGCAATGTGGAAAGTGTTTCAGAGGCTGGGTCTTGGGGAAAATCTGAAATAAAGACCTGGCTAACTGTCTGTGTATCTGAACCTTCAGTCAAACAGGACTTGGAAGAAAGAGGGCATCCAAGCAGGAGGCAAAGGACCAAGGCAGGAGAGGCAAGAATGATTCTAAAACCTGGGAGAAAGAAGCTATAACCTTTTCTTGTAGTTTCTTTGTATGGACAAGGAGGGGAACACTGTGGGCACTGACTCGGCCAGACACTGATTTGTGTTAACTCTTGATAGAGTAAGGATATTGACCCTTGTTTATCATATGGGGACATTTCCCCACAATTACCTTTTTATTTAATTTATGATGGCTTTTAATTTATAGAATTTAAAACAATTTTATGTTGTCTACCTATTCATCTTTTTCTTTTTGATTCATTGCTTTTATGCTTAGAAAGTCCTTTTCATACAGAGACCAAATAACTATCTACATCTTCTTTAAAAATGTTATTTTGTGATATCAGTAAATTAAGGAAGAGTTAATGAGTGAGAATTGAGAGTGTGATTTTCAATAAAAAAACCTAAAAGATGATGTTGCAAAGGGTGATACTTAGGTCATCTTCATGTCTTCTTGAAGACAGAAGAAGGAAAGAGCTTATGATTCTGTAAGGGAGATGGAGGAGAACTTCTTCGGCTGGGTCTGTCACACACTGTGAATTTGTAGAATCTTATCCTTAGATACTTTTAGAAGTGTCCTGATAGATGAGATGTGATCTCTGAAGATACTTTCTCTGTCTTTTATCCATCTGATGATCCTGTATAGTATTTCAAACACCCACAGTTGTTAGATACCGAGAAATAATTTCCCTGATTTTAAAAGAGGTTTAAGAAAAGGAAAGTGAAATGTAAAAATAGTTGCTGACCTTCTTGGCCTTGATAAATTAGTATGCTTTAAGATGTGATTCAGAAAGAATTTCCCTTCCTGCTGAGCTCCAAGGTGAATTGTGTTTTGCTTGGATCTGTCTTAGGGTTCTAGAGTGTGGAAAGTGGACAACTTATTCGTTCATTAACTGAAATAAATCATAGGGTGCATGAGAAACTAATCACCTCACAAATTACTGCGGTTTTATCAACCCAAAGTTGTTTTATTTCAGAAAAGTTTATAAGGTGAGTGGCCACTAACTTTTATAATTAATCAGAATATCCTTTCTACATATAATGGACTAATTATCTTTCTTAATAACCATTGACTTACCAGTTTGAATATTAATGAAAATATTACCGCATTAGGAATAAAGCAAGAAAAACAACTTTCTATTGATAAAGATAAGTTGATTTAGAAATACTGTTGCTGTTTTCCTTACTTTTGATTTGAATTATTTAGTAGATATTAACCATTCTAAACATTTATTCAACAAATATTTATTGGGTGCCATCAATGTTCCAGGCATAGTTTCAGAATACTGTGTTGTATTTTCACTTTTACATTGTATGTATACAAAGTTTGCTTGTGATTCAATATTCTTAACATGAGCTGTGCTTATTTGGAAAAATTGGTCATTTGGACTCATACATATTCATTTAGGGACTCTAAGAAAAGTTGTATGGAAAATGTTCATCCAGCCTCTAAGGTTGAGGTGCTGGTAATTGAAAGTTCTACTCTGTTACTTTGTCGTTGTCACGGAGGAATGCTCATCTGCAGTGACAGAGTTTGCTGGGAGAGAATCCACTTATGATTTATCAAAGACAGTGCATTTGAGGCTCAAGTTCTTGTGCTTGAATTCTTTCAAGTCCGTTTGCAGTTAGCAGATCTAATGTAGAGGTTCTTATATCTGCTCTAGGGAGCTCAGCTTTCAACCAGCTGAGATGTTGGGAAGAAAGTAAATACTTATCCTTGGATGTGTTTCATGGAAATCAAATTAGTTTTTCCTCTCGATCTTTTTTATGTTGGTGTTCAGTTTATGGCAATAAAATTCAATTTTTTTAAATTTATATTTGTTATTATGAAAGTAAGCGCCAATGTTCAGTAGTGATTTTCTTTTTTTTTTTTTTAATCCTCACCTGAGGACATTTTTTCATTTTTTGTCCAGATAGAGTGGGAGGGAGAGAGAGGAAGAGAGAGAGAGAGAGAGAGAAACATCGATGTGAAAGGGACACATCGAGTGGCTGCCACCCGCACGACCAACCAGGGCCGGGGACAAACTGCAACCGAAGTATATGCCCTTAGCGGGAACCGAACCCGGGTCTCTCCGGACCGCAGGCCGACGCTCTAACTGCTGAGCCAAACCGGCCAGGGCTCAGTAGTGATTTTCAAGTTAACTGTTTTTCTGTCATATTTCTTTGATGGTACATATGTTATGATGTGTACACTTAGCTTCTTCTTATAGTTGAACCTCATATTTTAAATTGTGATATAATTAACATATTATAAAATTCACTCCTTTAAATATGTAAGTAAGCTTTTAGTATATCACAAGGTTTTGCAACAATCAACACTATCTAATTCCAGAATGTTTCATCAACCCTGTTATGCAAAGAACTAAGGTCTAAGAACACCTCAGCATATTGTTTGCTAATTCCAAATAACCTGGAGGACTGGCTGAAAAAGACATGAGTTTATTAGGACTTATGTGCACACTGGAGGTGGGGTGAGGGGTGAGGGGTTGGGGGGTTTGCCAGCTGGTGAAGTCTTCGCAACACAGGCTTTCACAGTATAGGATTATATAGAGGGAGTACAGAAAACAAAGCAAACAGACATGCAGGGTGGACGTGCTTGCCTGCGAGCTGTGTGAGATCAAGACACTAGCTGTTTACAATCCAGGCTTACATCAGAGAACAGTTTCTCCTTGGCCATTCCTTGATGGAGGAGCTGGCCAGGCTCCCAGGGTTCCACAGCACACTTACAGAGGCCTTCATTATAGTCCCCCAGGGTGGGAGGGGAGTTGGAGCGTGGGAAGGGGTCCATGTTTTCACATACTACACAACCCTCAAAAAGAAACCCCACATCCATTAGCAGTCACTCCTTGTTCTTCCCTCACCCACCTCCTGGCAAGCACTGATCTACTTTCTCTATGGAATTTCCTATTTTGGACATTAATATAAATGGAATTATATAAATGGGGCCTTTTGCATTTGGCTTTTTTTTTTACTTAGCATGATGTTTTCAAGAATTATTTCTGTTTTACTATGTATCAGTACTTCATTCCTTTTTATGACTGAATAAAATTCCATTGTATGGATGTACCACATTTTGTTTATCCATTCATCGGTAGATGGCCATTTGGGTTGTTTCTTTTTTGTGTGTGTGGCTATTGTGGATAATGCTGCTATGAATATTTGTATGCAAATTTTTGTGTGAACATGTTTTCATGTCTCTTGAATATATACATGGGAGTGGAATTGCTGGTCATACAGTAACTCTATGTTAACTTTTTGAAGACTGCAGAACTGTTTTCCAGAGTGGCTGTACCATTTTACATTCCCACTGGCAACATATGCAGATTCTCATTTCTTCACATCAACATGTGTTTATTGTCTTTTTGATTGTAGCCATCCTAGTAGATATGAAGTGGTACCTTCCTAAGTAGATGTGAAGTGGTATAGTTTTGATTAGCATTTCCCTGATGACTAATGATGTGGAACATCTTTTCATGTTTATTGGCCATTCGTATATCTTCTTTGAAAAAATATCTATTTAAATTCTTTATTTTTAATTTAGATTTTCTTTTTATTGTTGAGTTATAAGAGTCTTTTATATATTCTGGATTCTAGACCCTTATCAGATATATGATTTGCAAATATTTTCTCCTATTCTGTAGATTGTCTTTTTATCTTCTTGGTAGTATCCTTTAAGGAACAAAAGTTTTTAATTTTATGAAGTCCCATATATCTATTTTTTCCTTTGGTTGCTTGGCTTTAGATGTAATATCTAAAAAAACTATTGTACAATTCAAGGTCATGAAGATGTACTTGTAAGTTTTCTTCTTTGAGCTTTATAGTTTTAGCTCTTATATTTCAATCTTTGATCCATTTTGAGTTAATTTTTGGATATGTGTGAAGTAGGTGTCCAAATGCATTCTTTTCCATGTGGATATCCAGTCGTCTCAGCATCATTTGTTATACACCTCATTTTATTTGTTTGAGTCACCTTGTAAGTCATGTTTTGGGGGAGCAAAATTTGGCTGATTCCTTGTCACCTCAATTAGATGGCACCATCCTACACAGAGGACATTCTAGGCAAAGGAATATGTGTATTTCTACTTAGGGCTTTAGCTCCAAATTTCTTTTTCTTTTTCTTTTTTTTGTCATTCAAATTTTCTTTTTAAAATAAAAAAACTATTTTTCATTTTACATTATTTTGCAGTTTACATTCAATATTATTTTGTATTAGTTTCAGGTGTATAGCATAGTGGTTAGACAATTATATACTTGACAAAATGTTCCCCCTGATATTTCAAATACCCACCTGGCACTGTACATGATTATTACAATATTGACTATATTCCCTATGCTGTACTGTATATCCCTGGGACTATTTTGTGACTACCAATTTGTACTTATTAATCTCTTCACCTTTTTCACCCAACCACCCAAATCCCCTCCCCCTCTGGCAACCATAAGTCTGTTCTCCGTATCTATGACTCTATCTTTATTTTGTTTGTTCATTTATTTTTCTCTTTAGATTCCACATATAAGTGAAATCATATGGTATTTGTCTTTTTCTAACTGACTTATTTCACTCAGCATAATACTCTATAGGTCCTTCCATGATGTTGCAAATGGTAAGATTTCATTCTTTTTATGGCCAAGTAATATTCCATTGTATATATGTACCACAGCTTTTTTATCCATTCACCTTAGCTCCGAATTTCTGTGCAGGCTTATAACTTGGTGAGTTGGCTTGTAGGGGATATAAGCTTCAGGGCTGCTTTCTCCTTAAATCTAGCCTAAGATTTCTAAGTGGACCCATGTGGCTGCCTCCTTGCTATCTTTTCCCTGAATAATAACCCGATTTCCACTTGACTTTCTGGGGAATGGGAAGGTCAAAGGAGAAGTGCTTCATCCCCAGATGAAGAGGCCCTAAAATTTTTATTCCTCATTGGAGGAATAGGATGAGTTATGTAAACCTTTTCACAAAGGGCAGGGGGTGACCCTCAGGGGAGGACGGAGCTTTTCACCTCTTTGTACCTCCCACTGAAAGCTCTTCTCTCTGGAATCATGACCTAATGGAGCCTTGGCTAGTATCAGAACCTTTTTCCTTGGAATGAAAAGATAGGGAAGGGGGCCTTGTGTTCCTCCCAGAGGTTCAAGTATACAGTGTGAAAAAAGTTTAAGAATGGAGTCAATCTCACCTGAGTTCAAATTTTGGCTCTGTAGCTCTATCTTTGTTTTTGTTGTATTTATAAAATAGGGCTGGTAGTCCCAATTTTCCAGAGCAATTATGAGAACAAATAAAATATCCTATGTAAAATGTCTAACAAATTTGTTGCCCCCTCAGTAAATGCAAGTTTCCTTTATCTGTTCTTCAAATTTTCTGGGAAGTTTGTATTAATGTGTACAAATACAGTTTTTTAAGAAACTCCATAGAATCTTAGAGTTGGAAAGGACCTTCATGACCATAACACTTCGCTGAATCTGTCAAAGCTCTTTATTTAATTAGTTTTATTGATCACATACTGTATTTCAGACACTATTCTCTGTCATAAGTCAGTGGAGGCAAGATGGACAGACACATGATGCAAGCCTGGCACGTTGTTATCACTTCCCTCGTCCTCACTTCCCTCATTTGTTTCATTCACTTACTACATGATGAGCCAGAGTAAGCTGGCTTCTTGAACTACAAAGATACAGTTTTTGAGAGCTTGCAGTCTCTTGTGAGGGAAGCAAAACCAAAAAATGTAATATCTTTTGGGAGGTGCTGTAAGTGACTCATAGATTGGTGCTGTGGGAGTTGAAGGAGAGCACTCCTGAATCTGTGTGGGGAAGTCAGGGAAAGATGAGCAGAAAGGTAAAGGAGTGAACAGCAGGCCTGGAGGTGGGAAAGACTGTAGGACTTTAAGAAAGTTGATGTCCAGGGGAATAATTAGAGACGATGACTAGACAGGATAGCTGTGTTTAGGTTACAAAGAGCCTGTTACGCTGGGCTGAGATTTGAGGTCAGTTTTGATGGAGAAGACAGAAGCACAATTTGTAGTTAAGAATTAACATCTATCTTGGCTTTATTCTCCTTATTCTAAGCCTAGCTTTAAAAAATCATTTTCTTTGTCTTTGGCATTTTCCTCAAGCATCTGCTATTTTGGGCCTTTGTCTTCCTGATTCTCTTCATGTAGCATCCTGCCACTTGGATATCATCCTAGGTTACTTGCCTATCTTCTTGAAGGTTGTGGCCCATGGAGAGCTCCCTATGTGGCTATATACTTTCTCTGGAAGGGTCTATCTCCTGTTTGCCCCAGGATTTAGTAGATAATAAGAAAGACCAACCCATCACGTTGGCTGAGACCAAGTGGAGAGAGAGCTATTGGAGAAGGGCTAGGTATATGGGGAAGGTCCCTGAACTAGAGCTACTGTCCTCTGGTGCTTCTCATGTTGGCCTAGTTATTGCCTCTCTTCTGATCTCCCATAGTCATTCACTGATGGGCTCTGTTTCAGGGCTGTGTCTTTCAGGTCTCCCTTGCTTTGCTTTATTCAGAGTAATGGAGGCGTTGAGGAGTGGCCCAGCAGCTCAGGAATCTAGGCCTGTTGGTGGCATCTAGTCACTTAATCCCTCAAGACATAGTCTAAGCTATCCCTTCAGACATGAAAGAACATGTCTGAATTTCCAGAGGTCATTTATGCAGGACTTGGTTCTGAGATCCTCCCTATATTCTTTTTTTTTTTTTTTTTTATCCTCACCCAAGGACATTTTTCCATTTTTGTGTAGATAGAGTCAGAGTAGAAGGGAGAGGAAGAGAGAGAGAGAAACATCGACGTGAAAGGGACACATTGAGTGGCTGCCTCTTGCACGACCCCAACCGGGGCCAGGGACAAATCGCAGCCAAGGTACATGCCCTTCGTGGGAATCGAACCCACGATTCATTGGTCTGTGGGCCAATGCTCTAACCACTGAACAAAACTGGCCAGGGCCTCCCTACATTCTAAATCAATGAAGAACTGGCCTTGAAAAGAGATTGGTTAGGGGTGGGAAGGGAGAAGAGGGGAGGGTATGATAGCTGTTTTCAGATATTTGAAGGGTTGTTCAAGTATAGTAGGTAAGGTGTCAGATTTGGTCTGGGATTCTGGCCCTACCTCTTACTAGCTTGTTTTTTTTTTTTTTTTTTTAATCTAAATTCCTTTAAGCCTAAAATAATTCCATGATTTAATAAATGCAGCAGTCAGTGACTCTACTGATTAGATCTGGTTTCTTGAGGCAGATTGTGTTTTAGCATTTTGAGCTCAGCCACTAGTGAGTTGAAATTGTAATAGCTGTATTTATTATACTCAGAATTGAATGAGTTATTAATAAGCCATTTCTTAGCCCCATATTATCTCTATTTTTCAGGCTAATTTTTTTCAATAGGATTTCCTTAATTGTATCAAATGTTTCATTCCTAGAATGCTTAACATGTCTGATTGGTATAATCTCCAGGGAAACTAAACAGTCTTAATTATATCTAGTATTCTGATTTCATTTGATTCTTTAGATGAGATTAAAAGGATTTTTTTAATAAAAGGCTATGACTACTCTGTATATACCTATGCTTACTGCAAATTTAGCAATTACATCTGCATTACCAGCATCTCAGATAATTTAGGTTGTGGACTAATATGTAGGGTGTTTAACTTTTTTCAGAACAAATAGCTTGATGACACTATCTATTTTTCACTAGCTAGTTTGATATTTTCTGTTCATTTAGCTGTTTCCATAGTACGTGCCAAGACTTGCTCCCTAGGAAGCAGAAGGTTCTTTGGTTTGACTCTTTCTCAAATATGTTTCCTAGTGAGTAAATGTTGATAATTTGTAGAGTATGACTTTTAGCTCTAGATGCCATTTTTCAATAGAGATGTGGATAAATTGAATTTCACCCAGAGGAGTGTGAAGGGCCTCTGATGGCGAAGGGTCTTTAAATGATATGAAGGATAGCTGAGCGTATTGACGATGTAGAAAAGATGGCTAGCCTCTAGGAAACATGACCAAGGGACACTTCTTACAGATATGCCTAGTCTCTCTTTAACATGAGGGACTAGGCATATCTGTAAGAAGGACAGACTGGGCATGACCTGTAGGAAGATTTATGGGAAAATAATTTTGGCTCAATATGAGGAGAAACAGTCCATCATTGGTGTCCAGTGGAATGAGCTTTTTGGGGAAAGTAAACAGTGGGCTCCCTGTCATTGGAAACTTTTAACAGTGCCCATGTCAGCATACATTAGATTGTCTATGAAAGTGGCCTTTGGCATTCTTTTCAATATCTGGATTCTGTGATCCCCTCCCACTCCTGATGCTATAATATGGTTACTTCTCCATTCTAGGTTTTGCTTTAGTGATTTATATGATTGAGTTTATATTCCTGAACATACTGTAGCACAGAAGGTGGTGATGTGATGGATAAAAACTAATTGACATTAATTTTTTTTGGTTAGGTAATTCACAAAGTGGATATATATCACGTGCACATATATACTTATACATCTGTTTTGTATAATTGAGATGTATTATACTTTCATAGTTTTGTCCTCTGTTCCTATTGTTATAAAATATATGCATTAGAGATTTCCGAGTCTTCACAAGAAAAGTTTTACTATTTTGACATTTATTTATCTAATTGATTTTTTAAAATACAGCTGCATTAAGTCTTCAAAATAGAGCTAACAAAGAGCCTTTGTAGGAATAGGTATTTAAAACTGGTGGTTTTATTGTGAGCTTATCTGAGAAAGACCTATAAATAAAATAGTATGGACATTCAATTAGAGTCTTATATATTTAAGACTAGGAAGTGGGAACACTATAGTCATTTTGGAAAATTGTGTTTTCAGACTCATTTACTAATTGGATTGTTGAGTACAGTATTAGTGGTTTCAAATGGCATCACAATTCATTGCAATTCTGACCTGGGGTAATGGATACAGAGGTAAAATGAAATCCGTCTTCTTTAAGAACTACTGGTTTTATGAAATGATTATATCTGATTTTAAAATAAAGCATTAAGTGCAAATCATTAAGAGTCAAAAAATACTTACAAGTCCCATGAAAGAAGATTCAGTGCATTTAGCTTTTAAACAGTTTGCTCGTTGTGGATGAAATGCCTTCAAATTGATGCAAGTTATCATGCCAATAAGTTAATAAAATAGGAGAAGTTAGGTATCTTCTTTTTGGAGTGGGCTCATCCTCCAGGGACACATGGCTCTCTTTCAGAACAGACTTTCTTCTGAAGTGGTGAGGCATCAGAGATGCCTTTTCGGGGATGAGCCTAAGCTTAGTGTGGGTGCTGTTCAAGCGTGGATTTGGAATTGTGAGAAAAAGAAGTCATAAAGCTAGGAGAATTTCCCTGGGGAGAAAAATACAAGTTTAGAGTTCTTCAAACCTTTTCATTTAAAGAGCCCAAAGCATATGTGATTATGCCAGATTACATCTCTTCCATGAACCCTGGCACAGCCCAGACCATTGGCGTTAGAGAATTTGGGAAACATCCTTAAGTTCGTTAGGGGGAAGGTAAATCCTTGGCGGTCTTAGAATGAACAGATTCTCTGACCCTGCTTAAAACCAAATCTTCCATAGAGTTATCTTTTCTTCTGACTCCAGCCTGAATACTGTGCAAAGTAAATAGTGATATTTAGTGTTGAAATAAAGATTTTTTCAAATATTTGCAATCTGATACAAATGCTAAACAAATGAATTCATCACTTTAACTCTGAACATTTTAGAGTCATGTTGCTAAGTGAAAATATGACAATGAATTTCTGTTGAGAATATCCATCATTTTTCTTCTTTTCTCTCCTTGATTGTAAAACATCCTCATATATCTTTCTCAAAATATTATTAGTGATATTGGCCATGGACATCCATTGTTGAAGTATTTTGAACCATTGTGGCTTCTTAGATACCTGGCTGGAGCATGGAACAGCTCTTTTATTTCTCTTCCCATTTCTGTTCCCTCTGCCCTTTTAATTGCCTCTGTGCTTCTACACAGGATAGATAAAGAACTC
This sequence comes from Tadarida brasiliensis, assembly GCA_030848825.1. Taxonomy (NCBI): domain Eukaryota; kingdom Metazoa; phylum Chordata; class Mammalia; order Chiroptera; family Molossidae; genus Tadarida; species Tadarida brasiliensis. The sequence continues at coordinate 43,179,897 of CM061268.1, forward strand.
TACATGGAGCTCCTTACTTTATAGGCTTCTTTGTAGAGTGCCAATGGAATGAGACTCAGTAGTCATTATTTCTATTATTAATTCATATTTTAAAAAGTTGACTGAATCATCTGATTGTTAACTTTCAGCAATTTAACTTTTTTCAGGCTTCTTCTTCTTACATCTGTGGGAATTCACTACCACTTCAACTGCTACCTTTTGGGCTTATTTGTACAAATAGATTGTTCTTCTTTCTTTCTCTTCCCTTGTCTTCCTCCTTTTTCTCCTTTTCACAAACAATTGAATACCTACTGCTCTGTGCATTGTGATAGCCCTAAAGATTCAGTGATGAGGTAATGGCACAACCTCTCCATGAGAGCCTGGTGGCAGAGAGGTATGTAAGTAACATGTTAGAGTGTGATCAAAGTCATCCCAGAGCTGTGTATAAAGTGCTGCAAAGTATGGAGGATGGAAAAACTGACATGTGTATGGGGGTGGGGAAAATAAGAGAACTGAAAATTGAGGTAGAGGTAAGATTGAATATTTATTAAGTTTTTTGTACTTGTCAGTGTTGTTTAGTCTGCATGAATTTCAGGCATTGATTTTTCAGTTCAGTGTGTGGAATTGATAGTTGGCCAGGCGGTTTGAAGCATGTATTTTATATCTTTAAAAGATCTCTTATGGTAGATTTTTTTGGTTTCTAGAGGCTTAGCAAGAGATGTATTGTTGCTCATGATTTCTCGCCTTTGTATTACTGGAAACGATTTCTACCTATTCTCCAGAGATGCCTATTTTGCCATTTCCCAAGGATTCTGACCTGGTCACTGGAATGTCATAATGATTAGATTCTGTGTCATATTGAGTGCATTCCTAAGGCTTTCAACTTCTGTATTTTATTTACTTGGTTTACTTTTGTTTTAAAAAATCCTTACATTTAATGTTGTTTGTAAAATATTCATAAATCTTGTGAAGCCCTGTTTGTGATACTAAGTTATTTATATTCAACAGCTATTTAAGAAAGCACCTACCGCGTGGCAGGCGTTTTGGTGAGCACTGGGATAAAAGAAAGGTGTGGTCTCTACCTTCATAGAGTTTCCAGTCATTAGGGGAATACCGACACACAAATAGGCAGTTGAGAAAGGTGTTATGACAGAGGAGGTACAGAGTACTTTTTCACTTGTAGGAGGGGCACCTAATCCAGACTTGGGGGCCAGGAGGTGTGTTTTTAGATGAAGTGGCACCTACATTAAGACTGAAGGATAGGTAGAAATTATTCAGGTAAAAGGCAGAGTAATGGGCACAGTGTTTCAGGCAGAGGAAATAACATATGCAAAAGTCTGAACCTGTGAGACACAGGAACTGAAAGACTTTTAAGAACCGAAAAAAAAAAAATGACGACAGGAGCCGAGGGTATGAGGTGGGGATAAGGATGAGGCCAGAGACTATATCATACATATTATGTTGGGCTCTGCAATCCATGTTGAATCTAGATTTTAACTCAAGGTAATAGGGAGTGATTAAAGGGCTTTAAGTAGCAGAATAGCATAAGTAGACATTCATTTAAAAAAAATTTTTTTATTGAATTTTTAGAGAGAGAGGAAGGGAGAGAGAGAGAGATAGAAACATCAATGAGAGAGAAACATCGATTGACTGCCCCCCGCACACCCCGTACTGGGGATTGAACCCACAACCTGGGCATGTGCCCTGAGGACATTGAACCGGCCACCTCTTGGTGCATGGGATGACACTCATTCCACTGGGCCACACCAGCAGGGCAGTAGACATTCATTTTAGAAAAATCATTTTGGCTCTGGTTTGGAGAATATATGGGAGAGGGCTAGAGATAAAGAGATTAGTTAACTGGAGGCTGGCATAGTAATCCAAGTAAGAGATATTGGAGCTGTAGTGTAGGGAGATGGCCACAGACAATGACTACAACTTGACGTGTGAGGGAGGCTCAGATTAATTTGCCATTGGACTATGTTTTGATTTTCTGTCTTACTGAAAAACTTCTGGATTTTACATTGTTCTGGAACAAATGTCTTATGATATTAAAAATCATGTTTATGATGTAAATAGTAGTGAACACTATAAAGTGTACCTACCAGACATTATTCTAAGCACTTACATTAATTCGTTTATACTTTACAACAATCCTATGAGCTAGCTGCTAGTATTACCTTAATTGGACAGATATGAAAACTGAGACATAGGTTTAGTAATATACCCAAGGTCAGATAGCTAGAAAGTGCCTCAGTTGGGATTTGAACATGCCAGTTTGGTGCCAGGGTCAGTGCTCTTAATCACTGCTCCCCAGTTCTGGAAGTTTGGGGGACTAGGCATGAGCCCTCCTCTCCAACTCTTCTATTCTCTATAGAAGGTATTTAGAGGCAGGAGCAGCATTTGTAGATTTAGGGAGAGGAAGGAGAGGAGAATGATTTTTAGATTTATGGTTTGGCCACTTGGTGGTGGTGGGACCATCCGCTGTAAGAGGGAGCCCAGGAGGCTGAGGAGGAGGAGCAAGTCCAGGCCAGCGCCCGCCGAGGGTGGAGGGGCCAGGTGAGATCATTGTTACTGCTGTTAACATGTTGAATTTGAGCGGCTTGTGGGTCATCCTAGCAGACAGTTGTCATATGGGTCTAAGTTGTTTGCTACAATAGCCAGAATTCAGAGGGAGACCTGTGTCTACCAGATCCAGGACAGCTTCTGTGAACCAGGTCTTGATTTAAATAGGTCAGAGCCTTCTAGGTGAGGGGAGAACAGTATTCTCGATGACCTTCCTGGTGAAATGGAGGTGAAATGAGCAGTGAAATTCCAAGATCTGAATTAGATGCTTTTTTTTTTTTTTGTAAAGCATGTTTCACTTTGGCAACCCCTCTTCTTTGGCTTTCATTTTATTTTTTTATTTTAAAATCATTTAATTCATATTTAATTATTTTCCCTCCAATTAAAAATATTTATCTACAGCTCTGACTGGGTGGCTCAGTTGGTTGGAGTGTTGTCCGGTACACCAAAAGGTTGTGGATTCGATCCCTAGTAAGGGCGTGTATGGGAGGCAACCCACTGATGTTTCTCTGTCTCTCTCTCTCTGAAATCAAAGAAAAAACACAAAACATACCCTTGGGTGAAGATTAAAAAATATTTATCTACAAATAAAAATATCTGTTCTGTTTGCTTCATAGTTGTTAAAAAATTAGAATGTCCTTTAATGGACTTTCTATTGCTGAGATTTTTATTCTAGGAACTAAACTCAAGTGTTTGAAAATACTTTATAAATGGTGAAGTAGGGATACAACTAAAAGTTGGTGGCATTTGGTAGAGATTGTGTAGCTATGTGTCTATAGTGGCAAACACACAATCGTTCCTAATTGCCTTGCTTAAGAAATTTTATATATATATATATATATATATATATATATTTTTTTTTTTTTTTACCTTGCTTAGAAATTTAATTAGCTAATTCTTTGTGGTCTGGGCCAATCTCTGATGCTTATGCAATGGACAGAAATGGTTGGATGTCACATCTTTTTGAAAGAGGAACTAGCAAAATTTGCTCATTGAGAATAAGAAGAGATTGATGATGTCTATGATTTCCAAGTCTCTAGCACCATTTAAAAGAGAACATTAAATAACAATAATTTCCAGACGCTGTGCTAAGTGATTTATATACTTGATTTGATTTAATTCTCACAGTAACTATTATTACCCCCATGATGTAGATGAGAAACTTGCCTAAGGTCATACCCTGGTAAATGGCAGAGTTGGGACTTAAACCCAGGTCTTATCTGCAGAGCCTCTGCATGTAACTATTCTAGATATTGTCATAGGTTAAAGTTTAATTATTTTTTGAATAGATAATAGTTATACTTGGTATATAATTTAAAAATAGGAGGGTATACAGTGAAAAAGGTCTTCCTTTTATCCCTGTCTTCTTGACACTAATTTCCTTACAATGAGTATCTTTTCAGAGATGTTCTGTTTGTATGTAAAAATTAAATATATAAGATATACATATACAATATGCATATAAATAAAATTTAACATCTGTTTTACACAAATGGTAGTATACTATAGGCCTGCACCTTTATTATTACTATTATGTTTTGCCTAACAATGTCTAGGAGATTGTTCCAGTTAAAAAAAAAAGCATCTTCATTTTAAAATTGCTGCATTCCACTGTATGGTTATGCCACTGGTCCCCTATTGAAGGGCATTTGAGTGTTTTTCTATATTTTTCTATAACAAACAATGTTGTAATAAGTAACTTTGACTTTAACTTATTTGTGATGTGTGAGTCCACTGTATATGCTAAACAAGAACTTAAGGGATTGTTTTGAATATGGTGAAATTCACTATAGGAAGAGCTATATTTTATTACTAATATGGAAATGTGGTTTGTTTTTTACTTCAAGTACAGTTGTGCAATAAATCAACAAATATGCGAGTGCTTTTCTATCAGCAGGGCTCCACGTTAAGAACTGTAATCATATATATGTAAGGGTTTGTAGATTTCAAAAATGAGAAAAGAGAGGGTTATGGCATAGTTGACTGACCCGGAGTGAGAGATGTCTGCATATAAGCAGATATTTATTCAACAGAGTGAAACTTTCATTCCTAAGGAGAAATGACTCTTTACTGCATGGAAGAACTTCCCTGGAGAGGCACTGGTGCATTTGACCCTTAGTAGGATTATGGTACAATGCTTGCTCAAAAAAAGTTGCCTGATAAAAATGGTTGTAATGGCTCTGTTGCCATTCATTGTATCCAGAAAATGGGCCAAAAGAAAATTTTAAGATCTATATGTAAAATGAAGAAATCCAAAGTAAGTTTGTATATAAAGAACTCAGAGCTATAAGATGGAGTGGAGTGCAGGTGGTCCATATACTTACATCTTCATGGCATCTGTATTGGTAGAAAATAAAATGAATATGGACATAAATGTTAGTATCACATAGTAATTTGTATTTTTCTGTGTTGTTGAGTGGACAATTACTATTTTCAGGAGAGGTTCTAGATATTTTAAAATTAACAAGGAGAGGATAGAAAAATAATATGTGCTCAAATAAACAAGCTTAAGGAGGGTGACATGGCAGATTTAAGAAACAAATCTAAGATTACTGTGTTTAGCACATCACATAAGTAATAAATAATAAATGAAGTTTGTGAAAAGTAAGGTGGGCTTTTGAAATCTGAGTAAAAACTGAGATTGATTTGCTCCCCTAATATTTAATTTGTTAGTTATGTATTCTTGGAATACCTTTGGTGATTTTTCTTTCTGGCTATTTTCTGTTTTTTTAGTTATTAGCTCTAAAGTCTATAGTTAATGAACTGGAGATTGCAGAGTAAAGTCACTTTAATTAACGAAAAATTTTAAATCTCTTATCCAGAAATATAACCTCTTAGTTTATTTGCATTGTATTTGGAACATAATTATTGCATGTAAAAGAGCAATACTATCATATTTTGGTAGTTGTATCATATTAGCTGTTACAGTACTCTGTTAACTCTGTACCAGATATGTTTTGGGGCTCCTGTCCTCCTGCATTTTCTTCTAAATGAATCTTCCTGTCCCACAACCTCTGTTTTGACACCTCTTGAGTTCTTGCCATTGCCAACCGCCCTCCCTTAAAGTCTAGTTAAACAGGGTTGGCCAATGGATACGCAGGCATTCCAGTGGTTTATAACCAGTGTTGCTTGGCTTATAAAGGTGAACTGATCAGATGTTCTCATTTGTATAACACTTGACTGTCAGTGTCCAAGGACTCCTATTTCTCACAGTTTTTCAAAGTTTATTGATAACTGGCTCTGAGGTTGCATCTGCAACTTCCTTTAACACGCAGTTCAGCTTGGGCTTACCTAGAGTGACTGTGTCCTGTTTTTGTCTCACCTTGTCTGTCTGCATCTTCACATACTTAATTTATTATTTTTTTATTACAGATGTCCCTCCTTTTTCCCCCTTTGACACCCTCCTCCCCGTTCCCGCCCTTTCATGGCACTATCGTCTGTGTCCATTGGTTATGCATATAAGTTCTTTGGTTTATCTCTTCCTGCCCCCGACCCTTCCCTCTGAGATTTGTCAGTCTCTTCCCTACTTCCATGTCTCTGGATCTATTTTGTTCATCAGCTTATTTTGTTCATTATATTTCACAAGCAAGTGAGATCATGTGATATTTCTCTTTCTCCGATTGGCTTATCTCCCTTAGCATAATACTCTCCAGGTCCCTCCATGTCGTCTCAAAGGGTAAGAGATCTTTCTTTCTTACGACTGCATAGTGTTCCATTGTGTATATGTACCACAGCTTTTTTGTCCACTCATATATTGATGGACACTTGGGCTGTTTCCAGATCTTAGCTATTGTAAATAGTGCTGCTGTGAACATAGGGGTGCATATATTCTTTCTTATTGGTGTTTCAGGCTTCATAGGATATATTCCTAGAAGTGGGATCATTGGGTCAAATGGCAGTTCCCCTTTTAATTACATCTTCACTTCTCACTTGTTCCGTACATTCTCTTTGCTGAAGAAGAAACCAAATAAGAATTAACACATTTTTAGGATGTGATCTTATAGCTTATTACTATTTCATTCTTTTATGGGTTGTGACATTTTTATGGAATGCTTACATTTACATTTAGTCTGATATCACAAATTAATCCATTTATAAAAGCACCATTAAACAAATTATTGTTACTAAGTTACCCTGTCTCTGAATCAGGCATTAGTTTTTAAATGTTCTAGTGATAATATTTCAAGTTCTGATGACTTTCATCCAGTTATTTGGAGATAAAATGGAAAGCAACAAGAGTTTGGGGTTCACTTTGGTACTTTTGGAAGTTTTGCCAGAGCAAGAACTTCTGGAATCTGTTGGGTTGTGGCAGTTTAGATGTAGCAACTTACATCAAGCTTCGACCTCCCTGTGTACTAGTTGGCAGGTATCATGATTCTCATTTTACAGCTCGGAAGACTGAAGTGCAGAAGTTAAATAGCCTGCCCAGGAACACTGACTGTTTAATAATCAGTGGGAGTGAGATCTGAGTATTATTCCACTCATGGGATCATACTCCTCTGAGTCTCTCTGACTGAGTAGTTTCAGGTAATGATCAGTCTGTTCTTTGTTCTTGATCATTTATTGTTAAGGAGCAGGAATGGATCATAGTGATTTGTATAAAAATAGTTGATTATTTATTTAAAATTATACTGTGTGGTACATTCTACTTTGTTTCTCATCAGTTTGTCAAAAGGGTATAATTCTTTTCAAAAAAGGAGATTCTAAGCTTATATAATTTGTTCCCCCCACCCATAAATTCTTTTTATACTTTAAAAAGAATGTAGAGTATAACTTTTACATTCTGAAACTTGGGACACATTTCCATTTAAAAATTAAATTAGCATCTTTAGTTTCTAGTTTCAAAAATGTATTCCCCCCCCAAAAGAACATATCAACATTGCTTAATTTTAAAATATACAGAAAACCTACTATTTACTTAGTGCATTTGATTTACTTCCTTTTAACAGTGTAAGTTTATTTTTTGAGTCCTACTTTGAAACTGATGAAGGTTAAAGTGCATTTACAGTTAGGTCACAGTTTGAGATTACAGATGCCTCATCTATAAAAAAAATGTGTATTTTCTAATTTTTCAGTCAATAAACCTCAACATCTATTTTAATCTTTTTGAAAAGTACTAGTTCTTAAGTTAAACCAGTGGATTAGTGCATGAAATTTGTTGAAAGCTATTGCAACAGTCTGATGGCTTCCAAAATAAGTATCTTATATTCACTTTGTGTTTGTTTTTTTAAAACCTTTTTATTTTGAGATAATTGTAGTCACATGTAGTTGCAGGAAATAATGCAGAGAGGTCCTGTTGGACTCTACCCGGTTTCCCCCAATGGTAACATGTTATATAACCATAGTACAATATCACACTGGGAAATCGACATATGCACAATCTGTGTGCCTTATTTCAGATTCCAGCAGTTTTACATGTGTGTGTGTGTGTGTTTGTGTGTTTAGGATCCCTTGTCACCTAACTCCTGGAAATCACTGACTAGTCTCCATATCTATGGTGGTGTCATTTCAAGAATGTTATATACATGCATGTTATTATTTTTTCCCCTTCATATGCATGGTGTCTGAAAAGAAGAACATTTACAAGAAAAAGGGCAAAGGATCTTAGTATTTGTTTTGCATTATTAGGTGTTCTAAGTTGCCCTTTGATAGAAAGGTAAAGCTATCACCTCAGTGTTCACCAGGTAAATGATTTTCCCTGGGCATAAATTGTAGTTTTCATATACTAAAAAGGTGAGTTACTAAATCTGTGTAGTTGACACATTAAAAAATGCATGTAATTGAGCTTTCCACTTAAATATCACCTTTCAAAGAGACTGTTTTGATTATTCAAAGTAAAGTAGCCCCCAAGTCATTCTTTATCTCATTGTCCTCTTATTTACATCGTGGCACATAGACATTTTATTGTTTACTTATTTGTCTCTCTTTTCCTTTAAATTAAAAAAATTAGTTTACATTCAATATTATTCTGTATTATTCCCATGTGCACAGCATAGTGTTCAGATGACCATATACTCTACAAAATGTTCCTGCTGATATTTCCAGTACCCAACTGGCACCATACATTGTTACTACAATATTACTGATTTATTTCCCATGCTGCACTCCACATCCCCACAACCATTCTGTAACCACCAATCTGCGCATCTCAACCCTTCACCTTTTTCACCCAGTCCTGCAACCCTCTTCCCCTCTGGCAGCTACCAGCCTGCTTTCTGCATCCATGAGTCTGTTTCTGTTTTGTTGGTTTGTTTATATTGTTCTTCAGATTCCACATAAAAGTGAAATTATATGGTATGTGTCTCTCTGACTGACTTATTTCACTTAGCATAATACCTTCTAGGTCCATCCATGTGGTCGCAAATGTTAAGATTTCATTCTTTTTTATGGCCAAGTAATATTCTGTTGTATATATATACCACAGCTTTTTTGTCCACTCATCTATTTTTCAAAATATGTTTTTATTGATTTTTTAGAGAGAGAGGAAGGGAGAGAGAGATAGAAACATCAATGTGAGAGAGAAACATTGATCGGCTGCCTCCTGTACTCCCCCTACTGGGGATCGAGCCCACAACCAGGAATCGAACTGGGACCTCTCAGTACATGGGAGGACACTCAATCCACTGAGCCACACTGGCCAGGCTGTGTACATTTTTAATAGCATAATTGAGACAAACAATAAACTGGACATGCTTAAAGTGTACAATTTGTTTACTTTTGATTTGTGTATACTTATGAAAACCATTACCACAATCGAGATAATGAACATACCCATTACTCCCCAAAGTTCCCTCATGCCCTCTTTTTCTTTTTTTTTTGGTTAATCCGTACCTGAGTATGTTTTTCCATTGATTTTTAGATAGAGTGGAAGGGACAAGAGAGAAAGAGAGAGGGGGGTGGGAAACATTGATGAGAGAGACATATTGATTGGTTTCCTCCCACATGACCCTGACCAGGGCCGAGGATCAACCCTACAACCCAGGTACATTCCCTTGACCAGGAATTGAACCCACAACCCTTCGGTCTGCGGGCTGACGCTCTAATCGCTGAGCCAAACTGGCCAGGGCCTCTCATGCCCTTTTAATACCCCCTTCCTGTCTTTTCATGCCAGACCCCATCCCTTGGCAACTCCTGGTCACTTTTTGTTACTATAGATTAGTTTGCATTTTCTCATATTTTATTTAATTGGAATCATCTAGTACTCTTTTTTGCCTGCCTTCTTTTGCTCAGTGTATTTACTTTGATATTCATCCATGTGGTGTGTATCAGTACTTTATTCCTCCTTATTGCTGTGTAGCATGCCATTGTTTGGATATACCACAATCTATTCATTCATTCACCTGTTAGTGGACATTTGGGTGGTTCGAATTTTTTGGCTATCACAAGTAAAACTGCTATGAACATGTTTGTATAAGGCTTTTTGTGGACATGTTTTCATTTTTCTTTGGTATATACCTAGGCTATACCAAATTGGAATTACTTGTTCATAAGGTTTTTGTTGCTCCACATCCTTCCCAATACTTGATTGTATCAGTCTTTTAAGTTTTAACTTTTCTGAAGGGTTTGTAGGAGTATCTCATTGTGGTTTGAACTTGCATCTATCTAATGGACTAATGATTTTGTGAATTTTTTTGTATGCTTATTGGCCATTCGTATATCCTTTGTAAAGTATCTGTTCCAGCCCTGGCCGGTTTTGCTCAGTGGTTAGAGCGTCGGCCTGCGGACCAGAGAGTCCTGGGTTCGGTTCCCACTAGGGGCACATACCTTGGTTGTGGTTTGTCCCCGGCCCTGGTTGGGGTCATGTGGGTGGCAACCAGTCGATGTGAGATTGATGTTTCTCTCTCTCTCTCCCCCCCATCCCCCACACTCTATCTGAAGATAAATGCAAAAAACTGTCCTTGGGTGAGGATACAAATAAATAAATAATTAAAGTGTCTGTTCTTTTGCCTGTTTTTGTGATGGGTTGTCTTTTGATTATTAAGTTGTAGGAGTTCTTTATAATTCTGGATATGTCATTTTATCAATATATGTATTATGAATATTTTCTCCCAGTCTGTGGCTTGCCTATTTATTTTCTTAATGATGTCTTGAGGAATAGACGTTTTTAAATTTTTTGAAGTTAAATCTATCAATTTTTCTTATATAGTTAATGCGTTCTATGTTCTTTCTAAGAAATCAGTTATCTGAATGTCATGAAAATTTTCTGTATTCTAAAAGCTTTGTCATTTCATCTTTTGGGTTTATGTTTATCATCATTTTTAGTTAATTTTTGTGCATGGTGGAAGATAGGAGTTGAAGTTAAATTTCTTTTTTCCCATATACATATGCAGTTGTTTCAGTCCCATTTGTTGAAAAGACTTTTCTAATTTGTTAAATTACTTTACCACCCTGTCAACAATCAGGCGACCTCTGTTCTTTTCCATCAGTCTGTCTATCCTCGCTCCAGTACAACAGTGTCTTGGTTACTGTTGCTTTATATTTTTTGAAACCAGGTGGTGTGAGTCTTCTAACTTTTTTCTTTTTAAAAATTGTTTTGGCTTTTCTGGGCCCTTAGCCTTTACAAATACATTCTGGAATCAGTGTGCCAATTTCTATAAAATGTGCAGCAAAGTTGAGAATCACGGAACAGGCCTTGGTAAATCCATGCCTTTGGTGTTTTCTGGAGTCAACTTTTGGCCCTCTCTAGCTATTTCCTTTAGGAGAACTGGGCTGTATTTTATTTCAACTTCTATATCTTTTAATTTCTAAAAAGGAAATTTATACAAATAAATACCTTTCTTTTATGTCTTTGCCTGTGTACACAGTGCCTTGTGTATTTTAGTGTCTGGTAGAACTGAATTGTTACTGTTTCAGTCTTAAGAATGTGTTGATTTAGTACAAGAAAAACAAGAAGATAACATAGCACATCATTAAGTCTGTCTACAAAGGATGCATAAGAGAGTGAGCTTTTTTCTTTATAATTTCAGAGTTGATCTTCCTTCTGCTACATTATATTTTCTAGCCAGGTATTAGGGAAATATTCAGCAACTCAGTTTTTATGGCACTGTACTTAGTGAAGTATCAAATACTATAATGAAGTAGCTTTATTGCTTTTATATTTCCAAATAAACTTGAGTTTTCAAAAAACTTCATGCAGTGTATTTTTTGCTGTTATCTTGAAATATATGCTTTAAAAGTGTTACATTTTTTGGTGACATTAAATTGCAGAAAGAATTATATGACAATGTGTATGATATTTTCTAGAATTTACCTAACCATATTGCAATATCCATTTCTGTAGTTATTTCTGAGTTGTGGTTTTACATATATAAAACATGAACCACAATTTATGATTTCAGTTACATAAATTGGTCCTTTTTAGTCTCTTGTGTAAACACATCTAAATGTTATGAATAAGATCTTAGAGGAACTTTTATGTCATTTTAATCGTTCATGTTTGTATTGAATAACTGAATTGCAACTTTTAATTTCAATTTGGAGTGTTTGCAGAATAAAAAATTTGAATTAACTAAAATGAATTAGGGCACCTCAGGATAGTGATGTAAAGAACTAAAAACTGTATTCATTTTATTAGCATGGTCATATTGTTTTATGAGAAAAACAAGCCATTTTTCTCAGGATAGCAATTATTTGTAGTAAAGAAGTACCTTGGAATTATAGATGATTTTTCAATTTTATGGGCATTTCTGTCAGCTGAAAATAATTGCTGATTTGGGCTTTCCTTGGGAAAAGAGGTGGAAATTATATTATTAATTTTGTATGGAGGCAACTTTTAGTCATTAATCAGCTATATTACTCTGAACGCAATGGAATATTGTTTTGAAATGTTTATTATTCTGTGATGTAAGCCCAGTGAAAGGAAAGTCCGTTGTAGACAAGTCCTGCATGTGTGATTCGGAGAATCAGAGGCTGATGATGATTTAGCATGCAGCAAAGAATCGCACATGCTGTAGACATTAAGTCTAAAAGGCATTTAAAGGCTAAAGATCCAGGTGGGTTTGGTTTTTGGTTTAAAAGATAGTATGTGGTATTCTTCATCATGCCTGTATTGAGACAACAAAAAGACTTCCCAGTATTTCCCACAAAATGTTATCCAGGTATAGTTTACTAGCTCCTGATTTCCCTTCCTTGTTTAATTATATACAAGCATAGCTCATTTCTTTCTGGAAATGAGAGAACTAACTGAATTGGTGCTATATTGATTTGTTATAGCCTAATCCCTAGAGAAATGTGTCCCTGCTAGGACTCTTGGTTTTCTTCATATCCTCTGAAATTATGATTTGCCTCCAACCATAACCTTTTCCAGGTACAAATAATAATAACCAATAATTTTATGTCAGTGAACTGTGTACTACACAGTGTTCTAGATGCTTTAAATATATATTGACTCATTTGATCCTCACCTCAACACTATAAGGTAGGTAATATTATTTTTCCATTTCACAGATGGGGAAACTGAGACAAACATTACACAGGTAGAAAGTGACATAGGTGAGCTATGAACCAGAGTCTCTGCTGTTAACGCTATTCTCTTCTGCTTCACTTGAATTGATTAAGAAATCCCAAGTAAAATTTTATCATCTGTGTTTTAAACATTATTTCCACAATGTCTTAAGTTAGCTCGAATTGCATCAGAGACGACTCCCAAGAAGCTTGTTCAGTAATTTCTTTAACTTCCACTAGAGGTCAGTCTATCACTTGGCAATGTGAATATTTTCTGCTTTCTGTTATTGCAAGTGCAAAAATTTAAGTATCCAAAATTTAAGTAGTATGCTATGAAAGAGACTTGAGTAGCTGAATAATTTTTGAATTAGAAACATAACCATAGAGTCATCTTGATAGTAGTAAAAGCATATACGACTATTACAAGACCCAATATTGGCTCAAGAGATTGTATTTGCAGAATTTAATCAAGATATCCTGTGAGATAATATCTGGCATAGAAGAGGCTAATGACCTTGACCTTTCGTTATTGCCTCTAAACTAACCACACATTAAACATTAAACCAATTACTAGTACTCCCAATTTCTTTTCTTGATTCATTTAATTCAATCTAGGACTTAGAATATACCCTGAGAGTAATGACATAATGAAGTTATTCAGTGTCCACTAATAGCTACTCTCTGGTAAGTTTAAGGCAAATAGGTCTAAGAATCTTTTTAAAAGTAGCCTAGAGTCTTTTATTTCTCAGCTTTCAAGTTTGGGAAATAATAAGGTATTGAATTGAGATGAAGAAACCGAGTCTTCATGTAGAAGCAACATTTTGAAGCAATTTCTATGGTTGTAAAAGAGGAAAGTCGTATTTTGGAGGGATCAACTATAGTTATTTGGAGAGTTTAGCATGGTCCTGAGTACAGAGTAATTTATCAGTTTACCAGTGATGTTAGTTGTATGTAAGTAATGGTTCCGGCTAGTGTAGGTTAAATAAAGCCTTTTAGGCAGCCCTCACAGTAATGAAACAATCTGACTTGACTTCAGATTGGTCACACTGGCAATGAATGGCAACGTGCAGAAGAGGCAGGCCAGGGACGGAAGTTACACAGGAGGGGTGCATCAGCAGAGTTTGTAGGTCTGGATAGGGAGTAAGTTGAATCCAGGGGATCCTTAGTAGAGTGAGGGACAAGAGAGTCTTGTAGATAGAGATAAATAGGCAGAAGCAGACAAGATATTGGGGTTTCAGGGAGATAAGTTCCCACTAAGACCCAAGAATTCTTCCGAGGCAGCAGAGAAGAACAAATGAACAGGAAGGAAAGAGTTGATGATTTCTAATTCTAACAGTACCTTTCCTTTATTGTGTTCTTTTTATGTTAGGTACTATGCTAAGATGCTGTATATCTATTATCCCATTTTCTCCTTAGATTAGTTGTATGAGGCGGATTCCAACCCCTTTTACAGACAAGATGACTGAAGCTCAGAGTTTCAGTAACTTGCCTGGGGTCGCAGAGCTTGTAAATGGTAGAACTGATATTTGAACCCAGGGCTTTGTGACTCCAGCTATGAAACTCAGCTTTCTGAGGCAGAAGGTATTTCTTTTTTGCCCCAGTTTCATGCCGCCTGCAGTGTAGAGATGGTCACAAGCTCACATCCAGAGGGAAATTAACCCCATAGGTAAACCCCATTGCAACAAAAGTAGAGGGTTAGAACTTGCAGGGAGGCGAGGTAGGGATATTTTTGTTAAAAGTGTGTAGTTTCTTAACCTTTGCTTATAAACCACAGTAAAGACCTATATTCTCCATGTGGCAGTGATTAGATGGTGAATCTATCCCTTGTACTTCTTACTACTTTGTTTTTTTCTTTTTTCCCCTCTCCTAAAATCCACTAATTATCCTACTAGGTGTTCTCGCTGTTGGCTTGGTTTTTCATAAATGACACCACTGGAGGTGCCCTCTCGAGGACGTTCCAGAGCCTTAATGGGAAGAGTAGTGGGCCGACCTAAAAGAAGTTTAGGGATCACTAATTTGGTCTGTCAGTATACTTTTGTCGCTTTATTTTTACACCTGCAGGCAGCAGGGCTTCTGAGACCTTTTAGTCCTTTAAAGATAGCTTTGATCCCAGATCTCTTTCTGCTTGGGATATGTTTTTGAAGGGATGAGGACAGAATGTCAGCTTTCTTCTCCCAAAGGCACCCGTTGCTGAATTTCCCCTATAATCTAGGGCTTTCATCATCTCCTCCATGTTGATGGTGGTGCAAGACCTGGGGAATAGCATTCATCTTTTGTTTTTTGACCCGAGTGACTGGTTAATGGTGAAAGGGCCATCAGCTAAGAATGCTTTTAATAAGGCCCTCTTTCTTGTGGTCTAGCCAGGGTCTATGGTCAACTGCAAAAAGTATTTCCCAAGTTCTCTCACTTTTTTCATCTGAAGTTGCTTGAAGGTGACACTTAGGGCAAGCAAATGGAAACTTCTTCTCTTTATATAGCTTTTAATCCCATGGGTAAAACTTTGATTTATTTTGACAAAGTAATACAGAATTCTTAACCTAGTGGTATAATGTAACACTGGATCCACAAGTACCAGAATTCCCTTCGAAGCCTTTAAGCAGAATTCCACAAGGCCAGAGTGCCCACTTTCTTCCAAGAGGCTTGGGTTGATTTTCCTCATCCTTGTTTTTAATCCATGGCTGCCCAAAGTCAGCTCTCTCTCTCCTACTTGCTATTTTATAGAGAAGGAGGAGAGTTGATGGTAATTCCCCTATGATCAAATTTAGAAACCCATTTGCACCTACTCCTCTTCAAGTAACTTCCCAACTGGCTTTCCTGCTCATTCCCACTCTTGTCTCTCTTGCCTCCTACAACTAACGCCATATTTTACAAATACTAGTCTGATCGTGTCATTCTTAAAACTTATTTATTCCTTTGCAGTATTTTTAGGTCATAGCCTTAAATCTTTACCGTATTTACAAGGACCTATAGCGATGGCCCTTGCCTGCCTCACCATTGACTGACAACAGTGTAGCCCTTCTTCACTGTCCAGCCATGCTCACCCTCTTTGATTTCCTCACATCTGCCAAGTTCCTTCCTGGATCCTCCTTTTGGAGTGCATTCTTTGCTTTTCTTAGCCAAACTGCTTGTTGTCCTTCAGATCTCTGCTCAAACGTTACTCCAAGAAATCCCAATGTAGCCATATCTCTTTTAATTGTCAAGTTAATTGAATTATTCTCTACATGTTTTTATTGCAGGGAAGTTCAGGCTCTCTCTTTTGAGGACTCTCCCTTCAACTTTGTTGGTTGTCTAAGAACTTGGAGTTTCCAAAGAAGTGTTAGTTTCATGCACCAAGTGGGGGGTGAGCTGGAAATTTGATAAGTACAAGATAGGTGTTGCTGACAAAGACTGTTGATGTTGAAGACTGATCCTGAGTAGCCCAAGGGGGCATATTACCTGTTGCATTGTGATGACCTTCCCAAACCGCAAATGCGTCATTAGTTTACATTCATATACTCAGTTGTTGTTCCTCAAAGCATGATCTTGTGTTATGGTGGTTATAGGCTGGGGAGAGTCACCCTTCCTTTATAAACCCTTGGTGTGAGTTACTAACTCAGCTCCTGCCTAGCAAGTACTGTTCAGTGACATTTGCAGCCCTTCTTACCAGAAGACTTCGGTCAGGGACATCTCAGGTTTACTCCAACAGGGTTCCTTAACTTTGAGCCCCAAGGAATACTCCCAGAAGGCCTTTGGGCTTTGCATTCTAAGAGAAAAGGAAGTTATTTTTAGGTTATACACCCAAGACTGGTCCTATTATACCCAGAAACAGGGTACTTATCTTGCAATCTGACATTAAGGGAAGCAACTTAAGTGACTCTTCACAAAATAAAGAAAATTAACTTCAAGGAGACTTTTGACTCTTCCCATACTGAGAAGCACCTTAGAGATTTTTCTAGCTAAAATAATTTAATGCATACCTCTTGGGCACTCTATTTAATTTCTGCTTTAACCGCCACACTTTTATTCACATATTGATCTATTATCCTTGTGATTATTTGTTTAAATGTCTGTCTTCCTTACTATAATACAAGCTCCAAGAGAATGGGAACTATTTCTGCCTTTTTCATTTATCTGTCTTTAGTGACTCTCAAAGTGCCTTGTACATAGTTCACATTCTGTGCATATTTGATGAGTGAATGGAATTGTAAGTTTTCCAAAGTAGAAATTTAATAGCAACTATTCTAAAAATTCAGAAGATATTTAGACAAGTAAAGGCATGCTAATCATATTCGCTGTCATGGAATTAATTAAAACTTAGCAAATATGATGAAAAACAAAGACAAAAATTCTGTGAAATTAGGAGAGGCTCTTTCCAGGCTAAGTACTAGTATCTAAGAAGTATAGTGAAATTTGGATCAAGTCTAGGAAAGATGTTAAAAGCTGACACATACTTCTCTAGATTGTAAACAACGTCCATTTCACTGAAAGTGGAGGGCCCTAAGTGCTCTGTCCTGTGAGGTTTAGGAGTTGGGGCAGGACATATGAAAAATTGGAAAATCCTCAAGGAAGCCAGTTGCATGACTCAGCATAGACAGGTGAGGCCAAGGTAATAGTCTCTTTCATACCTGACTTCTAACCTATAATGAAGTGAGGGGGAAGAAAGAGAAAGAAATGACAGTGAGCTTTGGAGAAGTTGATGAGAATCAGATGCACAGAAATGAATAAGCAACAAACCAGTAAACTGCTTTACTCCAGGGGTACAGATGAAGTACATTGAAGATTAAGAATTATTTTTGGAAACAGAAATTCCAGAAAAATACATCTATATTCACTCATAATTTGAAGGGATCATAGGATTTGGAACAATTGTAGTCAGGGAAAATAAGGCAGTCCATCTCTGGGGGTGAGAACCATGAGGTATGAGACTGTGAAGTGGTTGGCAGCCATGTGCCCTGCCTCGGGACGGAGCTGGTCTGTCTGTAATACTAAGAGCCAGCTCTACTCATAGAAGCAGAGATAAAAGACGAGAGAAACAGCCGGGATGATAGAAACAGGCCAGGTGGTAGTGGTGTTCGAGTCTGTGATTCTAGTTATCCCTGAGGCCCAGCTGCCCCCCTTTTTTCCCTTTTGACATACAGTATTATATTAGTTTCATGTATACAAGATAGTGATTAGACAATTATATACCTTATGAAGTGATCACCCCAGTAAGTCTAGTACCCATATGGCACCATACAGAGTTATTACAATATTATTGATTATATCCCCTACACTGTACTTTACATTCCCGTGACTATTATTATAGCTGGAAATTTGTACTTTTTAATCCCTTTCACCTTTTTTACCTAACTCCCAACCCCCTTCCCATCTGGCGACCATCAGTTTGCTCTCTGTATCTATGAGTTTGTTTCTGTTTTGTTTGTTCATTTATTTTGTTTTTTAGATTCCACATATAAGTGAAATCATATGGTATTTGTCTTTCTCTGTCTGACTTATTTCACTTAGCATGATACCCTCTAGGTCTGTCCATGTTGTTGGAAATGGCAACATTTTTAATCTTTCTTTTATGGCTGAGGAATATTCCACTTTATATATGTACCGCATCTTCTTATCCACTTTTCTATCACTGGACACTTAGGTAGCTTCCACATCTTGGCTATTGTAAATAATGCTGTAGTGAACATATGGATGCATGTGTCTTTTCAAAATAGTGTTTGGATTTCTTCAGATAAAAACCCGGAAGTGGAATTGCCCAGCTGCTCTTTATGCATTTCCCAGAATTGTATGAGGTACTCCAGTATCCTTCCAATACATTCTTTTCATCTAAGCTAGTTCAAGTGTGACTTCTGCTATGGACTCATAGCTAGAAGTTCTATCTAATATAATATCAATAGTAAACGCAGGCAGAGAAGATCCAACATATGCATTATGGTGTGCCTGATAAAGAGAGCAGAGCTAATGGATAGAAAAATTTTAGATATATAATGGAGAAGAAAATTCTTCAGAAATTAGGGAAATGTATCATCTGTAAGTTAAAAAGGCACACAGTTCTAGGAAAGACTGAAATAGGATGATCAGTACCAAGTGAGCATATTGGAGTAAAGTTAATGTGCTTCAAGATTAAGAAAAGAATCTTAACAGGCCTTCAGGCAGAAAAAGCAAGTCATTCAAAAGGGAGAAAATCAGCCTTCCTCAGACATCCCGGTAAGAGTCACAGCCGGAGGCAGTGTCTCTAGAGCTCTGGGGGGGCGTGTGTGGGGGAGACTTGGTCTCCATTCAGACTGTGGTTTATTTATAAAGGTATCAAACAATGTTCTCAAACATGCAAGGACCTAGTTCCTGAAAAATTACCTAATGAATAAAATTAGTCATCTAAGTAACAAATAAGGAAGAAGAACTTGGGGCTGGAGAAGCAGACATGTGAAAGGATTGACAGAGCATATGGAATTCATTTAAATATAGAACTAAGTCAAATGTAAATAACTGTGCGTGTCATGAAAACGAGAAAATATAAAGGCTGTACAATTAATAATGAAAAAAAGGAATTATGTAACAAATATAAGATGGGGAGGATAGAAGAGGTAAAGTTATGTATAAGTGTGTGAACTCATTTTTCTTAGTGGAGAGGGTCAGATGTGGCCTGAAGTTGATGAATTTGTGGTCTGAGTTGAACTCTTGACACTGCCATGCACCAACTAGCTGTGCAACCTCAGGAAAGTTTAAGCCTCATCCACAGTCACAGAATTTGCATCGGTGTCATGGAGGTAGTGACACTCCCCACCTCCTAAGCCTGCTGTGAGGGTTAAATGCAGTAATGTATGTGAGGTACTCAGAACAGTGCCTGGCCCTGAGGAAGCATTCAATAAAAATTACTTGTTGTTATTTTAAGGACAAAAATGTGGGCAGATAGTTTTATCGTCTAGGACAGAGAAGGTCTTTCCAAGCATAACTTTAAACCCAGAAACCATAAAGGAAAAGATGAATAATTTGACTTCATAAAAAGTAAAAGCTTTTGCATGGCAAAATCACCATGATAAGAATCAATGAGCAAATCCTCAAGTGGGAAAGAATAATTGCAATATATTTGACAGAAGAAGGATTGATATTGTTAATATTCAGGGATCACTGATAAGTCAACAAGGAAATATGAGCAACCCAGTCTAAAAATGGGTAATCGATATGAACAAATATTTTATAGAAAAATAAAAATAATAAAAATTTGAAAAAATACTTTGTCTCACAATTAAAGAGGTGGAAATTAAAGTATGTCATTTTTCATTTATCAAGTTGACAAAGATGAGTTTGAAAATATCTAATGATGGAAAGGATATGGTGAAATAGGCATTCTCATATCCTTTCTGAGAGCAGTGTGGCATTTATCAAAATTGTAAATGCTCATACGTGTTATCTCTGCAGTGCTACTTCTGAGAATATATTCTACAAATATATTTATCTTAGGATACAAAGATATATGTAAAAGGGTACTGTTTATGTCATTGCTTATAATAGAAACAATTTGGAAACGATTTACTTGACTATTGATATTAGTTTGTTAAATAATTTAAGATGCTTATTTACCTTGGAATATTATATAACCATTAAAACAAAAGATGTGTAAATATATGTACTGATAATGGAAAAATGGCCAGGCTATAATATTTAGGGAAAAAAATACAAGTTACATGAAAATAGATATAGTATGATCTTATTTACTAAAAATAATACATATTCTTTTTTCTTAATCCTCACCCGAGGATATTTTTTTCATTTATCTTCAGATAGAGTGGGAGGGAGGGAAGGAGAGAGAGAGAGAAAAAAAAACATAGATAGGAGAGAGACATCGACTGGTTGCCTTCTGCACGACCCTGACCAGGGCTGGGGACTGAACCACAACTGAGGTACGTGCCCTTGACCAGAATTGAACTCGCGACTCTTTGGTCCATGGGCCAATGCTCTAACTGCTGAGCAAAACTGGCCAGGGCATACATATTATTCTTATGTAAATGCACAGAAAATTTCTAAAATGTTGCACAAGAACTGTTGAAAGTAGTTGTCTTTGCAGAGGAGAATGGAGATGCTGTGGACTTTTATTTTCATTTTATACCCCCTGGACTCTTCCCATTTTTATTAAGCAGTCATCTTTTAATTTTTTATAGTAATTAAAAACAAACAAAAATAATCTGATTGGTGGTGCTGGTGAACTAATTAACTCAGTTCAACTAATGTTTATTCAACAAAAATTAAACCCCTACTTTGCATGAAGCAGGGAACGGAGTGTTCCTGATGCTCCTGAGCCTTGGAACAGCCAGTGCTTGATACCTGCTATAAACAGAGCTTCAGACATTTCTCTTAGAGCTTGGATTTTCTAATTAAAACCAGATGAAATGGGATCTGTTCACAAACACTGTTTTCACTCCATGACCGTTGTTGTGACACCAAACTAGAAACAAGCACCAGGGGCAAGAACAATGCTGTTGCTAGGGATTGTGAATTAGGCTACACCAGTTGGTTGGCTTCGTGCTTTGGTTATTACAATAATGGCTGCTGAAAGCATAGGGAAAATCAGAGAAGGTGTTCTGATGATAATACTGATGACAGGAAAAGAAGATCTGGTATTCCTGAGCAAAAACTACATTTGATCAAATGCTGTATTTGCCATTGGTGTTTAGATTTTCACCACATATGTACCACTATAAAGCAATGATTTTGTGAAGTAGATTGTACTTTCATGGAGCCAAGCAGACCTCAGCATTTTCTGGAGTTTGGCCATATGATTTATACAAATCTATTTTGAATTTGTGACTTTTTTCTATTAGAAGGTCTGTGATTCTTCAGATTTTTTTTTTTTAAATCCTTACCCGAGGATATGGGAGGGAAGGAGAGAGAGAGAGAGGGAAAAAGAGAGATAAACATCTATGTGAGAGAAACATTGATCACTTGCCTCCCTACGTATGCACCCCAACCAGGGATCGAACTCTCAACCTAGGTATGTGCCCTGACCAGGATTCAAACCTGCAACCTTTTTGGTGTATGGGACAGTGCTCCAACCAACCGAGCCACCTGGCCAGGGCTCTTCAGAATCTTTTGATTCTATTCAGCTCGACATCGGAACAATGGGAAATGATTGCAGTAACCAGTTGGCATTAGCTGTTTGATTCTAAATACCCATATAGTTAGTTCTGCTGTGAGTCACTGACAAAGTTTTGAGTGTTAAATCTCTAACTGCTGATCCCCTGTAAGTTCCGTTTTCTGTTGTGTGATTTTTACATAGCACAGTGATTTTTAGGAATGCAGGTGTTTCCTTATATCTATGTTGATCTTTTTGTCTTTTCATTTTAAGTTTATGTAGTACGTGTACAAGTACCCCCAAATGAATGATGGAAATCATATTTTCCCTTTTGTTGCATGTGCTTCATTGTACCGTGTTAGCTCAGCATTTCCAGGGTTGAGCCAACTTTTCTATTTTCTTACTGACAGTTGGTTAGGCCTCCTAGTTTACAAGTATATGATTTTTCTAAATTAAAATTTTTCAAAGGGCTGCATGTTAGAATAAGGTCCCAAATGCCACACATTGAACTCCTTTGGACTTCTCCAGACCACTGATGATTACAGAGGTTGATTATATCACCGATCTCCTATGTGTTTATTATTATATGAAGAAAACATTGTACCAAGTCTGTGGAACTGACTCCAGAGGTACCAGTAGCATGTGGTTGAAAGCCACATATTAATTATTTGGAAATAAGTTACTTGTGAAGAAGCTTAGCCGTCTTCTTTAAGGGTTTTGTCTACTCCAGTGATGATTTAGGTTAATATACATTCTTTCATGTTGAATGTTGAAGTTCTTCTTGAGGTTCTAACATGACACACAGGGAGTCACAACATGTGTATAACTGCCTTCTTTACATCTGACTTACAATGCTTGCCCTGGCCCTTATTCCAATTCACTTAGTAGTTACATTTCTGTAAAAAATATGAGAAGTATGAAGGTATATTTTGGCTTAAATATTTGGTTTAAGGTTTTTGTTTTGGAAGTATAGACTTTTTTTCTGATTTTAGAAGACAGGAATTTGGTTCTAGGTTGAAATTTAAGATTAAAAAAATTTTTCTCTCTGAAAGAATCTTTGCCAATAAATAATACATTTACCAAAGGGGGCATTACAGTGGTGACCTTAAACTCTGTTCTCTTCTTCATTCATTCATTCTTCATAGAATAAGTATTTGTTAAGTGCCTACTATGTATTGTACTGTTAGAATATGATGATGAGCAGAAAGAGTATTGCCCTTCCTCTCACAATCTAGTGGTGGAGATAGACTTTAATCAATTACTGACCAAAATATATAATTATAAATTATAATAAGTGCTATGAAGAAAAAGTACAAGTTCCTTTGAAAGAGAAAAAAACAGGGAGACCTAATTTGGATAAGTGATTAAAATAAGGCCTTTCTGAGGAAGTGACATTTAAACTGAGACCTATAGGATAAGGAGTTTACCAGAAGGGAAAGGGGGTGGAAGGATTTCCAGGCAGAGGCAAGAGGTTTTGTGATATCATTTTATAGTGCTTATGACCTTTTGAAATGCTTATATAATTAGGTACTAGTATATGAGCAAGACAGTTTATAGAGCTGTGTTACTGAAAAGATGTGTATAAATTACATTTTTATAAATGAATTCCTGAATTCCTGCAGGCTTACATTATACTCACTGTTCTATATTATCTGCATTTGATTGATGTTCAGTTACTTCAGTTACTGCTAGATTGATCTTTCTAAAGCACAACTTTGATAATGCCTTTTCCTGCTCAGAAATCTTTACCAGCTCCCCAATTACCCAATAAAGTCCAGACTTCTCAGCCTCGTGGTCAAGCCCTCCAAAACTGGTCCTAGTCTCAATATCCTGCCTCATCTTTAATTACTCCTTTTTCTGCAGTACTTTCTGTAAGCCAACAGAATTTCTGAATGAGCATGGATGCTTTTTCACGTGTCCACTTTCACTTGCATTATTTCTCTCTCTTTAGTCTGTTTAACTCCTTCTCAGATGGTCTAAATCCCATGTATATTTCCAGGCCCATCTCAAATGTTACCATCTAATCTCAGTGTCTTCCCAGGCGACCCCAGCTGGAAGTCACTGCTGTTTCTTCTGACATTTTATTTTCACTGCTCTTTAGCTACTTCTCCCTTCTTATTTTGTTCTGAAGTTACTTCTAGGCATGTCTTTTTTTTAGTCCTCACCTGAGGATATATTTCTATTTATCTTCAGATAGAGTGAGAGGGAGGGAGGGAGAGAGAGGAAGAGAGAGAGAAACATCGACCTGAGAGGGACACATTGACTGGTTGCTTCCTGCAGAACTCTGACTAGGGCCGGGGACGAACTGCAACCGAGGTATGTGGCCTTGACTGGAATCAAACCCAGGATTCATTGGTCCGCAGTCCTGACTGGTATTGTGTGCTTCTTGAGTTCAAAGCCTGTGATGGATAAGTCTGCTTCTCTCACTGTGCCTAACATAGTCCCTTACATGTGGTTGACTCTAAATAAAAATCTTTGGAAGGAATATATAAGTTAATTGTTGGTTGCTAGATTGCCCTTAAGAAATAGTGATCGCTAATAAATACATCAAGAGACTGATATATACCAAAATCCTTTTTAATGTTAGCAATCCCAAAGTCAGATTTTCTTACAAAGGGATAGTACCTGCTTGGGATGTTTATATGTCTTTTTGTTCATTTCCATGACACTAATTTACAGAGATTATTTTAGATTCATAAGTGGTGCTGTCATTTTCATTTTTGCCTCTCTTTTGAAGGTTTGCATGCTCATTTAGCTTTAAAAAAGAACAAAAAGAACAAATCAACACCCTCCCTGGTCCTTGATACCCAGCGGTGAGAAATAGGTTTGAAAGCTTGTCTAAGTAGTGTATTTATTTTGATTGTTTTGGGTTTTCCAAGTGCATGTGGCTTTAGATAACTTTGGAAGAATCCCACGTAGGATTTCCTTATTCATTGGTTCATTTGGACCTAAACCTTTGGTAGACAACTTCTTGTTTATAAATTTTTATTAAAACCCATTTCCCTTTGAGAAGCTGTGCCCTTCACTTCTGTCTTAATAAACATTTGAACAGCTTTTAGATTGCTCTTCAATTTATGAGTGTAGGACCATATCAGGTCTTTTGTTCATGTAATACTGTATTTTTTATTAAAATAACATTATTTCAGGCAATATTTACATATTCAGGAAAATGATATATTTCTTATAGAAACATTTGTCTCCAAGGACAACTAAAACAAAGTACAGTTGTATAATAATGTGTAAATATTTATAATAGATTTAGTATTTGTAATTCACTTAATGCTATTATTTCAGCTAGAAATATTTCTTTATAAGTCTTTTTCAATTATATTCCATTATAGATTCTTTAAAGAGAAATCATTTAGGAATTCCATATCTTTATGATTAGCTCTATTGTTCTTAAAATTTAACCCTGGAATAATATATGATTCTATATAAATTAATGAGTACATGTGACATTTTAGAGGCTTTAAAAATACACATTGACTTTTCTTACAAAATTATTATGTATATAGTTAAAAAATGGAAAAAATTTAATTCCAAAATGGTGGCAGAGTGAATGGAAGCTACACAGACCAGCTCCCAGGACCAAACTGGAATTACAACTAAAATAAAGACAAATCGTCAGGAGAAAGCAACAGAAAAGCAGCTGGAGAGGACCCATATAACTAAGGTCAGAAAGAGGACATGAAATTGAGCCTGGTAGGAACTGCGGAGGCATGAGAGGGCGGGCTGGGAGCCCACGGACAGCAGCTGTTTTAGCTGTGAGAAGCTCCCGTGGAGTTAAAATCCCAAGCCGGCTCCACAGTGCAGAGAGCCAGGACAGAGCATTAAATTAGCTACAGCCACTCACCTTGGGCACAAGCAGAGGGAGGGCAGACTGATTTGGAACTGTGTGTGGAGAGACTCGGGAGCTTGGAGAGCTGGGAGAGCTGGGACAGCAGTGGGAGTTTTTTTGCTGAATCACTCCCTCATAGGACAGTAGCCATCTTACTCAAAGAGCTCCTTCCCAGAGCCCCAGGGAGAAGTAACAGCCCCTCCCTCGGGAATTTAACACCACCTGGCCAGGCCAGAGAAATGCAAATTGAGGCTCATTAACAGCCAGCAAGCATCTGCCCCACCCTCTGGAAATCCTCTTACCCTGAACACCTGAGGGAATTTTTCATTCAGTTGAGGGCTACAACCCAAGGTTCATCAAGTAACTGAGACTAATAGCCTCCAGGCAAAAAGCTAGAGGATAACTGAACCTTTCCTAGGCTTGCAAATCTGCCCAGGAAAGTAAGACTTGACAGTGGTTTTTAACATGAGTCCTCCCATATTCATCCAAACCCAGTAGAGGGAGCCACAATCAGCACAACACCAACACACACAGGGAAAATTTGGCAGGCTCCAAAACCCACTGAGACAGCCAAAATGGTGAAACAAAGAAACAAATCCCAAATGAAAGAACAAGAGAACTCTACCAAAGAAGAGATAAATGAAATGCAGTTAAGCAAGTTATTAGAGGTAGAGTTCAGAGTGACGATAATGAGGAAGCTCAACTGCATGAGTGAAGATATAGAAACATTGAAAACCAACCAATTGGAAATGAAGAATGACATAGCAGAAATAAAGAACACATTGGAAGGAATAACCAGCAGAATAGAGGAAGCTGAGAACTGGATCAGTGAATTAGACGACAGGGTAGAAAAAATCATCAAATCAGAAAACCAAAAAGAAAAAACAATTAAAAAACAGGAAGTCAACTTAAGAGAACTGTGGGACAACTGGAAATGTAACAACATCCGCATCATAGGAGTTCCAGAAGAGGAAGAAAATGAGCAAGGGTTAGAGAATATATTTGAAGAAATAGTGACAGAAAACTTCCCTAACTTGGTGAAGGAAAAAGGTATACAAGTTCAAGAAGCACAGAGAGCCCCATGTAAGAAGAACCCAAACAGGCACACACCAAGACACATAATAATTAAAATGCCAAAAATTAAAAACAAAGAGAGAATCCTAAAGACAGCAAGAGATAAGCAACAGGATACCTACAAAGGAACCCCCATAAGGCTATCAGCTGACTTATCAACAGAAACACTACAGGCCAGAAGGGAATGGCATGAAGTAATCAAGATAATGAAAACCAAGGATCTGAATCCAAGACTACTCTATCCAGCAAGGTAATCATTCAATATAGAAGGTGAAATAAAGAGCTTCCCAGGTTAAAAAAAAGGCTAAGGAAATATATTAGCACCAAACCAGCACTGCAAGAAATGTTAAAAGGACTGCTGTCATTAGAAGAAGAAATAGGAAGAAAAATATAACCACAATAAACAAAAATGGCAGTAAATAAGTACATATCAATAATAACCTTAAATGTAAATGGATTGAACACTCTGATCAAAGGACAGAGTAGTTGACTGGATAAGAAAGCATGACCCATATATATGTTGTTTACAAGAGACCCACCTCACAACAAAAGACTCACATAGGTTGAAAGTGAAGGGATGAAAAAAAAAATCATCCAAGCAAATGGAAAGGAAAAAAAAGCTGGGGTAGCAATACTCATATCTGATAAAGTAGACTTCAAAATGAAGACTGTAACTAGAGACAAAGAAGGTCACTACATAATATTGAAAGGATCTATCCAACAGGAAGATATAACCTTGGTGAACATATATGCACCCAACATAGGAGCACCAAAATATATTTAAAAACTTCTGGACGACTTCAAAGGAGAAATCGACAGCAATACAATCTCAGCAGGAGACTTCAGCACCCCACTGACATCAATGGATAGATTCTTTAGACCAGTGGTTCTCAACCTGTGGGTTGCAACCCCTTTGGGGGTCGAACGACCCTTTCACTGGGGTCACCTAAGACCATCGGAAAATACATATTTCTGGTGGAACCGAGACACTGCTCCTCTATCCATCCCCAGGCTGGTCCGCCCACATGCAGATATGCCCACATACAACATGAGGAAATGTATTAAAGGGTTGCGGCATTAGGAAGGTTGAGAACTAGTGCTCTAGACAAAAAATTAACAAGGAAACAGAGACACTAAATGATGCACTAGATCAAATGCATTTAATAGCTATCTACAGAGAATTACACCCAAAAACTGCAGAATTCATATTATTTTCAAGTACACATGGAATATTCTCAAAGATAGACCACATGTTAAGACACAAACTAAGTCTTTACAAGTTCAAGAAGATTGAAATCATATCAGGTATCTTCTCAGATCACAATGGCATGAAACTAGAAATCAATTGCAACAAAAACACGCAAAGACATTTGAACACATGGGGGCTAAATAGCATGTTATTAAACAATGAATGGATTATCAAGGAGTTCAAGGAAGAAATTAGAAACTTCCTGGAAACCAATGAAAATGAACACATAACAACACCAAATCTATGGGACGCAGCGAAAGCAGTTCTGAGAGGGAAGTTCATAGCACTACAGGCCTACCTCAGGAAACAAGAAAATTTCTAATTGACTATGTAACCTCATAACTTAAAGAACTAGAAAGCAAACAAAAAGAAAAACCCAGAGCAAGTAGAAGGAAAGAAATAATAAAGATCAGAGCAGAAATAAATGACATAGAGACCAAAAAAACAATTCAAAAGATCAATGAAACAAAGAGCTGGTTCTTTGAAAAGATAAACAAGATTGGTGGACCCTTAGCTAGACAAAGAGAGAGGACCCAAATAAAATCAGAAACGAAAAAGGAGAAGTAACTACTGACACCACAGAAATACAAAGGTTCGTTAACAAATACTATGAACAATTATACGCTAACAAATTGGACAATCTAATTGAAATGGACAAATTTCTAGAAACACACAGTTTCCCAAAACTGAACTGGGAAGAGATAGAAAACTTGAACAGACCAATAATAACTAAGGAAATTGAAGATGTAATCAAGACTCTCCCAGAAAACAAGACCCTGGGCCTGGACAGCTTCCCAGGGGAGTTTTACCAAACATTCAAAGAAGAACTAACACCCATTCTCCTCAAACTATTCCAAAAAATTCAATAAGAAGGAACTGGTTTTATGAGGCCAGCATAATTCTAATTCCAAAACCAGATAAAGACACTACAAAGAAAGAAAACTACAGGCCATTATCCCTGATGAACACAAATGCCAAAATCCTTAAGAAAATATTAGCAAATTGGATCTAGCAATACATTAAAAAAAGTATTCACCATGACCAACTGGGATTCATCCCAGCAATGCAAGGCTGGTACAATATTTGCAAATCAATAAATGTGATACACTATGTAAACAAAATGAAAGATAAAAACCATATGATCATATCAATAGACGCTAAAAAATCATTTGACAAAATCCAGCACCCATTTCTGATAAAAACGCTCAGCAATGTGGGAATAGAGAGATCATATCTTGACATAATAAAGGCCATATATGAAAAACCTACAGCCAACATCATACTCGATGGGCAAAAACTAAAAGCATTTCCCTTAAGAACAGGAACAAGACAGGGATGCCCACTTTCACCACTCTTATTTAACATAGTACTGGAAGTCTTAGCCACAGCAATTAGACAAGAAGAAAAAATAAAAGGTATCCAAATTGGAAAGGAGGAAGTGAAACTGTCATTATTTGCAGATGATATGATATTCTACATAGAAAACCCTAAAGACTCCATCAAAAATCTACTAGATTTAATAAACAAATTTGGCAAGGTAGCAGGATACAAAATTAACATCAAGAAATCGACGGCATTCTTATACACCAATAATGAACTCACAGAAAGAGAAACTAAAAAAATAATCCCATTTACCATTGCAGCAAATAAAATTAAGATACCTTGGAATAAACTTAACCAAAGAAGTAAAGGACCTATTTGCAGAAAACTACAGGACATTTAAAAAGGACATAGAGGAAGATATAAAAAAGTGGAAGCATATGCCTTGTTCATGGATTGGAAGAATTAACATCATTAAAATGTCCATACTACCCAAAGCAATCTATAGAGTCATTGCAATCCCCATTAAAATACCAATGACATATTTCACAGAACTAGAACAAATACTTCAGAAGTTTATATGGAACCGAAAAAGACCCTGAACAGCTACAGCAATCTTGAAAAAGAAGGACAAAGTAGGAGGGATCACAAAATAGGAGGGATCGGATATCAGATTATACTACAAAGCCATTGTAATCAAAACAGCCTGGTACTGGCACAAGAAAAGGCATATAGATCAGTGGAACAGAACAGAAAATCTGGAAATAGACCTAAAACATTATGCTCAATTAATATTTGACAAAGATGGCAAGAGCATGCAGTGGAGTAAAAACAGCCTCTTTAATAAATAGTGTTGGGAGAATTGAACAGCTACATGCGAAAAAATGACTAGATCACCAGCTTACACCATACAGAAGAATAAACTCAAAATGGATAAAAGACTTAAATGTGACTTGTGAATCCATAAAAATCCTAGAAGAAAATATAGGCAACAAAATTTCAGACATCATACACAGCAAAGTTTTCACTGATACAACACCTAAGGCAAGAGAAACAAAGGAAAAAATACATCGAACTACATCAAACTAAAAATCTTCTGCACAGCGAAAGAAACAACCATCAAAATGGACAGGGAACCTACTATATGGGAGAGCATAATTGCCAACAATACATCAGATAAAGGGTCAATTTCCAAAATATGTAGAGTACTCATACAACTCAACAAAAGGAAGACAAAGAACCCAATTAAAAAATGGGCAGAGGACCTAAATAGACACCTCTCCAAACAGGACATACAAATGGCTCAATGTCACTAATGATCAGAGAGATGCAAATTAAAACAACTATGAGGTATCACCTCACACCTGCCAGAATGGCTGCCATCAACAACTCATCAAACAACAAGTGCTGGCGAGGGTGTGGAGAAAAGGGGACTCTAGTACACTGCTGGTGGGAATGCAGACTGGTGCAGCCACTATGGAAAACAATATGGTGTTTCCTCAAAAAATTAAGAATTGAACTGCCATTTGACCCAGTGATCCCACTTCTAGGAATATATCCTAGGCAGCCTGACATACCAGTCTGAAAGAATATATGTACCCCTATGTTCATAGCAGCACTATTTACAATTGCTAAGATCTGGAAACAGCCCAAGTGTCCATCAATAGATGAGTGAATAAAAAAGCTGTGGTACATATACACAGTGGAGTACTATGCAGCTGTAGGAAAGAAAGATCTCCTATCCTTTGAGACGACATGGAAGGATCTGGAGTGTATCATGCTAAGCAAAATAAGCCAATCAGAGAAAGACAAATACCACATGATCTTACTTATTTGTGGAATATAATGAACAAAAACAACTGATGAACAAAACAGACCCAGAGACATAGAAAAGAGTACGTTTTAGGCTGACAAACCTCAGAGGAGGGGGGTGGGGGGGGATGGATAAGATAAACCAAAGAAGTTATATGCATGTATGTATAACCAATGGACATAGAAAATAATGCTTCCGGGGGGTGGGATAGGGAGCAGGGTGTCTGAGGGGAAAAAGGAGAAACATCTGTAACAAAAATAAATTAATAAATAAAAAAAATTAAAAATTTAAAAAAGTTATAAGGAAAAAATAACATTTATCCATAATTTTTCCTTTTAGAGACAATCATCACTGTAGGTATTAAAATCAATCTTGAGCTAGGTGCTAATTAATGATACCTATAAATCAGGATTAAAAAACAAAAAATCTGATTTCTACTCTGGAGGTAGATTTTGTATTAAACTGAGAACACTGGAGGTTTAAAATTTCTTTGTTTATTTTAAACTGGAAATTGTGAATTACTATATTTTTTAACCTTTTCTATTTACATTGTTCACATGATGAGTATTTTCTAAAGACTATCTTTTTAGCTATTTAGTCTTGATATAAATTTGAAATACCTTAGCTTATCAACAGATGTGGCCAAATAAAATAATAGTTTTTTGTTTTGTTTTTTATTCCTCACCCGAGGATATTTTTCTACTTATTATCAAATAGAGTGGGAGGGAGGGAAAGAGAGAGACAGAGAGAAACGTTGATGTGTAGAGCCACATTGACTGATTGCTTCCCGCACGACCCAACAAGGGCTGGGGATGAACTGCAACCAAGGTATGTGCCCTTGACCGGAATCGAACCTGTGACTCATTGGTCTGCGGACCAGCACTCTAACCGCTGAGCCAAACCGGCCAGGGCTAAAATAATAGTTTTAATTCCCATGATTAAAAAATATTTTTTTGTACTCTTAATCACTGAAGGCGTTTGAAAATGTCTTCATCTGCTAATTTGAGTGACAGTTAAATGGTCAATATAGTGTCCCTGATTTGGATTCCATAGAACCATAGTACAGGGCAAGATGTGATTTTCATTTGCTCATATTTGACACCATAGGGGAATCTGATGAATGAGTAGATAAAAATCTTGAGAATAGAAATAGAGTCTGTATTAGGCAGCATCAAATTGAAGGAGGTAATAAGAAGCTATACAAAGTAGAAACTAAATCTTTTTGTTTATTAATATGTATTCATTCATTCTGCAAGTATTTGTTCATTTCAAGCACATTTGATTGTTTGCTTGGTATTGTTTTAGATTGGGGTTTCTCAGCCTTGGCACCATTGACATTTTGGGCTGGGTAAGTCTTTGTTATGGGTTGCATTGTAGATATTTAGCCTCATCATCTTCGGTTTCTACGCTCTAGATGCCAGTAGCACTCTCCCACTTTTGACAATTAAAAATGTCCCCAGACATTGCCAAGTGTCCCCTGGGAGGCAAAATAACCTCTGGTAGAGAACCATTTTTCAGATGAACATTTTAAAAGCAATTTTTTGGAAATGTACTTTGCATTGTTTCCCTATTTCAAATGTTACACATTTCCTGGGTAGTGCCCTATCTGAAAAAAATGACTTAGGTTTTTTTATAGAATATGGAACTAGCCAAATTAGTTATAGAACTACTGAAATGAAAACCTTACATTAAAAGAATTTAACAGTTGATTTAATTATGATTCTGTAGCATTTATGGCATCTTGGATTGAAGACTCTACCATTTCTTGACCTTTAGAAAAGTACTTTGTACTTGAGAAGAAATTCTTACAAAGAAATCTTCTAATGCTTGTTATTTTTCCTCCTTTAAGAATGATCATATTCATCCTTTGTTTTAAAGCCTCTGTAACTTGTTGGTACTGCATAAAAATTCCATTATTATAGAGACCATTCTCTTTGCTTCTCTGCTACATCTTTTTCTGAAGCTATGAGGGATGAGAAACATATTCTGAAAATTCATTCAAAGCTTTAAAACTTATTATATCCAGGAGAGACAGATTTAAGATTGCTGAGGTTTCTGGTTGTAGTACTTCAAGCAGAAATCCATACTCCATTAGGTTCTCTAACATTGTGACCTTAATTTTCCAGATATTTTGCCCTTTAAATTGAAAGCAGTATTTTAATACTATTTAAGTCTTCTGGTGGGGCTTGTAATATCACAGACTTAAGTTGTGAAACATTTGAAACAAATGAAAAGTAAAATAGCAACTGACTTAGAACTATCATTTTATATATATGCTTTTATTTCAGAATATACAATGATAGAAAGATATGCATGGAACAGACTTAATGCACCGGAGTTGGTGGGAAGAGCTCTTTAGTAAGGAGTTGTTCATACTGTACTTGAACAGAATTCTTTCATGGGGTTCTTTCTTGGCATCACCTAAAGAATTTCTCATTAGGGATAGTTGTTAAATTCTCTGAATTTAGAAAATTTACTTTGTATAAAACTATGGTCTGGGTGAAATGAAAATCTACCTGGACCATAGCTGCTGAGTTATCTTACTTCAGCAGATAAAGCAGGAAATGTAAAACCGTATTATACTACCGAGTCAAAAAACTGAGAACTATTTAAGAAATTAAAAGAAAAAAACACCCTCTGTGGAAAAGGAGAGGTGAAAAGCCTCTTGTTCTTTCATTAGTAAATTAGGCCAGTTTTTAAATAATATTCTCATGGAAAAATGTACACATTTCTCAAATAATTGATATGATTTAATCTAATTCATATCTTAAAGGTATAAAACTGAACTGAATTCTTTCGAGGGCCTTAATTGCTTCATCTCTTTTCCACTGTGAAGTGTTGTTTAGAACCTAAATTAATCATATAATCTTTTCTTCAATTTGTGGCTCACTGAAGGATGATAGATCAAATATTCTTTATTAACCTATAGAAGCTAAAATTTTATATTAGCCTCTGTGTATTACATTAGTTATGAGATAGCTATTAAGGGGATACAGTAACCTCCCTGAGTTCCTTACACATATTCCTGTTAGTTAAATGCCACATAAATCACATGACTATGCTAATGCCAAGTAATTATTGCGTGAGTTTCTAGGGAGCATTCTTTAACATAAAGAAGCCATTGCAGGTAGATTCCCCAAATATTTTGCTGTCCTGGTGCAGTCCAAAACTAGGGTAATTTACCCTTATTGGTATTGATGTTTTATGGGTGCTCCACTGCTTTAGGTTAAAGGTGAAAAGATTCTTGCCCGTTTGCAGGATGTAACCCATTTTTGCCGACAGTTTGATTCCGTGAGTCTCCAGGTCAGTTTTTAGTTTCCATGTTGCCAGCTGTCTTACTCCTTCACCTTAATCATTGATCCACTGTCTCCCAAATGATTACTTGTGGCCTTGTCAGACCAGGACAAGAGAGGTCCATCACTTTCTGTCCAAAGATTGCCAACAAGCCCTCTTGGAGGTCTGGACTTGATATCAATATAAGAATGCCTTTTCTGCCCTGGCCGGTTTGGCTCAGCAGTTAGAGCGTCGCCCCGTGGACCAGAGAGTCCCAAGTTCGGTTCCTGCTATGGGTACATACCTTGGTTGCAGTTTGTCCCTGGCCCCGATTGGGGTTGTGTGGGTGGCAACCACTTGATGTGTCTCTCTCATATCGACGTTTCTCTCTCTCTCTTCCTCCCTCTCTCCCTCCCGCTCTATCTGAAGATAAATGCAAAAATGCCCTTGAGTAAGGATAAAAAAAAAAAAAAAAAGAATGCCTTTTCTATAAATTTCCCAAAGCATTCAGTAAACCTTCTGGCTAGATGTGACATATTTGGAAATGTCTGAACATCAAGGGAGAACAGATTCTGGACAAGTCTTAAACTTTTTCATCTCAGTTCATATCATCAGTATATTTGGAAACATTCCTCTTAGCTTTTATACACCTTCCTGTTGTCGGAATGATTAATTGGCCAGACAGCAGTGGTTCATTGTCCCAAAATGATCACCTGAAATAGTTCCTGATTTCTGACTTTCAGGGGCTCTTCTGTTAAGAGATTATAGCTCTAGATTCTTCCCCTCCGTAACACCTTTTAATAGGAGTAGACATTCTGCTCCTCTTTCAAAGTCTGTAGAGACCTGCCTACGTGTGTTCGTTCGTTCGTCCGTTCATCCATCCATCCATCTACTCAGCATTTGTTAAACACCGGACACAAGTGGAGGACACATCTGCTAAGTTTGGATCACTCTGAAAATTCATAGGAAATTACCTATGTTCCCGAGCTCTTCATTTTTCCAGAAAAATTCCTGCTATTGGCTTTTTTCTTTAGTGGCAACAAAGTCATCAATAAAATTATGCGTATGACAAGACTCATCCTTAACATTTTTCTTACTAGAACATCTCAGCATAGAAATAGAAGGTACAAAGAAGAACTAAATGAAATTTTAGTACTGAAAAATATAACAATTGAAGTAAATGTCACTAGTATTTAGATTTATGCTTGACTGAATTCTAGTTCAACTGTTAAACAATAATACTTCATAAGTGGTGCTGTGTAATTCCTGTTGTATCACATCGTGAGTGTCACATCACATCGTGTCTGGTTGTCCCCCTCTCAGTGAGGCTGACAGCTGATCCCCCATTGTGCAGTTTCCCCACCCTTTCTTCTCTTTGCTCTTGGTGTTCTGAGATTTTTTGATTATCAATGTGGATCATTTTTTATTAATTTGCTGTGAAATCTGTGGGCTCTTTCCATTTGAAAATGCATGTTCTTTATTCCTTAGAAGGTTTATTTGTATTATGTCTTTGATAATTTCTTCTCTTTTAATTTTCCATATTCTTTTTTGCTTGAACTCTTGTTATTCAAATGTTGGACCTCCTGGACTCATCCTTTAATTTTCATATCTATTTACTCCCATTTTCCATCTTTTTGTCATTTTGGTCTATTTTCCAAGACATTTCCCAAATTTATC
The DNA here is from genome assembly GCA_030848825.1 of Tadarida brasiliensis. Taxonomy (NCBI): domain Eukaryota; kingdom Metazoa; phylum Chordata; class Mammalia; order Chiroptera; family Molossidae; genus Tadarida; species Tadarida brasiliensis. The sequence goes on from CM061268.1 coordinate 43,216,174, forward strand.
TTCTAACTCCTTAATTTAATTTAATTTTTATTTTTAGATGTTAAGGGCTCCCTCTGATTTCTGAATGTTCTTTTGTTGTAGGTTCTTATTTTATGAATATGATATCTTTCAACTTTTGGAGGATATTTTTATATGTATGGTATAATTCTGCTCCTGGTCTTCTCTCTGTTTTCTTTGAGTTTCTTTCCCCCTATTTATTTAGTTCTCTTTTGCTTCTGAGTCTTTCATAAAATGTCTAGCTATTCTTGCTTATTTTTTTCCTATTTAAGAAGGAGGTATTAAGATTGCATCCCAACTTTGTGTCAGCTAGTGAAGGTGACCTGGTAAGGATCTAAGCTTTTTTCTGGGGGCTTTAGGGGCCAGGGGAGGAATCCCTATATGTCAGTATCTGTGCATTGTGTGTGTGTGTGTGTGTGTGTGTGTGTGTGTGTGTGTGTGTGTGTGTGAGTTTCTCTGGAGAGGAAGCTCTACTTTCCTGCTGAGAGATGTAAACCTGGCCCCCAGCATTCTGGTAGTAAGCAAGGGAAGAGGGATGGGGAATCTCAGTGTGGTGCTTCACTGTTGATCTCAGATACACTTGGACCCCAAGCCAGACCTATCTCAGAAGACATCTTGTAGTCATTTGTAGGTGAGGGAGCATAGTGGTCTGGCTGTGTAGAATCTAGTGATACTTTTGAAATTTTTACATTGATTGGGACAGCTCAAATCTGTCAAGTGCTTCAGTGACATTTTAGACAATAAGACCAATAACTCAGGTTCTGGACCATTTATGTTTCTTGCATTGAGGCCTAAAAGAGACTAGAACACAGTAGCAGACACTGGTAATAGGGACTAAAGTGACACCCACACTCAAGCAGTCATGGTGAATTTACCATAGTCTTCTGACTATTTTGAGTAAAAGAAATAATAATTTTTCTAAGACTCATTGCTGTTCTAGGTTTAGGGATGAGTTTCCATACTCTCCCCTTTCCTGATATCTTTCTAAGGTGCTTGGACCATTCCATCCTCCCAGGGAAATATTTGCTCTTCTCATTTGTACACGTTTCATTCAGAAGTTTACATTTTCTCAGAGACACCCAGTGCGCAGGGTCCCTTCACAAGCAACCTCTTTGTCGTCCTTGGTTTCCTTAAAATCAATAAGACCTTATAGGAATATACTTTCATTTCTGAGTATTGCAGACTATAGTTTTCTAATAATAGCAATTTCATTTTGGTGGTTCGTATGTCACTCAAAACAGTAGAATGCCCACTGGAACCACGGATCACCTAATTTTTTTCAATGGATGATGATTTAATGTTACAAAGTTGTATATAGCCATTTCTGATGCATTAGAGCAGTGGTTCTCAAACATTTTGACCCAGACCTCAGTATACTCACACACACATACACATACACACACCCCTGAAGCAAATTTAAAGAAATGAATCAAGTGTTATATTCTCATATTTTCTGTTCTATTTAATTTTAAAATATTGTGCCTCACAAATGATCTACAGCTTGTAAATTGCTGCATTGTGGTTCTTAATATTTCGTGGGGGGAAGTATGGTAGATTGTGGACCTTTTTGGCACTCTTTAGAAAGTACTGGACTCTCCTCTCAGGAAAATGCACATGCACACACTTTTGCATACATTTTTCAGGAGATTGACAGTCTTTAGGTATAAACACGGACTCCTCCCTAGTTCTAAAAGCTTTTATGCTAGAGAGCATTTGTAGTTATCTTGCTTTGCTGGTACATTCACTCCTCGTGCCTAGACAAATACCATCAACTGCCCAACATATTTTGCTCTTCTTCCCTTCCTCTTGCTGAGTATGATTAGTACAGGGCTGTAGACCAGAGAGCCCATATAATAAATAAAACTTCATCTTGCATATCGAGGTTGAAAGTCTCAGAGGATCCTTATTCTCCCTGGGTATGTAGTTGTCTTTATAATATTTAGAGTCCGTGCACAAGGAACTGGGAGAGACAAACCCTTGCTTCTGGGTGTGTCAGGAGCCATTGTGTCTTGGGCAAAGCTGCTCCTTGCTAGGACCTTAGAACATGGATCCCTTAGCAACTGCAGGCCGATTTCCTGGTCGTCTTCATTTGTAGTGCAGAACTTGCTTATTGCCGTCACCTTTCCCAGCTCTGCTTTATAACCACCATGTGGTAGTCAGAATGGAGCCACAGCTTAGTTGTGTGAGCTTCTGCCTCCCCTCCCTTTCACTTTTCATGCTTTCTGTCCTTCCTCTCACAGATAGTTACTGAGTTCTTGCTATGTGCCAGGTTTTGTTAATGAGAGGGATAATACGATGGCAAGAAAAACTCCAAGTCTGGGTGTGCACGGCCCACCCTTGCCTCCTTTTTCTAGGGCCTCCACCATCCTCGGGCAGCTGGCTGTCCTGCTGCTTTGCTTCCTACTTTACAGGCGTTTGGTATTTAACTGTTTTTTGCCCACCTTGGAAATTTTCATCTGCAGTTTTTCTTCTGCCAAGAACAACAGATATATACATGTATTTTCTTATGCAGTTTTTCTTTTGCCTAGAACAAACCAATGTTTTTTTCCTTTTAAATAATAATGTGAATATGCAAATCTTAAAGTGTCATTTCTGTTGTTATGTTCTGGGTCACTCTTCTGGGAATAACATCATGGGAAAATGGTGTTAATGTGCAAAAATCACCCCCAAGTTGAGAGTTAGGATCTTTGAAAGATGTCTTATTAATGGGGACATTTTCAGCTTATAAAATATAGGCTCACAGCATTTGAAACATTATCAGTGTTCTTTCACGTGCAGACATCAGTCTCAGAAATCTTGTATAAAGACATGACAAAATTGGTCTTTATTACACTCTGATAAAATCGGAAAATGATTTTATTTTCTTCACTTTTTTATGAATGTAAAATATTTGCATATTATCACAATAACTTCCACAGCAGTTGGAATGAAGTCTGGTACGCTGTGAGTGGTGTAGTTAAAAATGTGTGCATTACATCCACATTTTGTTGCATTTATCCAAGAGTGTTTTGAAAAGATATTTAAACCTTGTGTATTTTACAGTCAGGCTGGCAAGCAGACACTGTGCATGCTGCGAGTTACCTGTCAAACGCCCATGGTAGATATCCCTAATCAGTCCCAACATTCCGTCTCCTTGAGATGATCTCACATGCTCTTCAAAATACTGAGCCAGGTCATTGCTAACCGAGTGCGGATAGCATGTGAAATGAAAGCTACCTGTCATATTAGTTCTGCACCTTAACCATTAGAATCAGCAGAAGATACCAAAAGTCTGTTGAAGTTTGGAGAAAGAGAGCATACACAGACGATAGAAACAACAGTGCCTAATTAAATCAGACAGCTCTCAAGTTTCTGTCTAGGTGTTGCCATTGGTTAGTATATCAAATATTTTAGCAGCTTGTCTTCCACACAGACTGGGCAAAGAGTAGTAAAGAGGAGACCAACCTATGTCTGATTCTTAATTCCTATTGTTTGAATTTCTGTTTGTGTCCATAGTTGTGTATAGTGGATCCTGGAATCCCCATCAATATGAACTTTCTCAGCGTTCCTACAGTATTAACCTCTGTTGAGCATGTAATTCATTCTTCTTTGTATTAAAGTTAGTTGGTCACATGTCCAGATTGGTATTTTTCAATACCAATTTGGTCAGACTTTGAACCATGACCATTACTGGATAGTAAAATCAATTTAATGGAGTGATGGTAGGGTGTTGTGGCAAGAATATATATTTTTTGTTAATCTTCACCAAGGATATTTTTTCCATTGATTTTTTTTTAGAGAGAGTGGAAGGAAGGGAGGGAGGCTGAGAGAGAAAGAGAGAGAGAGGAAACATTGATGTGAGAGAGATACATTGATTGGTTGCCCCCTGCATGCGCTCCGGCCAGGGCCAGGGATTTAACCTGTAACCCAGGTACTCGCCCTTGACCGGAGATCGAACCTGAGACCCCTTGGTGTGCAGGCTGATGCTCTAACCACTGACCCACACCTACCAGGGCAAGGAAAAATTTTTAAATGGAAACAGAACAGATAAGAATAGCACGTATAACACAGTATAAATAGTAAGAGTATTTTAATGAAGCATTTACTTATATGTATGTATGTGTGTATGTATTGGGGCATAACGTAAAAATGTATTTGTTATTGTGGGTCAGATAAAAAACTTGAGAGCCCTGACCAGTTTGGCTCAGCGGTTGGAGCGTTGGCCTGTGGACCAGAGAGTCCTGGGTTCGGTTCCCGCTAGGGGCACGTACCAAACAAACAAACAAACAAAAAAACTTGAGAAAGTTTTTTTCAAGGTTTCAAGATCCTTCTAATAGGAGTCTGATTAATCTTTGCGTTGTTCAATTAATTTTATATTATAAATGCACATTAATGCTCATGGAATGATTATGTATTTGTCTTAGTAGTCACTGCATATTAAAAAAAAAGGACTTGCCCTGGCTGGTTTGGCTCAGCAGTTAGAGCATTGGCCCACGGACCAAAGAGTCGCAGGTTTGATTCTGGTCAAGGCCACGTACCTCCGTTGCAGTTCAGTCTCCAGCCCTTGTCAGGGTCCTGTGGGAGGCAGCCAATCATGTCTCTCTCTCACATTGATGTTTCTCTCTCTTTCTCTCTCTCGCTCTCACTCTCTACCCCTCCCTCCCACTCTATCTGAAAATAAATGGAAAAATGTCCTCGGGTGGGAAATTTAAAAAACAACAACGAAGGACTTGTTTCCCTGATCTATTTCTGATTTGGATTATGTGGAAGCAGAGCTTTTTAACCAGGGGTGCCCCATTATCTAGCCTTCTTTAGTTGAAGGGGCTTGACATGGATATGCACTGTCTTTCCTCCTTCACCTTTACCGTTACCTTTATGTTTACCACAGGACTCATCGAATCATTGTTTAGACATAATGGTGAATGGTTTGGTGATGACTTAGACTCATTTCCCTTCCATTACCTCACAACGTGTATATTACAATTTATCAGACACTTTACATGTATCAATGTATTATTTATTATTTATAAACATTTTATATGTATTCATTTACTCCTCATAATAACTCTGTGGAAGGTGCTTCATTATCCCCAATTTACTGATGAAGAAACTAAAGCACAGAAATAGATTAAGTAGATTAAAATCACAGATTTAGTAAGTGGTCAGGATTTAGACCTAGGCAGTCTGTGGGTATAATGGAAAGAACATAGTAGCACTAGTGAAGGGCAGAGAGTTAGGCTAGAGGGCCAGTAGACCCAGAGAGTTTTGCTCAATTAAGACTCTTTCTTGAGACAGGGCTGCTAGACAGAAGGCCTCACATAGTCCTTTTTGGATGACTGGGCCCTAGAATTCAGTAAAGCTGGAAGATAGACTGAATTCTTGCTTTTCACTTAATTTTTTAATGCTGTTTAGACAAAGCTTGAAATAAGTGGCCAGAAGCCTTGCCTTTTAAAAAATATATATTTCTATTGATTTTTAGAGAGAGAGAGGAATGGAGAGGGAGAGAGAAAGAGAAACATCCATGTGAGAGAGCGGAACATCGATTGGCTGCCTCCTGCACACTCCCTGTTGGGGATTGAGCCCAAAACCAGGGCATGTGCCTGGACCGGGAATCAAACCAGCAACCTTTTGGTACATGGGACAATGCCAAAGCAACTGAGCCACACCAGCCAGGGCGATGCCTTGACTTTTAAGAAAAGTTCTTATTTAGTCTGCCCCCACCGATTTACTTAAGGTAATCTTGCCAGATTTTCAGGGTCAGCTTAATTGTTAAAAATATAGATATAATTTACATATACATTTTACCCACTTTAAAGTGTGTGCTACTCCATGGTTGTACAACCATTACCTTCTAAATTGAGAATATTTTTGAATTAGAAGAAACCTTGTAACTTTTAGCAGTCACTTCCCATGCCCCCCCCCCCCCCCCCCCTCCAGGCCTTGACATATACTAATCCATTTGCTTAGGGATTTGCCTATTTGGGACATTTCAGTCAGTAGAATCATAGACTATGTGGTCCCTGTTCATTAGTGTGTACGTTTTTGTGTGAATATGTTTTCAGTTCTCTTGGGTCTATACTTAGGAATTGCTGGGTCAAATCAAAACTCTGTTTAACTTTTTGAGGAACCACCAAATTGTTTTCCATAACAGCTACACCATTTTACATTTTACATCTCCACTAGCACTGTGTGGAGATTACTATTATTCCACATCCTCTCTACCACTTGTTATTTTCTGTTTTTGTTTATTTATTTTACTAGAATCATCCTGGTGAGTGTGAGGTGGTATTTCATTGTAGTTTTGATTTGCCTTATCATGATGACTAAAGAAATTGAGCATCTATTCATGTGCTTATTGGCATTTGTATATCTTTTTTTCAATTTATTTTTGTTACAGATGTTTCTCCTTTTTCTCCCCTAGACACCCTCCTCCCCATCACGCACCCCACCTCCAGCATTGTTGTCTATGTACATTGGTTATGCATACATGCATATAAGTTCTTTGGTTTATCTCATCCATTCCCCACCCCCCCGCCCCTCTGAGGTTTGTCAGTCTGAACCATACTCCTTTGTATGTCTCTGGGTTTATTTTATCATCAGCTTATTTTGTTTATTATATTCCACAAATAAGTGAGATCATGTGGTATTTGTCTTTCTCTGATTGGCTTATTTCACTTAGCATAATACTCTCGAGTTCCCTCCATGTTGTCTCAAAAGATAAGAGATCTTTCTTTCTTATAGCTGCATAGTATTCCATTGTATATATGTATCACAGCTTTTTTTATCCACTTGTCTACTGATGGACACTTGGGCTGTTTCCAGATCTTAGCTATTATAAATAGTGCTGCTATGAACGTAGGGGTACATATATTCTTTCTGGTTGGTGTTTCAGATTTCTTAGGGTATATTCCTAGAAGTGGGATCACTGGATCAAATGGCAGTTCAATTTTTAATTTTTTGAGGTAACACCATAGTGTTTTCCATAGTGGCTGCACCAGTCTGCATTCCCACCAGCAGTGTACTAGAGTCCCCTTTTCTCCACACCCTCGCCAACACTTGTTGTTTGATGCTTTGTTGATGGTGGCCATTCTGGCAGGTGTGAGGTGATACCTCATTGTTGTTTTAATTTGCATCTCTCTGATGTTTAGTGACATTGAACATTTTTTCATATATCTCTTGGCCATTTGTATGTCCTTTATAGAGAGGTGTCTATTTAGGTCATCTGCCCATTTTTTAATTGCGTTCTTTGTCTTCCTTTTGTTGAGTTGTATGAACGGGTACAAACAGCAACCAAGGTACGTGCCCTTAGCGGGAACTGAACCTGGGACTCTCTGTTCCGCTGGCTGACGCTCTAACCGCTGAGCCAAAGCGACCAGGGCTTTCTGTATTTCTTTTTTCAATGTCCTATAGTAGTCTGCAAATAGGTCCTTTACTTTTTTGGTTAAGGTTATTCCGAGGTATCTTAATTTTTTTTGCCGCAATGGTAAATGGGATTGCTCTTTTAGTTTCTCTTTCTGTAAGTTCATTGTTGGTGTAGAAGAATACCATTATTTTCTTGACGTTAATTTTGTATCCTGCTACTTTGCCAAATTCATTTACTAAATCTAGTAGATTTTTGATGGAGTCTTTAGGGTTTTCTATGTAGAATATCATATCATCTGCAAATAATGACGGTTTCACTTTCTCTTTTCCAATTTGGATACCTTTTATTTTTCCTTCTTGTCTAATTGCTGTGGCTAAGACTTCCAGTACTATGTTAAATAAGAGTGATGAAAGTGGGCATCCCTGTCTTGTTCCTGTTCTTAAGGGAAATGCTTTCAGTTTTTGCCCATTGAGTATGATGTTGGCTGTAGGTTTTTCATATATGGCCTTTATTATGTCAAGATATGATCCCTCTATTCCCACATTGCTGAGCATTTTTATCAGAAATGGGTGCTGGATATTGTCAAGTGCTTTTTCAGCGTCTATTGATATGATCATATGGTTTTTATCTTTCATTTTGTTTATGTGGTGTATCACATTTATTGATTTGCGAATATTGTACCAGCCTTGCATCCCTGGGATGAATCCTACTTGGTCATGGTGAATAATTTTTTTAATGTATTGCTAGATCCAGTTTGCTAATATATATATTTTTTTTTTATCCTCACCCGAGGACACTTTTTCATTTTTTGTTCAGATAGAGTGGGAGGGAGAGAGAGGAAGAGAGAGAGAAACATTGATGCGAAGGTGACACATCGAGTGGCTGCCACCTGCACGACCAACCAGGGCCGGGGACAAACTGCAACCGAAGTACATGCCCTTAGCAGGAACCGAACCCGGGTCTCTCTGGACCACAGGCCGACGCTCTAACCGCCAGGGCCAGTTTGCTAATATTTTATTAAGGATTTTGGCATTTGTGTTCATCAGGGATATTGGCCTGTAGATTTCTTTCTTTGTAGTGTCTTTATCTGGTTTTGGAATTAGAATTATGCTGGCCTCATAAAATGAGTTTGAAAGTGTTCCTTGTTCTTGAATTTTTTAGAGTAGTTTGAGGAGAATGGGTGTTAGTTCTCTGAATGTTCAGTAAAACTCCCCCATGCAGCCGTCTGGGCCCGGGCTTTTGTTTTCTGGGAGAGTCTTGATTACATCTTCAATTTCCTTAGTTGTTATTGGTCTGTTCAAGTTTTCTATCTCTTCCCAGTTCAGTTTTGGGAAACTATGTGTTTCTAGAAATTTGTCCATTTCACTTAGATTGTCCAATTTGTTGGCATGTAATTGTTCATAGTATTTGTTAATGATCCTTTGTATTTCTGTGGTGTCAGCAGTTACCTCTCTTCTTTCATTTCTGATTTTGTTTATTTAGGTCCTCTCTCTTTGTTTCTTGGTGAGTCTAGCTAAGTGTTCATCAATCTTGTTTATCTTTTCAAAGAACCAGCTCTTTGTTTCATTGATCTTTTGAATTGTTTTTTTTTTTTATCTCTATGTCGTTTATTTCTGTTCTGATCTTTACTATTTCTTTCCTTCTACTTGCTCTGGGTTTTTCTTTTTGTTTGCTTTCTAGTTCTTTAAGTTGTGAGATTAGATAGTCAATTAGAAATTTTTCTTATTTCTTGAGGTAAGCCTGTAGTGCTATGAACTTCCCTCTCAGGACTGCTTTTGCTGTGTCCCATAATTTGTGTTGTTGTGTGTTCATTTTCATTGTTTCCAGGAAGTTTTTAATTTCTTCCTTGATCTCCTTGGTAACCAATTCATTGTTTAATAACATGCTATTTAGCCCCCATGTGTTCAAATGTCTTTGCATGTTTTTGTTGTAATTGATTTCTAGTTTCATGCCATTGTGATCTGAGAAGATACTTGATATGATTTAAATCTTCTTGAACTTGTAGAGACATAGTTTGTGTCCTAACATGTGGTCTGTCTTTGAGAATGTCCCTTATGCACTTCAGAAGAATGTGAATTCTGCAGTTTTTGGATGTAATTCTCTGTAGATATCTATTAAATGCATTTGAGCTAATGCATCATTTAGAGTCTCTGTTTCATTATAATTTTTTGTTTAGAGGATCTTTCCAGGGATGTCAGTGGGGTGCTGAAGTCCCCTGCTATGATTGCTGTCGATTTCTCCTTTGAAGTCGTCCAGAAGTTTTAAAATATATTTTAGTGCTCCTATGTTGTGTGCATATATGTTCACCAAGGTTATATCTTCCTGTTGAATAGATCTCTCTTTGTCTTTAGTTATGGACTTCATTTTGAAATCTGTTTTATCAGATATGAGTATTGCTACCCCAGCTTTTTTTTTCCTTTCCATTTGCTTGGAAGATTTTTTCCATCCCTTCACTTTCAACCTATGTGAGTCTTTTGTTGTGAGGTGGGCCTCTTGTAAATAACATATATGTGAGTCATGCTTTCTTATCCAATCAGCTACTCTGTGTCTTTTGATTGGAGCATTCAATCCATTACATTTAAAATGATTATCAATATGTACTTATTTATTGCCATTTTTGTTTATTATGGTTATATTTTTCTTCCTATATCTTCTACTAATGACAGAAGTCCTTTTAACATTTCCTGCAGTGCTGGTTTGGTGCTAATATAGTCCCTTAGCCTTTTTTTTTTTTTTTTTTTTTTTTCTGGGAAGCTCTTTATTTCACCTTCTATATTGGATGATAGCCTTACTGGATAGGGTAGTCTTGGATTCAGATCCTTGTTTTTCATGATCTTGATTTCTTCATGCCATTCCCTTTTGGCCTGTAGTGTTTCTGATGAGAAGTCAGCTGATAGCCTTATGGGGGTTCCTTTGTAGGTATCCTGTGGCTTATCTCTTGCTGCCTTTAGGATTCTCTCTTTGTTTTTAATTTTTGGCATTTTAATTATTATGTGTCTTGGTGTGTGCCTGTTTGGGTTCTTCTTACTGGGGGTTCTCTGTGCTTTTCTTGAACTTGTATGCCTTTTTCCTTCACCAAGTTAGGGAAGTTTTCTGTCACTATTTCTTCAAATATATTCTCTAACCCTTGCTCATTTTCTTCTTCTTCTGGAACTCCTATGATGTGGATGTTGTTATGTTTATAAGTTGTCCCACAGTTCTCTTAAGCCATCTTCCTGTTTTTTAATTTTTTCATTGTAGTTTTCTGATTTGGTGATATTTTCTACCCTGTCTTCTAATTCACTGATCTGGTCCTCAGCTTCCTCTACTCTGTTGGGTATTCCTTCCAATGTGTTCTTTATTTCTGCTGTGTCATTCTTCATTTACAATTGGTTGGTTTTCAGTGTTTCTATATCTTTACTCATGCCGTTGAGCTTTTTACTCATGCTGTTGAGCTTCCTCATTATCATGGCTTTGAACTCTCCTGCTGATAACTTGCTTAACTGCATTTCATTTATCTCTTCTTCAGTAGAGTTCTCTTGTTCTTTCATTTGGGATTTGTTTCTTTGTTTCACCATTTTGGCTGTCTCAGTGGGTTTTGGAGCCTGCCAGATTTTCCCTGTGGGTGTTGGTGTTGTGCTTATTGTGGCTCCCTCTACTGGGTTTGAATGAGTATGGCAGGACCCACGTTGAACACCATTGTCAAGTCTTACTTTCCTGGGTAGATTTGCAAGCCTAGGAAAGTTTCAGTTATCCTCTAGCTTTTTGCCTGGAGGCTATTAGTCTCAGTTACTTGATGAGCCTTGGGTTGTAGCCCTTAACTGAATGAAAAACTCCCTCAGGTGTTCAGGGTAAGAGGATTTCCAGAGGGTGGGACAGATGCTTGCTGGCTGTTAATGAGCCTCAATTTGCATTTCTCTGGCCTGGCCAGGTGGTTTTAAATTCCTGAGGGAAGGGCTGTTACTTCTCCCTGGGGCTCTGGGAAGGAGCTCTTTGAGTAAGATGGCTACTGTCCTGTGGAGAATAGATTCAGCAAAAAACTCCCATTGCCCTCTCATCTCTCCAAGCTCACAAGTCTCCACACAGGTCCAGTCCAGTCTGCCCTCTCTCTGCTGGAGCCCAAGGTGAGTGGCTGTAGCTAATTTAGTGCTCTGTTCCGGCCCTCTGCACCTTGGAGCCAGCTTGGGATTTTAACCTCGAGGGACCTGCTCACAGCTAAAACAGCTACTGTCCGTGGGCTCCCAGCCCACCCTCTTGTGCCTCCGCAGTTTCTACCAGGCTCCATTTAGTCCTTTTTCTGTTCCTGGTTATATGGATCCTCTCCAGCTGCTTTTCTGTTGCTCTTTCCTGATGATTTGTCTTTATTTTAGTTTTAATTCCAGTTTGGTCCTGGGAGCTGGTCTGTGTAGCTTCCATTCACTCCGTTGCCATTTTGGAATTCTGTATATCTTTGGAGAAAATTTTATGCAAATCACTTGCCCATTTTAAAAATTGAGTGGTCTTTTTATTCTTGAATTGTAAGAGTTTTTTTTTTTTTTAATAAATTCTGGATACTAGACCCTCGTTAGCTATTTAATTTGTAGATATTTTATCCAATTCTGTGGATTATTTTTTCCCTTTCCAGATAATGTCCTTTGAAGCACAGCTTTTAAAAAAATGTTTTTATTGATTTTTTAGAGAGAGAGGAAGGGAGAGAGAAAAACATTGATGTGAGAGAGAAACATCGATTGGCTGCTTCCCGCATACCCCCCCACAGGGGATCAAGCCCGTGATCTGGGCATGTGCCCTGACCAGGAACCCAACTGGGACCTATCAGTCCATGAGACAACACTCATTCCACTGAGCCACACCCACCAGGCAAAACACAGATTTTTTTTATTATGATGAAGTCTGTTTTTTCTTTGATTGCTTGTGCTAAAGTGACATATCTAAGAAACTGTTGCTTATTATGAGGTCACAAAAATTTATTATCCCTATGTTTTAGTCTAAGAGTTTTATTGTTTAGCTCTTACATTTAGTTTTTTTTAAATCTGTTTTGAGTTAATTTTATATATGTTGTTAGGTAGGGCTTCATATTCATTATTTTCTGTATATATATCTAGTTGTACCAGCACCATTTATTGAAAAGACTATTCTTTCCCCATTGAATTGTCTTGATACCCTTGTCAAAAATCAATTGACTACCGTTGTATAGGTTTATTTCTGGACTCTCAATTCTGTTCCACTGATCTAAATGTTTATCCTAGGCCAGTACCACACTGTTCTGATAACTGTGGTTTCAAAGTAAGCTTTGAAATTGTTAAGTAAAAGTCTTTCAACTTTGTTCATTTCCCTCCAAGGTTGTTTTGGCTATTCTTGTCCCTTGCATTTCCATATGAATTTTAGGATTGTCAATTTCTGCCCCTCTCCCCAAATGAAAGATGGTTGGATTTTTTATAGAGATTGCATTGATTGGTAGATCAGTTTGTGGAGTATTGTCATCCTAGCAATATTAGGTCTTCTAACACACGAAGACAAATTGTCTTTCCATTCATTTCTTTTTTTCTTTTAATAGGGTTTTATAGTTTTCCCTGTATAGGTATTGTACTTATTTTATTTTCTACTCTTGTTTTTTTTTATATTACTGAGTTTTCTTACTTTTATTTTCAGATTGTTTATTGTTAGTACATAGAAATATGACTGATTTTTGTTTAGTATTCTTGTGTCCTGCAACCTTGCTCAACTTATTAGCGTGTGTGTGTGTGTGTGTGTGTGTGTGTGTGTGTGTGTATGTGTTTGTGTCTATGTGTGTTCCATAGGATTTTTTATACACTGGATCATGTAATTTGTAAATAGAGATACTTTTTTTCCATTCCACCATTGATGCTTTTAATTTAATTTTCATGTTTAATGCTCTCCAGCCTAGAACTTCCAGTACAGTGTTACATAGATATGGTGAGAGTAGAAATCCTTATCTTTTCCTGATCTTAGGAGGAAAGCTTACAGTCTTTCACTATTAAGTATGATGTTACCTATGGGTTTTTGTAGATACCTTTGTCAGTTTGAGGAAACTCTCTTTTATTCCTAGCTTGTTGAATGTTTTTATCATGAGACGGTGGGGGATTTTTGTCAAAAAATTTTTTTTCTGTGGGTATTGAGATGATCATGTGTTTATTTTCCCCTTTATTACATTAATATAGTGTATTGCATTGATTTTTGTATGTTGAACCAACCTGTATTCCTTGGATGTATCTCCCTTTGTCATACTGTATAATCCTTTTTAATATACTGCTGGATTCAGTATTTTGCTAGAATATGCTGCTATTATTTTATTGAGGATTTTTGCATTTATAGTCATTCAAAGAAATACTGATCTGTAGTTGTGTGTGTGTGTGTGTGTGTGTGTGTGTGTATGGTGTCTTTGACTGGTTTTGGTATCAGTGTAATACTGGTCTTAGGCTACTCACTTCATTTTTGAAGGATAGTTTTTGATGGATTTTGGTTAACAGGTTTTTTATATTTATTTTTTCCCTTTTAGAACTTTGACTATGTCATCTCACTATCTTCTGGATTACATACTTTCTGATGAGAATCAGCTGTTATTTTTATTGAACATCTCTTGAATGTGATAAATTATTTTTCTGTTTCTGCTTTCAATATTTTTTTCTTTGTCTTTTGAGTTTGGTTAATATGTGTCTAAGTGTGGATCTTCTTGAGTTTATCCTACTTGGAGTTTTTTTTAAGCTTCTTGGAAGTGAAGATTGTTTTTCATCACATTTGGAAGCTTTTGGCCATTATTTCTTCAAAGATTCTTTTTATCTTTTACTATTTCTGAGTCTCCTTCTGAGACTCCCACTATGTATAATTGGTACATTTGATGGTGTCCCCATAGGTCTCTGAAACTATGTTTATTTATTTTTTATTCTTTTTATTTATTTTGTTTCTCAGACTAGATATTCTCATTTGCCTATGTTCAAGTTCACCACTTCTTTCTTCTGCCTGCTTAGATCTGCTATTGAGTATCTCTAATGTTATATTCATTTGAATTGCTGAACTTTTCAATTGCAGAATTTCTATTTGATTTAAAAAATTATATATCTTTAATGACAATATCTATTTGGTGAGATATTTTCATGCTTTCTTTTAACTATTTAGACACATTTTCCTTCAACTCTTTGAACATGTTTAAAATAGCTCACTTAAAGTTCTTGTCTAGTAAGTCCAACATCTGGGCTTCATCAGGGCCAGTTTCTATTGAGTGTTTTCTCCTTCTGTATGGCCATACTGTCTTGTTTTTTAATTTTTTCATACTGCATAATTTTTGTTGTTGTTGAAAACTGGATATTTTAAATAATGTGGCAACTCTGGAAATCAGATATTCTCCCTCTCCAGGGTTTTTTGTTGCTCCTGGTTCTTGTAATAGTTGTTTGTTTAGTGATGTTTCTGAACTAATTATATGACGTCTATGCTCTTTTTCTTTTTCTGTAGCTCCTGAACTCTCTACTTGTTTAGCTTAGTGGTGAACTAATGATTGGGAGAGATTTTCTTAAATTCCTGTGACCAATAAATCACCAGTCTTAGCTGAGGAGCTCTGTATGCATGTTGGGATAAACCTTCAACATTAAGTAAGGTTATTGACAACTCTGTGCTGGCCTTTACTTTCTACTGTGCAGTGCCTCAAGGTCAGCCAGAGATGAGAGCTTAAGGGCTCTTCAAGTCTTTCCTTGCATGTGTATAGGTCTGCTCATGTGTGTGGCCTCCTAGATTCTCAAGAATATGTTGGAATGTTTCAAATTCCATGTGGACATCTTATTTCCCAGCTTTTCCTTTTAAGAATTTTGGTTAGTCTATTGCTCCAAGTCTTAATGACTGCCTCAGGCAGCTATGAAGTTAGAACACTTGCTTGTAATTATTTTCAACAAATGCCCCATGTGAAAAGACTTTTTGAATTAGGTGAGCTCTTAGTCAGGTAAAGTACAGACTGGCTTATAAGTTGAGTCTCCCAGGGAATCACCAGAAAGTTCAAGTAATGACAGATATTTGGGAATGAGGATTTGAAAGAGCTCCATCTCTCCTCCATAACTACTAGACTGTACCAGAAATGTGGGCCATTATTTCAAGGCTGTTGCAGAGATGGAGAGTGGTAGATGGGACTAATGGAAGTTAAATTTTCACAAAGGTTACTGTTCTTACTGAGATCCAACTGCTTATTTAAAATAAATGCTTCCTAGGTGTCTATAAGCCTTTGGTTAATTTCTAGAACTCTGGAAAGTTTCTAATAATTTTTGTCAGCTTTTTCATTGCTTTTATGGATGAACAAAATTTTGGAGGTCCCTAATCTGCCATTTTTTGCCAGCACTACCCCACAGCTTGATTTTTAAGTACAACTTTTCAACCTTCATCTTCCTTGAAAATGTTGAGCCATTTGACTTTTGACCAATCTTTTTTCCATTAAACAACTTCCTTGATACCTCTATGGACACTCTTTTCCATTGTTCAGTGGCCTCTCTTCCTCTGATTATCCTTTAGAAGTTGATGTTTCTCGTAGTTCTATCCTGGGCTTTCTTATGTTTTCATTCCACTTATCCTTCCTCTGTGATCAATTGCATTATTCAGTTAATAAAGCTACTATCTATTTCAGTAGCTAGCTATTTAGAACATAAAGCTATTATATATGTAAGTATATTCTTGACCAGAAAGTATATGGTGTTTTGTAAATTGTCTTTCTTTTTTTTATCCTCACCTGAGGACATTTTCTCATTTATCGTCAGATAGAGCGGGAGGGAGACAGGGAGGAAGAGAGAGAGAGAAACATCAATGTGAGAGAGACATATCGAGTGGTTGCCACCCACATGATCCCAACTGGGGCCGGGGACAAACTGCAACCAAGGTACATGCCCTTAGCGGGAACTGAACCCGGGACTCTCAGGTCCGCAGGCCGACGCTCTAACCGCTGAGCCAAACCGGCCAGGGCTGTAAATTGTCTTTTAAAAATTATTGATGTCTGAGGTAAGTCTAAACACTTAAGCTTCCTGAAGAGACTTTACTGTTCACTTAGTGAAAGCTATTTATTTCTGTGAGCCTGGCCCTGTATTTCCTATTGGGATTCATGATTAAAATCATCTTACCTTTTCTAGTCAACATTTTTTTTCTGTCATAAGTATAAAACTACAGTTGATTTCATCAGCTTTCCCAGGCTACATAAAAATATTTCTACTTTGCAGTTTTCACTATAAAGCCATTAAAAACTTTTGCAATTTTCTATTTGTAGTATAGAGGAAGATCTGACTAGGGCAAAAGTCTTGCTGATTGTAGGTTCAGTTTTATTTGGTCACTTTTATCAAATGAATTTATGTCTACATGGCTAACTGTTGCTATCTGATTAAAAAGCATACTTTGAAATACATCATTCTTTGAGTTTGAAGGCCTTTAAAAAAGTTTATCATTTTATGACCGAGACACGAAAATGGAGTAATTGATCATTTTTGCAGAACAGGTTTGGAAACTCCTGTTTTTGGACTTTTATATTTTTCTACATGGACTTTGCTGAGATAATAATCTTACAAGAACCATTATCTCCTGAAATATTCTAGTATTTGTTAAACAATATGTGGTTGGATACAGTATTGTTAAACAAAAGTAGCTTTCAGTTTTAATCAGGATCATCAATCTATTTTTATTTTAGGAAATAAAGGAAAATTTAATATTAATATTATTTTTTAAATATTACAGAGAACATTTCTTATCTTCATCATAAAAAAGAAGCATGATAATTTCATTTTTAATTGAAGAGAAAAACCCCTTGGCTCCAAAAAAGAAATCCTCTGTTGTCTCAGTTGCCTTTAAAAATCTTGAACCTGTCAGTGAAATTGTGTAATCTAGTAATAACATGCCTAAGGCTTATTGCCTTTTCTTGGGCAACAGTATCAGCAAATGATGTGCTCTATCGATTTTAATCACATTGTTTTTACAGTTCCATTGCAAAGTTTTGAAAACTCACCAAGTAAATAAATCTGCAGTTACAGATGTCTCCTTTCTCTGAAAACCTAACCATTTACATATTATTCCTTCATGGTCAGTTGTTGAGGTATCATATAAACTAGTAATATTTTGAGAGGCTGGTCTTGGCTAGGCTAAATAAAATGCTCTTCTTGATATTCAGCATTATGATATTCAACATTATATATTTAAAAATGAGATTGTTATAAATGTGATATTTGAGAGCCTGTAGCATTCAGAATTTAACATATAACAAGTTGCTTCTGTTCTGGTTCAGCAAGCCATTCCCTCAACAATGCATACACTAGAGCAAGCTCCCATTAGGTTGTATTTGAAGCTGGACATGAGCTAATTAGATGGCAATTTGTATCTTGGAACCTATGTAGAACAATATGTGGAACATTAGATTGAGAGATTATGACTTAATAAAATAATTTTCTGATGCTGTCATCCATTGGGTTTTGAGAGTTTATATAATATTAAAAACCTCCCTTCATTAGCAGCATACACTGTGTCGGGACTTTACACACCTTACATCCTATCCTTATAACAATTCTGCCATGTAGGTATGTAGACACCATCTATATATTAGGGGGACCGGAAGGTAATGTCGTTAAAGTAATGACATGTTAAGGGCGGAAGTGGAAGCAAATCCGTGTCAGACAATCAAGGAACTGTCAAACACTCTTAACCAACCTTGGTCTCGACCATCCAAGAACATTTGCTGCAGATTGGTAAAGTAAGCAGAGCAGGTGTTTGGGTCCCGCATAATCTGTCCGAAGAAAACAAAGCTAACCGGTCCACCACATGCAACTTATTGCTTCAGCAGCACAATACAGAAGCGTTTTTTGATCGCTTGATCACTGAAGCTGAAAAATGGGTCCTCTATGATAATCCAAAACCAAAAGGCAGTGGCTCTCTCCGAAAGAATCGCCATGAAGTACAGCTAAGCCAGGTTTACACCCCAAAAAGGCACTTTTGTGTGTTTGGTGGGGTCATTCATTCACAGGGTCGTTCATTTTGAAGTGCTGAAACCTGGACAAACTGAATGCAGACCTTTACTGTGAACAATTAGATCGAGTAAATCAATCTTTAATTGAAAAGTGCCCAGCGATTGTCACCAGAAAAGGCGTTATTCTGCAACATGATAATGCAAGACTGCACTGCTCAAGACGAACCCTGGAAAAAATTAATGAATTGGGATGGGAGGTATTGCCTGACCCACCATACTCGCCCGATATTGTGCCATCGGATTTCCATTTATTTCGATCGCTACAACATTTTCTAAGTGACAAAAAATTTGAAAATTTAGATGATGTCCAAAATGCCATCTCCAGATATTTTGCTCAAAAACCAATTGATTTTAATCGATCCGGCATTGAAAATTTGCACACCAGATGGCAAAAAGTTGTTGATAATGAGGGTGATTACATCATTGATTAAAAATAAAAACTTGTTAAAAATTTATGTTTGCCGACTTCCGGTCAAGATGACGGCGTAGGTAAACGCGGTATTGCGTCCTCTCACAACCACATCAAAGTTACAACTAAACTACAGAACAACCATCATTCAAAACCGCCTGAAATCAAGCTGAATGGAAGTCCTACAACTACGAAATTAAAGAAGCTGCATCGAGACTGGTAGGAGGGGCGGAGGCGCGCCGGGCTGGTCCCACACCCATGTGTGGCGGATAAAAATCAGGAGGATACCTCGGCTGGGAAGGTCCTCCCTGAGGACTGAGGGGTCCCCGTCCCACACCAGGCACCCAGCTCAGGGTTCCAGTGCCAGGAAGAGAAGTCCCCATAACCTCTGGCTGGAAAAACCAGCGGGAACTGAGGCTGAGGCGGCTGGAGCCCCCGCAGCTCCTCTTAAAGGGCCCGCGCACGGACTCACTCGGACTCACACCCTCCAGGCTCCAACGTGGGGGAGGGAGCCTGAAAGGCACCAGAGTCATATGGGGAAGAACTGAGCTGTTTGGCATTGGAGCAAGGGCTGGAGAGGCAGCTTTCTCCTGGACAGACGTGCTATCAGAGGCTTTTGTTCCTTTGGTGAGCCCTCCCCTGGGGCAGCAGACAGCCCCCATATCTGGGACTCCAGCAACCTGGCTCACACTGTTTGCCCCACCCTGGTGATTCCCTGAGGCCCTGCCCCACCCAACTTTCAGGCCCACCCAAGCTGTTGCCAGTTGCTTTACCATAGAATTGGCCTGTCTTGGATCCTGCTTCAGCTTTTCCTAAATTCTTTCAAACAAGCAGCATCTGGTCTCAGCTAGCCCCATACTTCTCGCTAAGTAATACATAGAAACAAACACAGGGAGGCAGCCAAAATGACGAGACAAAGAAACAGGTCCCAAATGAAAGAACAGAACAAAACTCCAGGAAAAGAACTAAGTGAAATGGAGTTAAGCAACCTAACAGATGCTGAGTTCAAAACACTGTTTATAAGGATGCTCAATGGACTTAGTGAGAACCTCAGTGAACTTAGTGAGAACCTCAGTGAACTTAGTGAGGGCCTCAAGAGCATAAAAAAGGACCAGTCAGAAATGATGGAATCACAGTCAGAAATGAAGGAGGCACTAACTGAAATAAAGAATAGTTTACACAGATTCAATAGTAGAGTAGGTAAATCCAAGAAGCAAACCATCGACTTGGAATATAAGGAAGCAAAAAACACCCAATCAGAACAACAAAACAAAAAAAGAATCCAAAGAAATGAGGATAGTGTAAGGAGCCTCTGGGACAACTTCAAGCGTGCCAACATTCGCATCTTGGGGGTGCCAGAAGGAGAAGAAAGAGAACAAGAAATCGAAAAACCTATTTGAATGGCAGAAAACTTCCCTAACTTGGTGAAGGAAACAGACATACAAGTCCAGGAAGCACAGAGAGTCCCAAACAAGATGAACCCCAAGAGGCCCACACCAAGACATACCATCATCAAAATGCAAAATGTTCAAGACAGAGAATCTTAAAAGCAGCAAGAGAAAAGCAGTTAGTTACCTACAAGGGAGTTCCCATCAGAATGTCAGCTGATTTCTCAAAAGAAACTTTGCAGGCCAAAAGGGAGTGGCAAGAAATATTCAGAGTGATGAAAAGAAAGAACCTACAACCCAGATTACTCTGTCCTGCAAAGCTGTCATTTAGAATCGATGGCCATATAAAGAGTTTCCCAGACAAGGAAAAGCTAAAGGAGTTCATCACCACCAAACCATTATTATATGAAATGTTGAAGGGTCTTCTTGAAGAAAAAGATAAAAAAATATGAACAAACAAAATGGCAATAAATACATATCTATCAACAATTGAATCTACAAACAAAATGAACAAGCAGAACAGAAACATTCTCATAGATACAGAGAACTTTTGTTGGGTACCAGATGGGTGGGGGCTGGGGGGAGGGGTGAAAAGGTGAAGGGATTAAGAAGTACAAATTGGTTGTTAGACTGACAAACCTCAAAGGGAAGGGGGGTTGGGGGGTGGGAAGAAATAAACCCAAGAATTTATATGTATATATGCATAACCAATGGACACAGACAACAGTGTGGGGAAAAGCAGGAGGGGGGCGGGAATGGGGAGGAGGGGGGCAATGGGGGAAAAATGAAGAACATCTGTAATACATTCAACAATAAAGATAAGTTTAAAAAAAATTTATGTTTGAATTTAATGTAAAAAAACGACATAACTTTCCGGTCCCCCTAATACTTTGTATATGAGGAAGTTGAGATCAGACAGGTTAAGTCACTGATGAGGAATTTGAACTTTGATCTAACAATAAAGCTTGCGTTCTTTCTGCTTACCAATGCAAACATATTTCATTTAAAAATTTCTGTACATGTGAAAAGGAACCATTGTCCGAGAAGACTTTTGAGATTTTAATGCTCATAAATTGTTTAGAAATTTTGGGTTGGGTTTCTTGGGACTGGTGTAGCTTTGTTTACAACAGTCCTGAATTTGGGTAGGGATGTGTGTGTGTGTGTTTATAAAAGAAATAACTTAATATTTTATTCTGGAAACTATGGTGGGAAGCTTCCTTTGGTATTTTTGGTTATTTTGGAACTAGAAATAAGTCATACATTTTATCACATTGAAACATCGACTCTAGTGAATTAGTTACTAAATTCTTATAGTAGATTTGGATGAATTGTACTGGCTGAGGCCTATTCATACTTTGAACTGTACAGTTCATATTTTCAGCATACGTTGGTGCCCTGTGTGCCCTTCAGTGCTGAGCTCCTCCTCCTTGCTGGCGGAGTTAGTTAATCTGGCAGTTTGGTGCCACTCTATTCACACCAAATCTGTGGCTCGTTAGTGTCAGGGTTGGAAGTGTTCACCCAAGGTGATTCCATTGCAGCAGCCCTTCCTTTGGCAGCTCTCAGAAGGAGAACCTCATGTCCCACTTCATCCTACCTGTCCTTTGTGCTTCGCTGTTCTTCAGTGAAGACACTCTTGTTGAACCCCAATCTTTTCTGAAAGTGCTTCTTCCCTCTTCTCGTCTTAACCCAGACCCGGCTTTTTCTCCCCTGTCATTCTTGCCTCCAGATGGAAACTGCCATCCGCTGCTCCTCTGGAACCACGGGCTCTGGGCCCTCGCGTGTGCTGGTGTCTTTGTCTGAAGAGCCTTTGCTTGGCTTGTTCACCAGGTGGAGTCCAACTCATCCTTTAGGACTTAGTCTGAGTATCACCTGTCCCATGAAACCTTTTGTGACTTTCCCTCTACAAGTGAGTAATTATTTTTAACATGTACCAGGCAAAGTACTAGGCACCTTGTAAGTATTATCTAGCCGGTCATCACAACAGTCATATAAGACAGTCACTGCTATTATCTTTACTTTGCATCTTAGTAAGTGGTAGAGGTGGACTTTGAATCTTGATTTCTCTCATCCTAAAATTTTTTTGTTTCTCACTGGATTACATTATTTCCCTTGACACTCCCTCCTTAGCATCACTTTTGAACTTTGTACATACCTATCGTTATCTTTACCATAATCATTACTAGTAAGGCCCAGTTCTTATTAATCTCTTTATCCCTAGCACTCAGTACAATCCTTGGTATGTAACAGGTATTCAGAAAGTGTTTGCTGGACACACACATCAACTCTTAGGCCTAGGCTAGATTCTCAGTTGGCCTCCTTGGACCTCTGGTGCTCTTTGCTTAACTCACTACTACTCTCTGGACACTCTTCTTGGCCAGACTTATAGAATCCTTGCCATTGAGTGCCTTTTAGTTTTATTTCCTCTGTCTTTCTGAAATTGACAGCTATGCCACATTGATTCCTGAAATCTGACATTCTAAATGCTTTTGTTCTGGCTATAAGGCTGGAGTTTGTGTGCTGCAGTATATATATGGCTCATCACTAGGAGTAAAGAAAATAGGCTCTTCCAGAAAATAAGTAGTCTTACTGCAGGTTATTTGGCTAGGGAGCCTGAGAACGTTCACATATATCTCACATGAATTTTTTTGGTCTTGGCTACGACTTGCATATTTTATTATGACACAAAAATGAACCAGTTATTGCTAGTTACACCATCTGCCCCAAATAGTGATCTTTTGTTGAATATAAGGATCTTAGTAATAAGATTTATTATTACTAAGGCCTGTAGTTGTTGGGGATTCGCCTTAGCTATCAGAAACCCTTTGAATTTGACAATATGGTCCATCACCAAAATAAATTCTTATGTGTTTATGTTCTTCTAGACTCCTGAAAGCAAAAAGTCTTGAGGAGAATAAATACGGGAGTGCAGTTACAACATCTTGTCTGATAGGGAACCTTTCAGAAGCAGGTGGAAACTGAGAGTGAAGGACTGGGTTCAGTCTTGATATAGGGGTTTTTGTGTTTTGATCTAGAATGAGAGCTTCAGGATGGAGTGAGGGTTGGGTGTTTTAGCCAAGAGACTCACACGAGCACATTCTGACTTTATGTGACAGGCCACTGGCTGTCTTACACTAGGCAAGTACATGGTACATTATATTTGTAAGCTGTAAAACACTTCATAAATCAGTGAATGCTTTTCAGTCAGTAATCCTTTTTTAATGGAGGGAGGCCTTTTACTGGACAGAAGATGACAGAATATAGTTCCTGCCCTGAAGGGGCCCAGGGTTAAGAGCAGTAGTTTTTGTTGTTTTCTGTTTTACTAAATTAATATTGTTTCTACAGAAACTTGAAATCAAGGACCATGGCATCTGTTTTAGTGTCTTGTTTTAGATTGATTGGAGTTGTTGAGTTTGCACAGGTATGGCCACGGAGGAAAGTTGCCTGGATACCTCTAAACTGTGCTACCAGTATTGACCATGATCTTGAGGGGCAGAATGCCTTTTTCACATGGTGTGAAACATCTGGGTTGGAGCATTATATCACACATTTCCTTAGCTAACTGGTTTCATGGAAAGTTGATGATTTGGGGAAGTTCCTCTCTTTCAGTATTCCTGGGAATATTTGGCATACAGAAAAGGCACTCTAACCACACTTACATTAATACATTTTGTTAATGCAAAATTATTAATTTGATAAATGAAGGTTGTAAACCTCTCAAATTTACCATCAAATTCTTAATCTTATTGATCTATTGCTAATTGGGTTAATATTCCTGAGTACGTAGTTACTTTTTGTGTGTGTGTGTGAACATTTAAGTTCTACTCTCTTAGAAAATTTCAGTTTTATAATACAGTATTATCAATGGTAGTCACCATGTTATATATTAGATAGTCAGACCTTGCCCATCTCATGACTGAAGTTTGTACCCAATAGGTAAAGTGATGGATGTGTTAATTAACTGGATGGGGGAATTCTTTCACAATTTATATATATATCAAATTATCATGTTGTACACTTTAATTGTCTTGTGATTTTATTTGTCAAGCAAAAGAAACCATCAGCAAAATGAAAAGGGAACCCACTGTATGGGAGGACATATTTGCCAATGATACATCTGATAAGGGGTTAATTTCCAAAATATATAGTGAACTTATACAACTCAATACTAAGAAGACAATCCAATTTAAAAATGGGCAAAGGACCTGAATAGACACTTCTCCAAAGAGGACATACAGATGGCCAATAGACATATGAAAAAATACTCAACATCATTAATCATTAGAGAGATGCAAATTAAAACCATAATGAGATATCACCTCACACTTGCCAGAATGGCTACCATCAATAAATCAATAAACAGCAAGTGCTGGTGAGGATGTAGAGAAAAGGGAACCCTAGTGCACTATTAGTGGGAATGCAGACTGGTGCAGCCACTATGGGAAACAGTATAGAGTTTTCTCAAAAAATTCAAAATGGATCTGCCTTTTGACCCAGCGATTCCACTTCTGGGAATATATCCAAAGAAACCTGAAACATTAATTCGAAAGAATATGTGCACCCCTATGTTCATTGCAGCATTATTTACAATAGCCAAGATTTGGAAGCAGACCATGTGTCCATCAGTAGATGAGTGGATAAAAAAGCTGTGGTACATTTGCACAATGGAATGCTTTGTGGCTGTAAAAACGAAGGAACTCTTACTTTTTTGCGAAAGCATGGATGGACCTGGAGATTATCATGCTAAGTGAAATAAGCCAGTCAAAGAAAGACAAATACCATATGATCTCACTTATATGTGGAGTGTAACAAACAAAATAAACTGATGAACAAAGTAGAACCAGAGGCATGGATACCTGGAACAGGCCGACAGCTGTCAGAGGGGAGAGGAATGGGGGGACTGGATGAAAGAAGGTGAAGAGATTAGGCAAAGAACATACATGCATAACCCATAGACACAGACAACAGTGTGGTGATGGCCAGAGGCGGGAGGGGGTGTGTGTGTCGGTGGCTGGGTTGAGGTGGACGAAGGAGGGGATAGGGACATCTGTAATAGTGTCAACAATAAAAATAAAGTAAGAAAATATATAAAATACTGTTGCAAAGAAAAATAATTGTACCTCAATAAACCTGGGGGCGGGGGGTTAAAGATTCCTGAATACAGTAATACTGTTTTCTCTTAAGCATCCTGGATGGAGCATAGCTGAGTATTCACACAACAATCCTCAGAGTGGTCCTCCTTCTCTTCTAGAGTCTATTGGCAACGTACTTTTTTTCTTTATTGATTTTAGAGAGAGAGGAAGGGAGAGGGAGAGAGAGCTAGAAACATCGATGAGAGAACATTGATTGGCCACCTCCTACATGCCCTCCACTGGGGATCGGGCCCACAACCTGGGCATGTGCCCTGACCGGGAATTGAACCGGCAACCTCTTGGTGCATGGGTGGACACTCAACCACTGAGCCACAGCCACCGGGCAGCAGTGTATTTTTGTCTGCCTTAGCTACATGTGGGCTCACTTGCTCCCTCTTCACCTACATGCTCTGCTTTCATGAGTGGGCAGGAAATCTTATTTCCTTTTTGTTACAGTATCTTTTCTTCTACACTTTATTTAGCTTTTTCTTTTTTTAAATCCTCACCTGAGGACATTTTTCCATTGATTTTCAGGTAGAGTGAGAGGGAGGGAGGGAGAGAGAGAGAAGGAGAGAGAGAGAAACATCTATTTGAGAGACACACCTATTGGTTGCCTCCCACATGGCCCTGACCAGGGCCTGGGATTGAACCACAACTGATGTACGTGCCCTTGACCAGAATTGAACCCGAGGCTCTTTGATCCATGGGCTGTTGCTCTAACCACTGAGCAAAACTGGCCAGAGCTATTTAGCTTTTTCTTTTCTAGCTAGAGCCATTACTTCTCAGCACATCAGCCTTCCATCTCATCCCTTCCTCCTCCTCACTATGGCCCTGCTCCTGTGGTGAATTTTAACAGTGCTGCTCTGTTATAGGTGAAACACATATTGGGTGAGGTGAGTTTTGGGGCTGTAACTGGTTTGGCTTGGTTTGTGGTAGAAAAGCAGGATTCACTTTAAATGTCTGCTGTGCCTCCGTTTGTCATTAGAAGGAGTGATTCATCTTCATAGACTTTTAGGGCTAGAAGGAACCTCCAGACATCCTAGTCTATGTTTAAATATCTTCTATGGTTTCCTGCCAACTGACCTTCCAACTTCTGCTAGTATACTTCTAGTGACTGAGTCTTTTATCTTTCACAGGTCTGTTAGAAGTCCTTTATATTAGATTGGAATTGGCATGTACCCTCTCTTTGAATCACACAGAAGACTAATTCCTTAGGCCTAATCTCTTCTCAGATCTATGAAGGGAGCCCTCACATTCCCTTTGAGATAGTCCTCCTCCATATGTGCCACTCCTTTCTTTGAGGGCTCTGCCTGCACTCTGCCTAAATGAATCATGATTCTGGGGGATGTTAGTCCCACAAAACTAACGTTCAGAAATTTTTATTGCATGTCTATTATGTACAAGGACGGATCTGTAGTGGCATAAATGTCCCTGGCTTCAGGTTGCATATTTTTTACAGGGAAAAAAGACACTGGATAATGACAGGAAAGAATCAGATAGGGTCTCCTGGTTTTATCCAATCTCTTTAAGCCAGACTTTCTTAGTAAAATCTCTGTTCCTACCTTAAACTGTTGGTATGGGGACCACATTTAAAGCTGTCTCTCCAGATTACAGCTTAATCTGTGAGGAATATTATGAAAATTAAAATGGAAAGAAACACTAATAGCACACATCAACTATAAAACATTAAAAAAATATCTATGAAATAATGTAAATCCTTTTATAAGACAATGCAGACTCATTTCCCTAATCATGCCCTTTATGGAAATAGGAAACAAGTGAGGGTCTCCTTTAAAATGGAACTATGATCTGAAAGCTCATTTGGTCCCTCTTTAGGCTCTGTGAGTATGTTATGAAAACAAGTAGTTGAAAAGTGAATGTACAGCCATTCAGCTTGGACTGCATAGTATCAGATAATCCATAAGTTTTTTCTGTTCACTTGAATAGAACACATTTTTTGACCGAATTGACTGACGGTTTAGGTTCCTGTAGACACAGTCTTAGTAAAGAAAACTAAAAAAATTGCTTTTGGGGAAGAAAATTGTAGCTAGTTATATCTCATAAAACCATTCTTGTGTTCATTTTCTTGAGGAAATTGCTGTAAGTGTATCTTCTAGGGCCAATAGGTAAGGGACCTTTTTATGCTTAAATAAAAGCTCAGAGTTTTTTTTTTATATCAGAATTGTTCCATTGACTTGCCTTAGTTCTGAAAATAAAATGAAAACCTTTAGCCAAAGGGAAGCTCACATTGTTAGTTAAATACTGACATGATTTGAACTTACTTTATTTGTTTATGTATTGTCTAATACCTATGCTGTCCAGTCTTTGGAGACACAAAGAAACACTATTATATTAGAAGCTTCTTTGGTTTTCTAATATATCTTTTTATATCTAAAGTCCTGTTTGAACATAATTCCATGATTCTATAGAAGAGTTATTCATCTTTGTGTTTACATAAAGATGTGTTAGGTTTGCAATACTTGATTAATTTTATGCCTCTAAAATATGAATGGCATTATATGGCCTGCTAGATAGTAGATTTATTTTAGTAACAAATATTTCATATCAATTCATAAATGAGAAAGAAAGAAATGTGAGTAAACATTTGTTCTATTTTGGTTTTTAAGCTAAAATAATTAGAATTCAGCCAGCCAAAAAGAAATTATATTTGAAATCTAAATCTTGTCAAGAAATTTTGCGTGCAGCCATTCAACCCATTGTTTTCTTAGAATTGCTGTGGTAAGGATGTAGAACATTACTTTGGCAAATGTAGCGGTTGGTAGGTTAGAGAGCAGAAATGAAACTCCTCAGTGAGTAATAGGAACTCCTATGCTTTCTGAATATAGCTACTAAATTCTTACCCATTGTAGGACAATGGATAAATCAGAAACTGGAACAAGAAAGTACTCAGAAGTCTATGTCAGTGTTAGTGATATTATGATAATATGAATTATTGAGAAATTGATGAAAAAATGAAAGGAAATACGTTCTGAACAGAGCTAAGAAAAAGATAACTGTTTTTAGATTCACAAAAAAGATCCATCTTAAAAATGGGAAATTTAATATTTAAAGATTCTGTTGAAAGTACACACACACACACACACACACACACTTGAAGAATATGGTAAGCATGCTTTTAGGAATACCATTTATAATGAACTCAGCTACACTTTAAATAAATCTTTGCATTATGAACACTTCCTTCAGTTTCTTATAAAAATTACTGTAAAGTCAGTATTCTCAATGCATGCATAAAATGATACCTCACACATCTGACATGGGACTTTTCTACACTTGCAGAGAGAAAGCACTGTTTTTCCTAAACAGAAGGTTGTTATTTGCAGATCTACTCCACTGCTCTGAGTCACTGATGGTTTCAGGCTTATGTTTAACCTGAAATGCAAAGCATTTTCTTCCAAGGCCTGGAGTTAAATCATTTTGCAAAGTATATACAAACATATTGAGGTTTTTGGTTTTTTTTGTCTTACTACATATACTTGAAAAACAAAGTCAAACATTTTTAAGAAGAGTCTGTGTGTGTGTGTATGTGTGTGTTTAGTGGCAGTAGTTGTATTCTTTATCCCCCTTCTACCTGTATGGAGGGTACTTTTTATGCACCTTTTCCAGTGCTCACCATTATGAGTTTTAATCACATCAGGATAATTTTTTCACACCACTTTGATAAAAGGCCATACTTATTGAACTTTGTCCATTATTTCTATTTAATAATCTTAGAATGTGCTGTACATATTACCTGGGGTAAATACAAGTACATCTATTCACAGATGAGATTGGCCTATTAAGAACACCTTTTCCCCTTTTGAGATTACTACTATGGTCAGATTTTGGTTACTCCAACTGAATAGAATGAACTGATGGTTTTTCATTGCTCTGAAACAGTTTATATAGGAATCATCTGTTCTCTAAAAGTAGGAAAGAACTCTGGGAGAGAACTCCTGAGTGAAATGATATGTGCTATAAATAAAAATAAAGCAAGGTAAGGGGACAGATTGAATGGACCTGTTGTTTCAGATGATGTGGTTAGAAAATGTCTCTCAAATAAGCCGAAACTACTATGAAGCAAGGGAGCTAATCATTCAGATATCTGAAGAAAGAGCATCCCAGGCAGAGGAAGCAAACAGGCCAAAGCCATGAAAAGGATGTATGCTTGGCGTATTTGAAGAGTAGCAAAGTCGTTAGTGTATCTAGAGCAAGGCAGGGAATGGTAAGATATGAAATTTGAGAGGTAGCAAGGGTTCAGTTTAATTAGGGCCTTATAGGCAAAATTCAACAAAACCTACATTTCATTGTCATTTCTGTTCATCTTAAACGTTATTCCTTAATCATATTTTTCTCTTTTTGATTTGACAGTTCATGTAGTATATTTTTGTTCAATGTCTCATGCCTCGGGGTTATGTTGTTGGTCAATTCATTTTGTTCATTAGATTCCACAAATAAGTGAGATCATGTGATAAGTCTTTCTCTGATTGGCTTATTTCACTTAGCATAATAATCTTCAGATCCATCCATGCTGTCTCAAAGGGTAAGAGATCCTTCTTTTTTATAACTGTATAGTATTCCATTGTGTAAATGTAGCACAGCATTTTTATTCACTCATCTATTGTTAGGCACTTGGGCTGTTTCCAAATCTTAGCTATTGTAAGTAATGCTGCTATTAGCACAGGGGTGCATATATTCTTTCTGATTGGTGTTTCAGGGTTTTTAGGATATATCCCCAGAAGTAGGATTGCTGGGTCAAACAGCAGTTCCATGTTTAATTTTTTGAGGAACCTCCATACTGTTTTCCATAGTGGCTGCACAAGTCTACATTCCCATCAGCAGTGAACTACTGTTCCCTTTTCTCCTCATCCTCGCCAACACTTGTTGTTTGTTGATTTATTGATGATAGCCATTCTGACAGGTGTGAGGTGATATCTCATTTTAATTTGCATTTCTCAGATGATTAGTAACATTGAGTATTTTTTCATTTGTCTATTGGCCATCTGTATGTCCTCTTTGGAGAAGTGTCTATTCAGGTCCTTTGCTCATTTTTTAATTGGATTGTTTGTCTTCCTTTTGTTTGACAAAGGAGGCAAGAACATACAAGGGAGTAAAGACAGTCTCTTCAACAAATGATGTTGAGAAAACTGGACAGACACATGCAAAAAGATGAAACTAGACCACCAACTTACACCATACACAAGAATATACTAAAAATGGATAAAAGATTTAAATGTAAGTCGTGAAACCATAAAAATCCTAGAAGAAAACATAGGCAGTAAAATCTTAGACATCTCACATAGCAGAATTTTCATTGATACATCTCCTAGGGCAAGAGAAACAGAGGAAAAAAGAAACAAATGGGACTACATCAAACTAAAAAGCTTCTGCACAGCAAAAGAAAGCAGCATCGAAATGAAAAGGGAACCCACTGTATGGGAGAACATATTTGCCAATGATACATCAGATAAGGGGTTAATTTCCAAAATATATCAAGTACTCATGTACTATATTTTTAATCTTTTTTCTGTTTTTAATAAAGGTTTAAGAATATAAATTTACTTTTAAGTACAGCTTTGCTTGCATTCTGTAAGGTTCATGGCCATAAGTCAGGTCACTATTCCTACGCTACAAGGGAGGCTAGCAAATAGATTTTAATGAGCACATTGCTGCCCCAGACAAAAATCAGGATTCTGTTAGGAAGGAAGGATGGGAGAATAAATATTGGATAAAATATTATCAATATAATAAAATCCTATGGACCTGGGAGATTTTCCTTCAGATTTCCATGCTCTATAGATTGTTACCAAGCATTGTGAAATGGATAGATATCCAATTTATTTTATGAAACTAGCCAGAATCTTGTATCAAAATCTGATAAAGAGGGCCGAAAAGAAAAATTATAGACTAGTTTAACTTATGAATATATGAAAACTTGACATACAAACACGTCAATTTTTCAGCACATTAAAAGAATCATCCATCATGATCCTGTAGGGTTCATACTATAAATGCAAGAATGCTTTAACTTAGGAAAGCTTTTTACATTAGAACATATAAAAAGATTCAATAAGAAAAAATATGATAATCATAATAGATAAGAATTTGGTAAAAGTCTGCACTCATTTCAGATTAGAAAACTAGTCCTAAGACAACTAAAACTAGAAAGGTATTTCTTTAATGAAACAATGACATATAACTATTTATTCAGGTCAAGTTTATTCTAGTTCAAAGGATAAATGTATAGTCCATATATACCTAACCTTTTATTCTCCTGCTGTGACTAAAACTCATATGATGAGCATTGGAAAAGACTTCTGGACAAGATGGCAAAGTAAATAAACTCTGTGCTTGCCTTCTTCCATGACCACATCAAATTTACAACTAAATTATAGAACAATATCATTGAAAACCACCTGAAGATTAACTGAACAGTATTACTATAACTAAGGGTATAAAAATGCACCCATGTTGAGACTGGTAGGAGTGGAGACACGGAATGGGCAGGTACCACACCAACAGTGTGGAACTTAAGAATTGGGAGGGATATTTTAGCTCCAGAGATACCCCCTGAGGTGTGAGGGGACCCAGGCTCACACTGGGCACCCCAACCTGGGGCATCAGTGCCAGGAAGAGGAATCCCCATAATGTGGCTGTGAAAACCAGCAGGGATTGTGTCCCAGGAAGACATTTCTGATCCGAATGGTATAAAACTAGAAATCAATTACAAGAAGAAAACTAAAAATCACAAACACATGGAGGCTAAATAACATGCTGCTAATCAATAAATGGATTAACAATGAGATAAAGTAAGAAATCAAAAGATAACTTGAGACAAATGAAAGTGAAAACACAATTACCTCCAATCTATGGGACACAGCCAAAGCAGTTCGAAGAGAGAAATTCATAGCAACACAGGTCTACCTGAAGAAATGAGAACCCTCCCCCCCAAATAATCTAATTTTATACCTAAAGGAACTAGGAAAAGAGGAACAAAGTGTAAAGTGAGTTGAATGAAGAAAATAAAGATCAGAGCAGAAATAAACGAAATAGAGTCTAAACAATACAATGGAAAAGATTAATGAACCTAAGATCTAGTTCTTTGAAAAGTTAAACAAAATTGATAAACCTTTAGCCAGACTCATCAAGAAAATAAGAGAGGGTGCCCAAATTTAAAAATGAGAAATGAAACAGGAGAAGTGTCAACCAACACCACAGAAATACAAAGGATTATAAGAAAATACTATGAACCATTGTATGCCAAAAAATTGGACAACCTGGAAGAAATGGATAAATTCCTAGAAATATACAAGCTTCCAAGACTGAATCAGGAATAGAAAAGCTGAACAGACTGATAAATACTAACAAATTCAAATCAGTAATAAAAAAAACTCTTAACAAAAGTCATGGATCAGATGGCTTTAAGGGAGAATTTTATGAAACATTCAAAGAAGAATTATTACCTATTCTTCTCAAACAATTCCAAAATATTGAAGAGGAGTGAAGGCTCCCAAACTCATTTTGCAAGGCCAGCATTATTCTGATACCAAAACCAAAGGCACTACAAAAAAAAAGAGAATTATAGGTCATTATCTATGATGAACATCAGTGCAAAATCCTCAACAAAATATTAGCAAACCAAAGGATTATATGCTATGATCAAGTGAGATTTATTCCTGGGATGCATAGTTGGTTTGATATCTACAAATCAATTAATGTGATATACCACATAAACAAAATAAGGCTAAAAATTATATCATTTTAATAGATGTAGAGAAAGCATTTGACAAAATCCAACATCCATTTATAATAAACTCTCAGTAAAGTGGTGATAGAGGAAACATACCACAACATAATAAAGGCCATATATGACAAATCCACCTCTAACATTGTATTCAGTGGTGAAAAGCTAAAAGCTTCTCCTTAAGCTCAGGAACAAGACAAAGATGTCCACTTTCATCACTTTTATTCAACATAGTATTGTAAGTCCTAGCTACAGCAATCAGAGAAGAAAAAGAAATAAAGGCATTCAAGTTGGAAAGGAAGAAATAGAACTGACATTACTTGTAGATGACATGATACTGTATATACAGAATCCTAAAGATTCCACCAAAAAACTATTACAGCTAATAAATTAATATGGTGAAGTAGCAGGATACAAAATTAATATTCAGAAATAATTTGCATTTTTTTTATCCTTATCCGAGGATATTTTTCTATTTTATCTTCAGATAGAGTGGGAGGGAGGGAGAGAGAGAGAAACATCGACTGGTTGCCTCCCACACAACCCTAACTGGGGCTGGGGACAAACCGCAACCAAGGTATGTGCCCTTGACTGGAATCGAACCTGTGATTCATTGGTCTGTGGGCCAACGCTCTAACCACTGAGTCAAAGCAGCCAGGGCTCATTTGCATTTTTATACACCAATAATGAGCTGTCAGAAACAGAAATTAAGAAGATGATCCCATTTATAATTACACCATAAAATAAAATACCTAGGAATAAATTTAACCAAGGAGATAAAAGACCCATATTCAGAAAACTATAAGACATTGAGTAAAAAAACTGAAGAAGATAACAAATAAAAGGAAACTATACCATGCTGATGGGTAGGAAGAATGAACATAGTTAAAATGCCCATAACTACCCAAAGCAGTGTACAGGTTCAATGCAACACCTATCAAAATACCAATGGCATTTTTCACAGAACTAGAAAAAATAATCCAGAAACTTCTATGGAAACACAAAAGACCTCTAGTAGCCCAATCAATCTTGAGAAAGAAGAACAAAGATGGTGGTATCACACCACCTTATATCAAACTATACTACAAGTTTATAGTGATCAAAACAGCATGGTACTAGCATGAGAACAGACTTATGGATCAATGGAACAGAATAGAGAGTCCAGAAATAAACCCATGCCTATTTGGTCAATCTATGACAAAGGAGGCAAGAATATACCATAGTCTCTTCAATGTGGTACATATATACAATGGAATATTACTTAGCCATAAAAAGAAGGAAATCTTACCATTTGGGACAACGTGGATGGACCTAGAGGGTGTTATGCTAAGTGAAATCAGTCAGACAGAGAAAGACAAATACCATATGATTTCACTTATATGTGAAATCTAAAAAACAAAATAAACAAACAAAACAGAAAAAAACTCATAGATACAGAGAACATTTTGATGATTGCCAGATGGAAGAGGGGTTAAAGGTGGGTGGAAAAGGTGAAAGGGATTAAGAAGTACAGATTGCCAGTTATAAAAATAGTCACAGAGATGTAAAAAGTACAGCATAGTGAATATAGTCAATAATGTAATAAGTATATATGGTCATATGGGTACTAGACTTATTGGGGTGAGCACTTCATAAGATACATAAATGTCTAATTACAGTGCTGTACACCTGAAACCAATATAATATTGTATGTCAAGGGTAATTGAAAAAGTAAGTAAATAAATAAAAATAATAAAAAGCTTTGTCAAATGTAAAGTGCTATCTAAATGTAAATTACAATTTTGATTTCATGCTCTTTGGAATAAATTTCAACTTTAAATGACAAGCCATCATTGTGAAGTACCAATAGCTTTGATAAATACTCAGCATTACAATTTCCAGTCAGGTTTTCAAGGTGGCATGGTAGTGTTGTTGTTTTTTGTTTGTTTTTGCCCATGAGTGCAATTTTATTTTCTTCATCTTGATATTACTTTATTGAGAAAAAAAGAGATTCTATTCCTGGTTGACAAAGAAAGAAAGAAAAGGTATGTAAAAAGTACCCTCTGGACAGGTAGAGGGGGGAAAGAATGCACCTGATGCCAGTAAACACATGCACGCACGCACGCACGCACGCACACATGCACACACACACGCACGCATGCTCCTCTTACAAATGCTTGACTTTGTTTTTCAACAAAAACCTGTGACTACAAAATACAGGGTGGGGCAAAGGTAGGATTATAGTTGTGAGTATGTGAAACACACTTTATTCTTATATTATTATTTATTAATTGTATTATTTTTCATACAAACAACTGTAAACCTACTTTTGCCCAACCCTGTGTACTTTTAAATAATAATATCTGAAATAGTATGGCACAAGACTATAATAATGTACACTCAATTACTTCTGGAAGTTTCTCCAGGTGTTCTCTTATATGTACTGCAGAACACATTCCTCCCTCCCTCCTCAGCTCATATTTTTCCAATTTGCCACTGTATAACTGCCAATAACTCTAGTTAGGTAGACTGCTGGGCATATCTATTCTACACTCAGGGGAAAATAGCATCCTTTATTTCCTATTTTTGCTATTTGAGTATAAAAATGGAGATACTTCTAATACTGCCTTTGAACTTTTAGAATTAGGTTGTTTTGTGAAATCAAATTGTCTACTTCTTTGTGATGTATGTCATAAATTTTCTCTAATAATTAGTAGACCAAGGTTTAAATTTTGAAATCACTGTAATGTATGTTTCACACCAATATTTTAAGACTTTTTTTTTAACCAAAGTCACATTAAGAAATACATTTTATAATGTGACCAAGTATTCACACACACACACACACACGCACACGCACACGCACACACATTCTATAGTTGTAGATACCTATATAATTAAAATAAAGTGTTCACAAAACTTACCAAGGATCTATGCAAAATACTCTGAAATTATCTATTCTATTTCATTTAAAAAACTGATATCAACCCACCTAATTGACTTCCTTAGACTGTGCTTTTCAGCATTTTCATAGTTTTCAACAGAGAGGGTGATTCTTTTGATAAATAAAATTTCTGGAGTTCAAGAATTTAATTTTGAAAGACGAGAATCCATTGCTTTTTAAAATGTGTCCTAATTTTGTTGTAAATACTAACTTTCATTTATAGTCAGGATGCTTTTGGTGTTAGTTGCTAGTTGTTCTCTCATTTCCAGGATAAGAAAGAATTTTCTAAATGGTGATTTCTTTTCTTTCTGCAGCTCTCATGTATGAATATGAGTCTAGTGCTTCATTAACATAAGGACCTCATCAATTGGAAGTTACCAGTTTTGCCATCAGCTTACCTTTTCCTTTTTGGTTTGGTTCTTTTCCTCAAAGAGTGGAAACGGCTTTCTTTCAAGTTGCTTTTGTTGCAGAGTTCAGAAAATGGCTGATAGTGGCTTTGGGAGAAAACAGACAAAGTGTCCCTGCTGTTTGTCTACTTCTCAGAAAAATACACTTTGTGCATGTTCCTATAAAACCAGGCTTTCTCCAGTGGTGGTGGTGGAAATGTCACAGACATCAAGTATTGGTCATTCAGATGTTTCAACTTCATCGGAGAGAAGAAATGAACAAAAATTTACTAAAGATAAGAACTCTGCAAAAGATTTGGTAAATATCAAAGATTCTACTTCTCAGCCCAAGTTGAAATCCCACTCTCTAATCATATCCCTAGCTTCATTCATGGGCCCTTGTCAGCTAATTCATTGCCTTCTTAACTATTAAAGGAACACTTCTTTCTTACACAAGAGGTGAGCAAAGTTGGTTAGTACTTTCTTTTAGGATATTTCTAACACTGCCCAAATTAATTATTTCCTAGGGTTGTGAATAATATGGAATGTTGATCTAACTTCTTTTTAAAAGTGGTTTATACAGAAATAAATTGATTTTCAAGTTGAATTAAATCTGAATTTGGGGGCATTTTTTCAATGCAGAATGAGATTTATGGTTGTAGTTAAATATAGGGTAGCTATTATTTAAGATAATTTCTGGTTATCTAGATGGAATATCAAATATACTTTACAAAATCAATTTGCATTAGTTACAACAATCTGTGACTACCCTGTTGGACTGGTTTGGGTGAATTCATCTTTCTAGAGACAAGTCAGTATGGAAGATTTGACATGATATAGCATAGCTTTAGAGACAGAAAGCAGTAAGTTTAAGAAAAGTTAGGTTCTCCATCCTCAAAGTTTTTGTACCTTTTTCAAATACTTACCCTAAACTGTTTTTCCCCCCTGATTTGTATTACTGTATAGTTACTGCCATATAGGCATCTCTGAGTTAGTCGTTACTGAGTGAGTTGTTACTATGTTATTTTCATTTGAAGCTTATTTTTTGAATGTCTGGCCAAAAATTTTTTTATGTATAACCTATTTGAGATGATTGTTATGTTTTGAAACAAGAATGATGGAAAAAGCTGTGAAGTTGCCTTCTCACGATTTTAAAGAATCAGGTAAGTTATGATTTATCTGCTATGCAGGTTATAATGTACACTTGCTTGGATTTAGGAGATTAGTTTGAGTGACTTCTTAAGGTCTCTTTTAGCCTAATGAGCCAATAAATTGTATAGGGCTTAGAATTTGAAAAAGACAGTGAATTATATCGGACACAATAAATAATTATGGCACACATTAAAGATTTGTCATATTATCTAAATTAGGATTCTTACTTTGTCAACAAGTGTGTTATATCTTCATATTACTTTTTTTTATTCCTTTTTGGTCTAAGCCCTCACAAACCTCAAGCGTAGAGAGAAAGTCATCTCAACAACAATGGGGTCGGGGCAACTTTACAGAAGTAAAAGTTCCTCACATCAGGATGGACGATGGAGCTGCTATTCAGGTATTTAGAAGGCAAAGTGAAGCTACTAGGAACTTTCAGGTTTCTTCTGTGTCAATGGTTAATGGCAAAAATGATTTAAAAATAAGTTTCTAAGACAGGGAAGGAAAGAAAAGGGGAATTTTACCATTTTCAAGTATGTCAAAGTCGTTACTACAGAAAATGCAGACTATTTTTTTCCATTCATAGAGGACCAAATGGACTTTAATCAATGTGGAGGGCATTTTTTATTAGATAAAATTAGAACATTTTGGTCTTCAGATCTTGCCTGTTGCTGAGGGCAATTGTGGAGTCTTTGTGTAGACCTCTTTAAGATGCAGAGAGAGACCAGAGGACTTGTGCTGGTTTGGCTGTTCACTTCCTGGAGGCTGTTTTTTTGCAGCCTCTGATTGGTTGAATACCAATACTGTCTTCCTAGGATTCTAATTATAATATACAAATATGAATTAAATATTAGTACCATTTTAGAAATTAAATGTGTATTGTAACATCAGTTTAAAGGAACTTCAACAAGAACAGCTACTAAAAGAAATTTGCATTAATACTAACTTTTAAAAAACATATTAAGAGATATTTGGCAATATACCTCAAGTGATCAGAAAAACTTCCTGAGAAATTCTAACTTGAAAAGCTTAAATCTCCTCCTTTAAAGAAAAGGTCTGCATTTTAAAAAATCTACAAATTTGCTGAGTTTTATTTTATTTAAAAATTTTTTTTCCTTTATTGATTTTAGAAAGAGAAGTGAGAGGGAGAGAGAGATAGAAACATAGATGAGAGAGAATATCGATTGGCTGCCTCCTGCATGCCCCCCACTGGGGATCAGACCCACAATCTGGGCATGTGTCCTGACCGGGAATCAAACTGGTGACCTCCTGGTGCATGGGTCGAGGCTCAACCCACTGAGCCACACCGGCCAGACGAAATTTGCTGAGTTTTAAATGCAGTCATAAGAGCTTTTACAAAATCAAAATGTGTGTGTTGTGAGAAATTAGGAAAATATAAGTCGAAAAGTGAAGAAAATAAAAATCATGAGTCAGATATAACCAGTTTTAACATAATATTTATTACCTTTATTTTTATGCATATATATATCATCTTATTTTTTCTTTTCAGTTTTTTTTTTCAGTTTTAAATGATGAAATATTCCATGTACACATTTTAAAGAAATAACGTTAACTGGTATAGTTCAAGTTTCTCTTCCTCCATTTAACGGACAGGCTCATTTTGAAGATTTTAAATATTGCAGTAGAGTATAAAAAAGGAAATTAAAATCATCCAGAATTCTACTTCCTGGTGATAACTACTCAATATTTAAATGAACGTCTTTCCAGACATTAATGTAAGCACCCCCACATACACACATTTCAGCATTTTCATACTGGGATCGCATCATGCATGCTTTCACACTTCACACTCTGTCATGTCAATGAAAATAGATCTATATTACTGTTTTAATAGCATCCTCTCAAAATTAATACAAACAAGAAGTCATGTTCTTCTTATTTTTACCACTACTTGATGATATCAAAGCAGGTAGTTGAAGAAAAAGATTAGTTTATTAAAAAATGTATTGGGGAAATTGGATTATTTCTCTACCCATTCCTCATTTTAAAAAGTTTTATTTAAACAATATTAAAATTCGGTGTCCAAGTTGTGGTTCTATATGTTTAGAAAGAAAATAAGAGTTTAGTTTTTAAAGGTCAAGAAAAATTGGGGAAATGGTTATGGAGTTGAGGTTATTTTGTTCTGTGGGGGAGAAAAGGTAAATGACCATTTAAATTCAGATTTAACTCATTTTACATAATATATAGTTGGGAGTGGCATATAAATATAATAATAGTAAAATATTTTGTCTTATTTTCATCATCTTAGTTTTCCGACTTTAATTGTTGCTATTAAGTGGGAGCAGGGGAGGGAGGGGAGTAGAAGTAATTATAAGTCATCTGAAAGCAGTTGGGGACAGGATGTGCCCTGTGTGAGTTTAGGGGTCTCCACTTAAAGTACTTAAGACGGTAAATCTGGAGCTCCTCCGCCAGGGTTCAACTTCACATACCCAGTCTATCATTTCTCTCAAATACATATATGTAGCCCTGGCCAGTTTGGCTCAGTGGTAGATTGTCGGCCAGCGGACCAAAGAGTCATGGGTTCGATTCCGGCCAAGGGCACGGACCTTGGTTGCAGTTTGTCCCTGGCCCTGGTCGGGGTCATGCAGGAGGCAACCAATCGATGTGTCCCTCTCACATCGATGTTCCTCTCTCTCTCTCTCTCCCCCCCTCTCACTCTATCTGAAGATATTTGAAAAAACATCCTCAGGTGAGGATTAAAAAAAAAAAATCAAATATGTTATGTAGGAAGATTCCGACTGCTGGCTTGCTGACTGGATTTATCCATTCATTCATTCATCAGTTCACTAATTCATTCCACATTTGTACTGCTCTCCCTCTGGAATGCCTTCCTTGCCTTGCTTGGATGATTGGGGAAAAAAAATCTCAATGACTTTTTCACCCTTGTTCCCTCACATGCCAGTCCCAGAAGCCACCTCTTCCATAATGGTTTCCTTTATTCTCCCAGGGTTTTAGCTCTGGTCTCTGGCCCCAATGTCATTTTGTATTCTTATTTTAACTTGGGACTTTCTGACTTAAGAATAATCTTGTGTCTTGAGGAGATTACAAATTCTGAGAAAACAGGAATTACGTTTTATTCAACTTTGTAGCCCCCAAAGTATATATCATAAGGAAATATCTAAGGAAAGTCAAACATGTTGAAACTGAATATTTCCTTCTTCCTTCCCTTCCCTTTCCTCCCCTTCTCTCTTCTCTCTCCTTTTCTCTCCCTCCCCATCTTTTTTCTTTCTCTTTCCTTCTCTCTTTTCCTTCCTCCCCTTAACTCCCCTCTCCATCTCCCACCTCTCTCCCTCCCTCCCTTCCTTTCTCCCCCCTTCTTTCCTTCCTTATCCCCATACACTAAACATGAATATTTTGCCTACATGGCATCAGGGTATGCTTTTTAAAGGATACAAAAGAAACAGCTTCTTAAGGAGCTTCTAGACCATCTTGGGGGGGAAATGTAAGCGAGAAAGTAATAATAGTGTTTGAAGACCAATGCATACGTGCTGAGGGAGGTCAGAAGAAAGGAACAGTCGCCACAGTGCAGTTAGGCAGGGAAGCCCTTCAGGAAAGAGGTAAATAATTAGTTGGGCATCGAATCTCCTTTTACTAAAGTAAGAAAGGAAAGTAAGCAAAAGAAAAGATGAAGACTAGCAACCAATTTACCTATGGCCTGGTGAAGGTGATCACCCAGAGATAGAGTAGCAATTCTAGGGAAGACTTTGCTGGCTGACCCAACAGAGGTGTCACCTAGTGGCATTACCTCAGCCATTCTCTTGTGTTCAGAAGCTCTCTCAAGATCCAGAAATTCTTATTCGTTTGGATTAGAGACACTGACTCCTCCCAATCAAATTCACAAGAAATGAAAGTGTAAACGAGTGACCTGTGTGTGATTTTACAGTGCGAACCGGCATGCTGGTGTTGGCAACACCGGTGCCTGCTGTGTTTGTGAGCAGAAGTTAAATGCTAAGCGGAAGGATTCTTGGTCTGGATAGTGTTACTACAGATGGTTTTTATTTTCTTCTCAGCACTGATTTATATTAAAATTTCTGTCACATACTGCTTTTTCTAAAACAAGAGGAATAAAACAACAAAAGTGATTTTTAATATAAATAATGAAGATAAAAGTGTTACTTGGTAACAAGAAAGCAATTGTTCTATGGTTAATATGTGTTAATTTTATAGCTCTCAGGGTTTTGGGATAATTTTGGGGGTGAATGTGTTTTATACACATATGTATGTATGTATGTATATATTGATATTCCATTCCTTTTTCTTATGAAGATGTTTTATTAATATTGTAGTTTGTAAGAGATTCATTTTTATACTTTTGAGGTTTTCCACATTTCCCCATTAGGATTTTTATGGTTTTCCTCCAAAAGACATTTAATGAAATTCATCAAAGCTTATTTTTATTAAGATGTGTTTATTAATATTGAAGCAAATATGTGGTGTCTTCTGTTTGGTTTTACCCTGGAGCAGACTCTCTTCCCTTGGGTGGATGTCTGTCAGTGTGTGTTCGTTTTTAATACCCAGTGACTGGCTGAGAAATGCAAAGGAACTCTTATTTTTTTATCCAGGAAATATATACATTTGGAGGAGTATTGGGAAAAGGGAGCTTTGGAGTGGTCATTGAAGCTACTGACAAGGAAACAGAAACTAAGTGGGCAATTAAAAAAGTGAACAAAGAAAAGGTAAGGCTTATTAGCAGCATCATACTGAGGGCAGTGCCAGTGCAGTGGGGTGGGCAGTATAGTTTTTACACTAACACACCTGCCTCAGACCTTGTGGGCCGGGGTTAGGGCTGTTCCCCGGGGTCTGTGGGCATTTCTCTATCCTTCTGGGAAGATATCAGTTCTTCAACTCAGGAAGACAAGTGTGTCTGGAAAAAGCAAATGAAAAGATATCTAACATAACCAATATTACCAAATATAGGTAAAGGTTACCAGAGTTGAAGGTAAGGTCTGATGATCAGTATGTAGAAATGTAGGGCTATTGGCTAGAGAGTCTTACTTACTAGGAGTGAGTCCTGGGGCTCTCTCCGGAGGGTTCTGCTCTGCTTTTGTCCTGCTCTCTCCCTTCCTTTGATTTCCCGTTTCCTCATTGTTAATTTATTCTGTTTATTCATCCCACCTACTCTTTTAGTTTGAACCACGTGTTCCCCAACTATCTACTATACTGTTTACTTGTATCCTCTGTATTCCTCACTGGATGTCCCCTGAGCTGGAGAATGACCGGGCTTCTCTTTAAGGGAACGTCTAAGTCCCCAGGTTTTACACCTGATCATTTCATCAACTTTTAAAAATTTTCTGTGCTTGGGGAAAAGTTATGTTTTTTCCTTAGATTTTTTTTTTTAAAAGCAAC
Source organism: Tadarida brasiliensis (assembly GCA_030848825.1). NCBI lineage: Eukaryota > Metazoa > Chordata > Mammalia > Chiroptera > Molossidae > Tadarida > Tadarida brasiliensis. The sequence goes on from CM061268.1 coordinate 43,258,980, forward strand.
TGTCGTGTATTGCAATTGTTCTCACTTGTCTTTTTAAAAAAATATTTTTATTGATTTTTTTAGATAGAGAGGAAGGGAGAGGAAGAAAAGAGAAACATTGATGAGAGAGTAACATTGATTGGCTGCCTCCTGCATGTCCCATACTGGGGTCGAGCCCGCAACCTGGGCATGTGCCCTGACCAGGAATCAAATCAGCAACCTTTCAGTGCATGGGACGATGCCAACTAACTGAGCCACACCGGCCAGGACTTTCCTGTAGATTTCTGATGCTAAATATTACAATTACAAAATGAGATAGTAGGTTTTTAATGTATTCTTTAAAACAAACGATAGCAAATTACATATAATTTCTCCTTAAAGATTAATAAATTAACATATTGATCTTAATGAAGGGAGATCCAGAGCTTTTCTACTAATCTTTAGAATTGTAGAACCTTGGTGCTACATGGGACGTTATTTCCTCTGCCCCTTTGGCATCAGGTAGGGTTAGGGCTTAGTTTTAGGGCTATATAGTCAGGATACCTGCTTATAGTTTTAGGTATTCATAATCTTGTACACACATATTGATGCTGAGAGTTTACAGGACACTAAGATAGTAAAATAGAATTATTTAATCGATATATGAATTGGACAATATATTACTGTGTTATATACAAGTCAAGCTGTTTGGGGAAGGAGGTAGGAACAGAATTGAGGTGGATTTTAGGAGAAATTGTGGTAACTTTCTGTATCTAGTCTAGATAGAAATTCAGTCCTCACCGTCACTATTTCTCTTAACCCTCTTAGGATAACCTTAAAATGTGACTTTCATCCTACATGGGTGGGGTGTAGTGAGTGGACAGTTTCCTGCTCACTCTTGAGATGGTCATGGTTAAAGGGTAAGAGCAGGAATGACCCTAGGTAAAATTTTTACTTAAGTAAACATTGCCTTATGATCAATCCATTTTCAATCCTTTAAGAACTATATGTACTCTCCTAACTTGGAGGGGCAGCTGAGGTATGAGGAAGGAGGAAGGGATAAAACCTTTGTTATCCCTCTCAGAGATATTTTATGTGCTCAAGGACAATGCTTATTTGCAAACAATGATGGTCATTTAGATTCAGTAGGGGTGATGGTTGGGGTGGTGGTAGTGGTATTTCGGGGGGGAAGTCCTTCTAAAATTTCTTAGATGACATTGTAGAAAATCAGTGACTTATACCCTGATTGGAGGCCTTGTGCTCCCTGGGGTGTTGCTGCCCTCACCTTTTGCCGTCAGGTATGGTTAAGGGTTACATGTAAGGAGATCGAGTTGGAGTTAGATTGGTGTGAAGGCAACATCTCGATTTCTCTTTCTCAGTTTATTTTTGAAGCTTGGGGACCAGGAAGTGATATAATGCAGGGCTGAGTGTAAAGTCTCACTTCCTATTGTTTCTTTTGATGTATATAAATATAATCAAAGCAAAACAACAACAAAACAGAAAAAACATTTTTTTATCTTCTCCAATTGATGTCCTTGGAAAGTAGATTTTGTCTTTATTATGCTAACATCAAAGGATCAACATGATTCTGAAGGAAATACCAAAAAGCATGTTAAAAATTGGAATAATTTTTGTGAGGGGACAGAGACCATATTGTAGCTAATTTATAGAAAAAGTCCAAGAAACAGATGGAGTTTGAAGCAAAATTATATATGAAATTATATATAAAATTGGAGAAAGGGGCATAATTTAATTTTATTATGGAAATAAGTTGCATGTTATTTTTTTGAAAAAGAAACTTCTCAAGAAAGTGTAGGGAAAATGTAAGAATAAGTTTTATACCGAGGTATGTAGTAGTAACATTCACATGGGAAATCTTTATTTCCTCTCTATTCAAGGCTGGAAGCTCTGCTGTGAAGTTACTTGAACGGGAGGTGGACATCCTAAAAAGTGTGAGGCATGAACACATCATACACCTGGAGCAAGTGTTCGAGACACCCACGGTAACGCTCTGGCAGGGGCTGCAGTTTGAAAGTTGTTACCACACAATGAACATCATTCCCCTCTGAAGTAATCCCTCTGAGGCACCGCTGCTCATGTCCTCGGCAGGAGCTTGTCACTGAAGATGGATGACAGCATTCGGGAGGACTTTTATTATTGATTGTATAATTAGGTGTCTGATGATTAGATTGATGGCTTTGGTGATAGTTTTAGGTGGCATATTGAAAACAAATGTTTAAAATTGAAACCACTTCATACACAACCAAACAGTGATTAGGGCTTCCTCAGAGATGGCTTTATTTTGCTTTGGTCCTTGATTTCTCTGTTATAGTCTCTTGGAATATGGTCATGATTTTGCAAGGTTAGCTTTATAATAAAGTTAGCGTGGTATATTTGGCACTATGTAAAAGATATTTTGTCTGTGTCTTACCAACATGTTTAATCTTCCTTCTTCCCTAGATGTTATTCTTCTCTTGGAATGCCTGTAAAATTACTCATTAGAGTTGTTCTGAAGCCTGGTGATTTGCCATTCTGCCTCCAGACTGATTAGTGCCTATGGGCTTGGGTGTTTCTCTGCTTGGAGGCAGAATAATTTAGTCATTAGGTATGTGGACTCTGGGGTCAGATTGCCGGTACATTTGAATCCTGGCTCCATTTTTGGCTATGACACCATGACAAATTGCTCAACTTCTCTCTACCTTAGTTTCCTCATCTGTAAAATGGATTTGTTTGTTGAGTGATTAAATGGGAAAATGGATTTAAAGTATCTGTCTCATTAAATGTTAGCTGTTGTTCTTTGTTTCCTTTGTTAATCTAAGGCAGTAATACTTCATTCATTAGGAGTGCTTAATAGCTATTAAAGACCACAGTCATCCTTTTTTTTTTTTTTTTTAATCCTCACCCGAGAACATTTTTGCATTTATTTACAGATAGAGTGGGAGGGAGAGAGAGGAAGAGAGAGAGAGAGAGAGACATCGACGTGAAAGGGACACATCATCGAGTGGCTGCCTCCCGCACGACCAACCAGGGCCAGGGACAAATTGCAACCGAGGCACGTGCCCCCAGCGGGAACCGAACCCGGGCCTCTCTGGACCACAGGCCGACGCTCTAACCACTGAGCCAAACCGGCCAGGTCAGTATTTCCAATCTTAAAGTCGTGATTTCTTTATCCCCAAATCTTCTTAAAATAATTTTGTTCTTTAATGATCAATTTTAAGCAGTTTGATTATGTTGTGTCTTGGTATAGTTTTCTTCATGTTTCTTGTGCTTGTGGTTCATGGAGCCTCTTGGATCTGTGAGTTTGTGGTTTCCATCAAATTTAGGAAATTTCTGGCCATTATTTCTTTAAATATTTTTTCTGCCATCTCCCACTTTGGGGACTCCAAGTACATATATTAGATTGCTTTGTATTTGTACACAGCTTCCTGATGCTGTATTCATTTTTTGAATCTTTATTCTGTCCTTGTTTCCTTTAGCATAGTTTCTACTGTGATGTCTTCAGATTCAATGATCTCTCTTTCTGTAGCATTGTATGTGCTGTTTGTCCTTTCCAATGGAAATTTGATTTGGGTCAATATTTCCTCCTTCTTAAATATAGTTATAACTTTTAATGTCCTTTTCTACTAATTCTATCATGTGTGTCATTTTTAGGTCAGTTTTGATTGATTTTTCTTTTCCTTCATTACAGGTTATATTTTCCTGTGTCTTTTTATGTCTGATAATTTTTTATTTTTCGCTGGGTATTTTTATATTTTCATAACTGTTCTTTGGCTCTGTTGTAGGACATAGCGAAGTGACTTGGAAACCGCCTGATGCTTGAAGCATTGTTAGGTGACAGCGGAGCAGCCTCCGGTCTAGGGCTCATGTTTCCCTGCTAATGAGGAAAGACCCTTCTGAGTACTCTCCCTGGTGCCCCAGAAGTTATGAGATTTTCCACTCTGGCTAGTGGGAATATAAACTCTTTCTGACCATGCGTAGGCTCCAGTGGTTGTTCCCTCTGTTCCTTTTGCATGGCTCTTTTTCCAGCTTCTGGAAGCTTCCTCATACACTTGTGCTGCGTAGTATTCTGCTGAAGACCTGAGGGTGACCCTCTGCAAATCTGTGGAGCTTTCTCTGTGTGCAGCTTTCCCTTCTTCGGTGCTCTGCCCTGGGACCTTTAGTTGTCTTGACCTTCCTGGGCTCCCGGCTCCATGTCCTCAATTCCAGAGACAGCTGGGCTCTGCTTGGATGACCTCTCCCTGCTCTGTGGCCTGGACACTGTCCAGACAGCCAGCCGGGATGACTGGTGGGCTTGCCTCCTGTGTTTCCCTCTCTGGGAACACTGCCCTTTGCTGCCTGGTGTCTAATGCCTGAAAATTGTTGTTCTGTGTATTTTGTCCATTTCTTAAGTTGTTTCAGGAGGGAGGGTACGTCTGCCCTTTATGTTACTCCATCTCGGGCACAAGTGCAGTTCCAAATCTAGAACAGTTTGAAGGCAAGGAAACCGTTATCTGTGATTGTCGTTTTATGTATTGCTTGCCCTTGCTTCAGGTAGGTCAGATCTGCCTCTCTCCACTCCCCAACTCACACAAATGCCTAGGCCTTCTGTTGAAGCTGTCTTTAGAATTACTGGAAATTACTACTTGATTGGTTAGGCTGTGGTATTAGTATTGATCATCCAGTTTGACTAAGTTATGGTTTTTTTGTGAGTCCAAATGTTCTCCAGATTGACACGATTATTTCTAATAATTATAAAAAGACTTCTAAAAAACTTTTATTGCTATAACTTTCATCAATGTACAGATTTAAAATGGACATCAATTTATATTGTAAGCTAATGTAACTGTTCCTTCTAAATAGTTCACTTACCATTTCATGTGCCAATGATCTCTGCAGTGCTGTCAGTAGGAAAAAATATGGCCTTGTTCAAAAGCTTATTTATGTTAGACTTTGCAGAATAGTTACTTTTAAAATTCTAAAGCATCCTCAGGTTTAGTGAATCGGACTTTTGACTATAATAAGAAAAGGTGTTAACCTTCTCTTCCTGTTTTCATGCTTGCTGATTGAACACAGAAGTTGCATTCCTAGTGGTTATAGAATAGAATCAGACCCCTAAATCTTAAAAACAACAACAAAAATCTAGTAGCATAGAATAGAATGGAGACAGAGGGTATTCTGTGACTGAATAGCAGTGGGTGTGAAAAAGTCTTACATTTTAGTTGACTGTGAATCTTTTTGACTCAATAGATGACTTGACTGTTGGAATACCTAAAGTGATCTCAATATGTATGAACAGAAACAGCAAATCTGGAAGAAGTATTTCATCTATGGCTTTTGCCACTCATAGCCAATTAGTCACTAAGTCCCACTGCTTCTTTCTCCTAGGCATCTTTCACATCTTTTTCTTCTTACCCTCCTTGTCTCCATTCTGCGCCTCTCGTCTACCCTCTGTTAACAGGTCAGCATACCACAGTGGGCCAGCCAAATCTGGCGCGCTGCCTGTTTTTTATGGCCCATAAACTAAGTTTTTTCTTTTACATTTTTAAATGGTCGAAAGAAATTTAACAGTAATATTTCATGACATGAAAATTATATGAAGCTAAAATTTTAGAGTCTGTAAATAAAGTTTCATTGTGTTGTTTATGATTGCTTTCATGCTGCAACAGCAGAGTGGTGTCGCTTACAAAAGGGATAGTATGGCCCACAAAGCTGCAAGTATTTATTGTCTGGTTCTGGCCTTGACAGAAAAATCTGGCTGAGCCCTGCTCCACATTACTGCTGGAGTGTTCATTTAGAAATGCAAAATTGATAACAGCATACACCTTTCCCCAACTCCAGACACCAGCTTCAGAATCTTCAGTGGCTCCTTACTGCATATGGGGAAAAGTTCCAAACTCCTTCGTGTGAGATCCAAGACTTTATAACCTGGCACCAGCCTGTTCTTTGCGTCTCGCCCCTCACCACCACTCCACTCTCCTCTCCCTACCAAACTCCCAGTGCTATTATCACTGAAATCTGTGCGCTTTTAACAGCCAGTGTCATTTCAAGTTTTGTGGTCTTTGCAAATACCATGCGTTCTGCCTGTTCTTGTCCACACTCTCTACCCTTACATTGCTATTCACTCATCCAGACCTGCCTTTAACGTCGCCTCCTCAGTGAGCATTTTTTAGGCAGGGGCTCCCTCCTCTGAAACCTCTTGGTGTCTGGGGCCTGCCTCTTCCATCAACACTTACCACCTGACTTTATAACTGCACTGGGAGCTCCTGGAGGGGAAAGACTGTCTTATGCTTCTGTGCCCCTCTACTATCCTGCAGAATATCTCGCACATAATAAATATTTTTCAACTAATAGATTGATGATTAAGATCGTGATAACATTTTTACTATATATGTAATATAGAACATGTTTAAGATCCCCACCTATATAATTTGCTCTCTCTCTCTCTCTCTCTTTTTAAATATATAACGTCAGAAAATGTACCTTGTGATGGAACTTTGTGAGGATGGAGAACTCAAAAAAGTTCTGGAAAGGAAAGGACATTTCTCAGAGAATGAGGCAAGGTGGATCATTCAAAGTCTCGCATCAGCTATAGCATATCTTCACAATAACGGTAAGAAGAGGCTCGTCCGGTCACTGACTCCATGAATGCAGATCTTGCTTTTGTTTCAGGGTAATTGTATTCAGGATTCATAGTCACAGAAATAATGCCTACGAGTATGAGAGATTTTACTTAAAAATTAAAAAGCTATCCCTGGCCGGTTTGGCTCAGTGGTTGGAGCATCGGCCTGCGGACCAGAGAGACCCGGGTTCGGTTCCTGCTAAGGGCATGTACCTTGGTTGCAGTTTGTCCCTGGCCTCGGTTGGGGTCGTGTGGGTGGCAACCACTCGATGTGTCTCTCTCACATCGATGTTTCTCTCTCTCCCTCCCGCTCTATCTGAAGATAAATGCAAAAATGTCCTCGGGTGAGGATAAAAATATAATAATAATAATAATTAAAAAGCTTTCCTTTTTAACTTTACTTATAGATATATTTAATTAAACAAGGCAAGTATACAATTACATTGTACATGGACAAGGATGAGGTTATGAACATTTCTGTTTAACAGTTTGAGAAGCAGCTATTATTATCAAATAAAAAATAGACAAATCAATAATAAAAGTGAAATTTATAAAAGCATTTATATATTAATAATTTAAAAATTATATATTCTGGACATTTTGTATTTGTTTTTGTATTTTAGAGCCATTTTAGGTTCACAGCAAAATTGAGCAGACGTATAGAGATTTCCCAGACAGATTTCCCTGCTGTCAGAGTGTTCCTATGAAACCTTTTTTGTAAGCTGAAATGGCATGCAGCAACACCCCCCACAAATTATATGGAATAGTTTTGGCTGTTCCCGGCCCCCAGTATAACCTACCAAATCATACCAAATGGCACGAACATACAGTAATGCAGGGGTGACATGGTAAACGCACTGCATGTTTTGTACGGCCGTCGGTTCACTCAAACAGTAGACTTTCCATTTTGTCTATTATTGGAAAGCCACTAAAAAGACACCACTTTGGCCTGGCCAGTGTAGCTCAGTGGTTGAGCGTCGACCCATGCACCAAGAGGTCGCCGGTTCAATTCCTGGTCAGGGCACATGCCCAAAGTTGTGGACCTGATCCCCAGAGTGGGGCATGCAGGAGGCGGCCGATCGATGTTCTCTCTCATCAGTGTTTCTATCTCTCTCTCCCTCTCCCTTCCTCTCTCTCTAAAATTAATAAAGAAAAAAAAATTAAAAGACACCACTTTGCTACTAGCAGAACCAATAGTAAGTTTGGCAGCTTTCAAGATTGTTTATCTCTGTGTGTAAATAGTGCAAATGGTGGACAGAGGCAAGTTCAGCAACTACATATTATCTTTATTTCATTCACCACGATCAAAATGCTTACTTACGTCTAGTTTTACAGTAAGTGTAACACTTTTAGGAGCTCCCTTAAGCTTCTCTGATACTATAGGACACATCTTGCTCACAGATGCACGGAATTAATCAAGATAAAGCGCAGATGCTCCAGACACAGTTCAAAGCTATGGTGGCTCGATGCTCAGATGCTGAGCGTGGTTCCCAGGAGAGGAGCTCAGGGTGCCACTCAGGCCGCTCAAGGTGCGCTGCCTCTATAAAGGCTCGCTTGAAACAAATGTTGAACTCTATTTTTGTTTTTTGCATTTTTTCATAAAAGCAAAAATCCTCTTTGAATTTCTATCAGTTAGTGAAAACAGGTGCTAAAGTAGGTCTTTTATAAAAGTGAAGTGGTGTAATGTGAACTTTTGAAAAGGGGGGGATACCTGTCTACCCTTCTGCCCATACATGCACAGCCTCCCTCCTTATCAACACCCCCCAGCGCAGTGGGCATTTCTGTAATTGATGAACCTACATTGACATCATCATCACCAAGTCCATACTTTACATTAGGATCACTCTCAGTGTTGTATATTCTCTGGGTTTTGACCAATGTATAATAGAACATGTATCCACTACTTTAAAACCCACACTTAAAAATTATTCTAGTTATTCCAGTTGCTTTACTTTTCTTTTGTGTTGCTGCTGCTTTTCCTCACACTCCTCCTTTTTTTCAAAGTTAGTTGGCTTACATGTGATTTTGGAAAGGTTTCATTTATAGATGAGAAAAAACTTTGCCTAGAGAGGTGCTGCACCGTGGTTGGGTGTGGCAGAGCGGATACTGGAACCCAGGGGTGCATTCAGCAGATATTCCCTGAGCACCTACTGCATTGTGATCAGTCCTAGAATCACAAAGATGAGAAGACAAAGCTCCTGCCCCTCAAGAAATTCAGGCTGGTGGGAGAGTGAGTGTAGAAAACATTGTAATTCAGCGTGGTCATTTCTCTAGTGGAGAGACGTAAGTGCGAGGAGCACAGGAGCCTCAGAGCTTCGTTGGATTTGGAAAGGCAAGGGAGGGTTCCCAGAGGAAGCAAAACTTGAGCTGAGGAATGCGACTCAGATGGAGAAAGGGAGGGCTTTCCAGGCAGAGGGCAACAGTTTTTGCAAGGGCAGGAAACCAAAGGCTTAATATTATGCTGAGGTCGATTTTCCCACATTCAGCATAATTCAAAGCAAAAATCTTAACTGGATTTTTCGTGAAATTATTCTGAAATGGGTAAGAATAGCAAAGAAAACAATGAAAAAGAACAATGGAGGCAGCAGGAAACTTGCCCTGCCAGCAGTCAAAACATAGTATAAAGATATATTAATTAAAACCATGTGGTATTTATGTAAGAAGAGATAAGCGGAGCAATAGATACAATAAAAGTTCCAAAAGCATAGGCTGGGAACTGTGCAGGGGAACTAAAAATGGTTAGGTATAATTGCCAGTCCAGGGCTCATTCAGCTACATTTTCCCACCATCATACGTATAACCTTTTAAGCCTAGAGAATGATTGCTATGGATATGAACCAAATCAGTTATTTGCAAAGGAAGTGCTTAGAACATGATTATCTGCATGTATGTAAAAATCCTTCCTGAAGTCTATCATGTTCGCCTGGACATTTTGTGACTCGAGGTTGTTTTTTTTTAAATTTTATTTTAACATGTAAAGACTAGTAAAGTGTGTGCTGATGTTATAGAAAAATTATACTGAAGTCAGTGTAGTTTGTATACATGTAGCCAAGTTGCCATGTGTTAAATGTTTATACTGGCAATGTATATGCATAGAAGGAAAGAAGTAACCCTCCATTTGAAGATCTAAGGATATGGGAAACCTTTCTGGGCTTGTACAGTCGGCCCTCGTTTACCGCGGTCAGTCAGTTCCAGGCTCTACCGCGGTAAGTGAATTTCCGCGAAGTAGGGTTCTTTATTTATACACAGTCGTCCCTCGCCACTTCGCGCTTGGACTTTTCAAATATATTTGAAAAACCGCGATAGAGTGAAGCCGGGAAAGTCAAAGCGCGAAGTGGCGAGGGACGACTGTAACTACACTGTCCCTTCTTTCCTGGGAATACCTAACCTTGGGCAGGGTCCTCTTCCAAGCTCCCCAGGGGCTCATGAAGAGCGGCAGCCAGGCGGGGCAGCACGGGACTGGGGAGAGAGGAGGGGGTCAAAGAAAGTGGCTCCTTAACGTTAGAAATGCGGAGAAAAGGAGTCTGAATATAAGGAAATGGAACAGAGCAGAATTATGCGTGGCTCGCCTCAAGTATTTCAACGGTGGACATTAATTTGTCAAATATATTCATTTGTTGCATTCGTGTCCCCTCTATTTTTCCATTATTCATTTCATTTGATTTGTTGTTTATTTTCTTGGTAGATATAGTACATAGAGATCTGAAACTGGAAAACATAATGGTTAAAAGCAGCTTTATTGATGCTAACAATGAAATGAACGTAAACATAAAGGTAAGATATTAGAAATGGTGGTAAATATTTGCCTATAAACAGTTTGATAGCAAAGTGGCAAAGTACATCCTCTTTTTAGACACATTTTGGAAGCTTTGAGCAGCCAGAAGATAAGTGGCTGGTGTTTAAAAAAATTAAAAATTCACAAAAGAGGCTGTAACTGACAAGAATAATTTTGCAAGTTAAGTGGTACTATTGAATTTTTTTTAAGTACATATTCATTTGGATAGTTCTAAATTATTAGTTAATAGCAAGCAAACAGATGCTCTGAATTCTAATTAATTTCAAAATTATGCCTGGTAATTTGATGTAAATGTGTTACAGATTTAGCAAAAAATACACCTTGGCTATGCCTCTGATACTAAATGCTAAAGTCTGTATTTCTCACTGAAAATCTTCCTGGGTATTAATATTTATATCCTAAGCACAATTAATGTGCCTAGTGTTTATTCTTGAAGATTTTATTCAAATTAAGTGTTACTTAATGTCAAATAAATGATAGGATACATTATTTATTGCTTAGCACTTTAATAGTGGCTGCTTTCAAAATATATGAATGTGTTAATTTAGGAATAAAATGTCTTTGACTAGCGCACTCTGTTGCAGATGCTAAATCCCTGTAATAGAAATAAGTTTAACAGTATTGTTGTTTCACTGGAGTAAATGTTCTTGAATATTTCCATTGTAAACTCTGTGAGGGCAGGGATTATGTATATCTTACTCACTGTTGGTGCTTGGAGTGGTGCCTGAAACATAGTATGTGCTCAGTTAATATTTGATGAATGAGGGAATAAATGCTCTCCAAAGAACTGAATTGGATTGTGAAACCCTTAGTTTATTTGATATCTGTATAGATTTTCTGTGGAGAAACATATGTGTCATAGTACTCCAAGTGGTATAATTGTGAAAACTCTTGGGGAAATTGATTAATCTATTTAGAATAATAGTGATATCATGTGTTGACAGGAACATTCTCTTACTCTGTAAGGCACTGGAAACTTTCCATTCAGTGTCTGTGGACCAACAGCCTATCTTTGGTTATATGATCAATAACTGTGCCTGTTTTTCTGCTTTCAGCTCAAGGCTGTTCCAACTTGGGAGACAAGACCAAGGGCACATACTGAATATTTAATAACCAAATGTTTAATGACCAGTTTAGAACTGAGCAGAAAGACTGCAGTTGCAGCAGTTGGCCTCCAGTGTATTAGTAGTTATACTGTATTTTTTCCTGTTAATTTGCTTCTTGTAGTTTTTAATAGTGTAGTCATTGTTTTAATTAGTAACTCTAGAAACACAGAGGAAATAATAAAGAAAAGATAGTATTTACCAGAGATAGTGTTTTTTAAATAATTGCAAACGGGGAGTTTCTGTGAGTGCTGGAAAGGATAGTGATTTGCATTTATAACAGTGCTTTAAACAGAAAAGTAGCTGGAGTATCAGGAAAATAGCTAATAAACATAACAAGGCCAGAATGTATTTTACAGTGAAAGAACTTCTTAAAAATAACGTTTATTGGAAAAAAGTTAAATGCCTTCTCTCAAGATGCCACTTCCTGTGTTGAACTGGCGAATTTAATTAGAAGGAATGAATAATCAACATCCTGAGTGTCTTCTCGAGATCTGAGAAACCAATCTTGTCTTTATCAAGTTTCTTCTTCCCAGAGAGGGGCAGGTGGGGAGGGAAAGCAAGGTCCTTATTAATAGTACAAGTAAGGCCCCTCCATCCTCAAGGACCCCTGAATTCAATGCAATTACAAAATCCTGCCTTCAGAATGAGAGAACGCTGGGACAGGAAAACAGGTGACTGAGTTTCTTCTTCTAGGTGACTGATTTTGGCTTAGCGGTGAGGAAGCACGGTGGGAGTGAAGCCATGCTGCAGACCACCTGTGGGACACCTATGTACATGGGTAAGTTAGTAGACTGGAGGTGATTTTTTATATTAAAATATAGAGCAAGTAATGGGGATTAAAACTTGAGCAGTTTGATTTTGCCATCATGACTAAATGGCCCCGATCGATCTACTGTTTCTTTTTTTAGGTCAAATAATTTCAGTTGTTTTAGCATTTTTCTCATAGTTTTTACCTTCCAAGATGGTAGTGTTTATTGTGTCTCTGGGCTCTTCTTATAGTTGTCTGTTTGTCTTAAGTAATCATACCCCAAACTTAATTATTGTTTTTGTTAATTCATGCTAAAATCATGTGTTTTGATTCTTTCCATTTTTTGTTCAATTTCATTGCCATCAAATCGTTTTTCATAAAGAATACTGACTAAATATATTTGTAAAACAACCATTTCCCATTTTTCTAAATGTGATTTTGACAGCTTTACTAAAGTAAAATGTAAATATCATAAAAAATGTACCATTCGGTGATTTTTCATACATCCACAGAGTTGTGCAGCCATCACCACAATCCAGTTTTAGAACAATTCTACCCCAAAATGTTGCCTCATGCCTAATCTCATGCCCATCCCAGCCCCAGGTAACCACTAATCTTTTTGCCTCTCTAGATTTGCCTTTTTTGAACATTCCCTGTAAATGGAACTGTATAATATGTGGTCTTTTAGATCTGGTTTCTTTCCCTTGGCCTCATGTGTTTGAGGTCTGTCCTTCTGGGTGGGTCTGTAGGCTGTTCCTTTATGTTGCCGAACAGTTGTCCATTGCATGGATATGTGACAATTTGTCTGTCCGTTTGTTAGCTGATGGACATGGGGGGTATTTCCAGTTTGGGGCTATTATGAATAATACTGTTATGAACATTCATGTACAAGTTTTTCTATGGCTATATTGTTTTATTTTCTTTGTGTAGCTACCTAGGAGCGAAATTGCTGGGTCATATATTATTTATGTTTAAATTTTTAAGAAACTGCCAAATGAGTTTCCAAAGTGGCTGTAACATTTTACCTTTCTACTAGCAGTGTATGAAGGTTTCAATTTCTTCACATCCTTGCTGACATCGATATTAACTATCTTTTAAAATTATAGGCATTCTAGTGGGTATGAAGTAGTATCCCATTGTGGTTTTAATTTGCATTACCTTAATGACCAGTGATGTTGAGCATCTTTTCATGTACTTATTAGTTATTTATGTCTTCTCTGATGACATCTATTCAAATCTGTACCTATTGAGATGATCATATATTTTTTCTCTTTAAATTTATTCATAAAATAATTACATTAATGGCTTTTTTAAATGTTGAACCATCCTTGCACTTTTGGATTTAACCCCACTTGGTTTAATATACTGTTGTGTTCAGTTTGTCACTTTATTTAGGAGCTCTGAGTAGAACGTTCTTTCTTTTGTGCTGCCCTTGTCTTTTTTGATGTTAGGGTTATGCTTGCCTCATTTAAAAACGAAAACATTTTCACTTTTTATATGCTCATGAACCATTTAAGTAGTAGAAATGATCTATTCATTTGTTTGATGAAAGGTCGTCTTAAAATATTTTAGTCCTGGTACCCTTTGGGGGATGAAGTTTCTATTATATTTTTCATTTATTCTAGGTTATTCAAGTTTTTCACATCTTTTTGAATCATTTTTATAATTTATGCTTTTTAGAAAATTGTGTATTACATGGAGATTTTATATTTTATTGGCATAAATATGCAAATATATTCACTTAAAATTTTCAGATTCTCCTGTGTATTTGTGGTTATAACCCCCTATTGATTCCTAATATTTTTAAAGAAGGTAGTATGATGTAATATGGTAAGATGGCTTCTGACATCACCTGGCTAACTCAGGACTTCAGCTCTATCACTTACTATCTGATTAACCTTAGACAAACAACTGCTTTTGTTGCAATTTCTACATCTTATAATAGGGATTATGTCACTCATTTATAAAAAAATTTTTTAGGATCTTCTTTGTGTCAGACCCTGGTCTAGATATTGGGAATACAGTGATGAACACACATAAAAATGTCATGTTGGCAAAAACATTAAACAAGGTAAAGAAATAAAATATCTGGTATATTAAAGAGAAGTGCTAAGGGAGAACACTAAAACAGGGAAGGGGCGAGGACGTATTTAGGATGGTAATAATATCAGGTTGACATGAGAATTAAATGAGAAAATATATATAAAGTGATTAACATAGTACCTGGCACTTGGTGCTCAATTTTAGCTCTTGTACTACTACTAATTTTTTTTCTTGGTCAGATTTGTTGGTGGTTAGACCAATTTATTGGGATTTCAAAGAACCAGCTCAAGTCTAATGTTATTTGGTTTGCTTTTTCATTAATTTCTACTTTTATCTTTCTGAATTCCTTTTTCTTTCTTTTGGTTTATTTTTTTAACTTTCTAAGCTAAATGTTTATCAATCTTCTTAGTTTCTAATAAATGCATTTAAGGGTATATATTTTCCTCTGAGTACTTCTTTGACCATTTCTTTTGCTCTAGACAGTGTCCGAATATTTATATAGACTATTTCTTAATAGCCTATAACTTTAATTTTAGTCTTCTTTAATTCAAGAATTATTTAGAAGTGCTTTTAGAATTTTGTAGGTGGTTACGATGTATTTGCTGCTCATGTGAATGTGTGTTAGTTTTCCTAGCCTTTTGGTTTTTCTGTCTGTTTTTCCTCATTGTAGTAGGCAGTTGTGACTTACAGCTTTACCAACTTTGAGGAATTTTCTGTATGATTGAACACATGACTGTTTCTGTAAATGTTGCTTGAGTATTTAGAAGTATGTCTATTCCTGATTTGTTGAGCATGAAAATTTCTCTTGTGTTTGTGTTTATAAAATCAAATGTGATACCTTTGTGATTAAACTTTCCACATTAAGTTAATTTTGCTTGCTGCTTCTCTTGATTTCTAAGAGAGAAAGTTAAAGTCACCAATTAAGATAGGGCTTTGAGGAGTTCTTTTTGTACTTTTAGATTCATAGAAAAATCTACTTTACTGAAATATAATCAACATACAATAAAATGTACAAATATTAAGTGTAAAGTTCGATGAGTTTTGAGAAATGCATAATCTTGTATAATCACTACCCCAGTGAAGATACAGAACTCTCACTCCAGAAAGTCCTTTGTGTCCCTCTCAGTCAGCCCCCCTCCAGACCCCAACAACCACTAATGATTTCTATCACCATAGCTTAGTTTTGCTTGTCTAGAACTTTATATAAATTGAATTATACAGTAAATATTCTTTTGTCTGTTTTCTTCTGTTCCATGTAATGATTTTTAGACATATTAGTAGCTTATTCTTTTTTTTTTTTTGCTGAGGAATATACTGAGTTCATTATTTTTTGCCTACTCGATGATGCATAAAGTTTCAAAATTGTTTTATCTTATTTGGGAAAAGGCTACTTTAGATTCTGTTCATATCCTCCTGTTGGCAAAAGACATCTGGTCGGTAGTTATATGGGGAAAATATATCCAAGCACCCTGAGTTTTATGCCTGCTTATTAGTTGTCTACACTGATAACAAGTGCGAGAACAAGAGAGAAGACAGATGGTTTTAGAGCTTTGCTGACTTTCTAAACGACTCCTTGGCACAGTTACTCTGGCCCCTGCCTCCCTGTGAGAGTTGTGATGACAGTGCAGTAGAAGTGCCCCTGATAATTAAGGTGACTCTGAAAGAGTGCGGGCCAGGAACTGGGCCCCTGCTGTGTGTGTGTTGCACCTGTATGGAGATTCTTCATGGAACCTCGTCCCAGAATGTGCCCTTGTCATAGACATGCGGCCATGGAGCAACTTGAATGTTAATGATTCCATATTTAAAGAGTTTAAGTAGAGTTAAAGAATACAAGTAATTGCTTAAAGGAAAATATTAATTCATTAATTGTCAATGATTTGGAGATGAATTATTCCATTTGTTAATTATCTAAAGTACAGCCATTTCTTGTTCTTCTGTTTACTTTTTTAACTTTTTTTGTTGTTTTTTAGCCCCTTTAACACTAGGAAGAGGAAATGAAATTCCATTTGTTTTTAGTAGTTATAAAAGGTGTGTGTGTGTGTGTGTGTGTGTGAGGGAGAGTGAAACTTTTCTAAAATTAAAAACACCTTTATAACTTATGCAAGTCACTCAATATATCTGAACTTAGTTTCCGCCTCTAACAGAGCGAGTCAAATGCCTACATACCCATCTCACAACATACTTTAACATAATTTATATAAATAACATAATTTATACAAAAGTACGTTATAAATGTTAAAGTTCTGTTGAAATATATCCATATATTTTATTTTTATATTTATAACTGTTCTGTTCTTTCTTTTTCCTTAAAGAAGGATATTTGATTCCTTATTGCAGAGTTACAATAGTTATATTCCTGAAATACCGTATGTGACTTTCTTAAAAACCAGTCATTATTAAAAAAATCCAATCATTAAAAAAAATGTGTTACCTTTAAGTTAAAAAAAAAGTTCTACTTTGAAAGATGTTTGGCTTTAAAGGAATCCTATTGTGAGCATGTAAAGTACGAAGCAGAGTTGGGGAGTCAGGACTCCTGTGACCAATGGTTTTTTGATCCAGTTGTGTTGTGGGGCTCTCCCTTTGTCTCAGTTTTCTCTTAGTAAACATGGAAAGTAATTCGTATTCTGTCATAGGAGTGCTGTGATTTTATTATTATTTTGCTAACATGATTTATAACCCTTTATCTTAGTTTTTCTGTGAATCCAGATTTCCACAAATTGGGCTTGCTTTAAATTATATCCACTTAAGGCATGTATTTAATTCTATTTTTGTAAAAGAGCTGAGATATCGTTGTCTTCTACTGTAACTACACAATTTTTGCAAAATCATTCCTTAACGAGTGCAAAGGAATGAAGTGTAGTTGTACACCTAGTTATCCAGTTTGTCCTGTTAGAAGCTAAACGATAGGAGTGAGGCTACAGTGACATCAGTTGTTAAGGCCTGTACATTATTCATTTAACATCTGCTGTTGGTTCTCTTTTTCCCTGTGGGGGAACAAATTACAGCACATCAGCACATTTTTCATTCTTTGTGTTGAAGCATTTAAAAGTCGTTTATTGTACTATTAATATTATTTTATTTCTGCTTGTTTGGCAGCCCCTGAAGTCATCAATGCCCATGACTATAGCCAGCAGTGCGACATTTGGAGCATAGGTGTCATCATGTACATTGTGTAAGTAGCCTGCTAAATGTACAGTTTAAAATGAAGGAATAGTTTCTAACAGTATAATCATATGGATTTTAAATCCAAAGTAAACAATGTAGCTTTTGAAAAGCAACTGAGAAAACAATTGGGAAGTCACTCTGAAAGCTCTCTTAGTAGTTGTCAGGTAGGTACATATATCAGGTGTGTTTTTAATACTGTACATTTATAACTTCCAGCTTTGCTTTGTACTGGTCTGCAAATGCTACAATGCACTGTATGATCTGAGCAAAGTGAAAAACTTGCCTTAAAACTTCCCTGATCCTTTGCTACAAACCAGCTTCTTTGTACTTTCTCAAGAGATTCACTTAGAGCTCATCAGGTTGGGGAGGTCCTGGGACCTGGCACTGGACAGTGGGCACGAACCAGGCGGAGGTTCAGCCCAGCATCTCTGTACCACGTGCCTCTGGATCTTGGCTCATGTAGTTCCTTCTCCCTAATTGTTCTCTTTCTTCTCTACTAACCTCTCCCGGATGTGTCCTGGCCAAACATTGGCACCTTGTATTTCCCTAACTCCTACTCTACCTCAGGAGAGTTACTGCATTCAGTATGTATACTTTCTCAGAGGTTTTAAGCAGTGGTTCTCAACCTTCCTGATGCCGCGACCCTTTGATACAGTTCCTCATGCTGTATGTGGGCGTATCTGCATGTGGGCGGACCCGCCTGGAGACGGATAGAGGAGCGTGTCTCGGTTCCTAAGACTATCGGAAATATGTGTTTTCCGATGGTCTTAGGCGACCCCTGTGAAAGGGTCGTTCAACCCCCAAAGGGGTCGCGACCCACAGGTTGAGAACCACTGTAAGGCGACATACAAAAATGCGTGCAAAGCAGTAACAGCAAAAGAAAAACAAAATCATAAAATAAGAATATTGAACCAGGAAGGTTTGCACCTGTGTAACTTTGATAGAATTAATTGTTCCCTTCTCTGTGTTCTCATAGCACTTTTAAAAACTAGATTATAATATTGTAATATAATTATTGTATTATGTGCATTGTATCTATTTTCCTTGCTCTAAATTCCATGAAGGACAGACATCTTATTCATCTTTGCATTCCTGGTATCTGGTACAATAGTAGGCATGTAGTCAGTGCTCAATATGGGTTGGTTAAATTGAATTAAAGTGAATTTTCTAAGAGATGTTCTGAAAAGTTAGTGGCCATTGTTCTGCCTCTTGGTGAATATGAACATTTTTATGTTGATGCAACATTAGTTTTATGGTCATATTGAGGATTTCACTGTGTACTACCTCTTCGAGGTCATTTCTAAATATTGACATCACAACAGTCACATTTTCCCAGTTGTGTGACATGGAATGCACAGGCAGTGGAAATGGGATGATGTGATTATAGCTGTAAGTCAGATGGTCAACATGCATTAACCGCTTAGACTGCATAGAGTATAAACGTATTCACCAAGTTTCGATCATTGTTTTGTGCTGATTAGAATCATGTTGTAAAAATTCTGAGCCTTAGTCCTTAATTAAAAATATAATTATTTTTGCCCTGGCCACTTTGGCTCAGCAGTTAGAACCTCGGCCTGTGGATACAATTTTTGTTGTTGTTAATCCTCACCCAAGGATATTTTTCCATTGATTTTTTAGAGAAAGTAGAAGGAGGGGAGGGAAAGAGGGAGAGAAACATCAATGTGAGAGAGACACCACAATTGGTTGCCTCCTGCACAACCCCGACCGGGGCCAGGGATCAAGCCTGCAACCCAGGTACGTGCCCTTGACCAGAATGAACCCGAGACCCTTCAGTCTGAGACCCGACGCTCTAACCGCTGAGCCAAACTGGCCAGGGCTATATATATGTATATCCATTTTAATTTAATGTTTTATACTCTCAAGACTTTCTAGAAAACACAAGTCAAATATATGTATAATCTAATATTACACAATTCGTGTGTTTGCTGCCTTCTTGGCTCCTTCCAATTTGGTGTTAAGGAAAGTGGTAGTGTGTTAATATGTTAAGATATTCTCTCTTTCTTAAAGATATTTTAATTTTTCTGCTTCTGAGCATGGCTGCATATCATCACAAATGACATCTTTTTTCTTTACAGTGGACTCTTACTTAGCTAATCAGTGCCTATTCATTAATCTCCCTGAGCCCAGTGGTCTTATAATTTCCTTCACCAAGGGCACAAACGTATTACCTTCTCCAGGGGGGTTATTTTCTTGTTTATCAGTAAACACTTAATTGAACAATGATAACATACTTCCTCAAGGTGAAATTAACATAAATACTCTTTATGTGTATATCCTCTGCTGCTCTGATTCCTGTGAATGCAACAGAAAATAATAGGAAAGCTTTAAGAGGCATTTTTCATGTCTTGGATTTCCTTTTCTGGATGTGCAGAAAATTGCTATCATAAAATTTCACATGCTGCTGATTGACCAACCATTAGATACATTCTTGTATAAGTAAAATTGCAAAGGACAGAAAAAAGTGGAATTTTAAAAACGCAGCCCTGAAGCTACAGTTGCATGCTAGCCTGGCAATGAGGGAGCAGCTAAAAAACTGGTAAATGTGCATGTCACTGGTTATTAACAGACGCAGTGAGCTGGGCTTTTGCTGGCCTATACTTGTTAGAATAGATAGTAATTTGCCCATAAGACCATTTTTCTGGCTTTTTAAAAATTGCATTTTAAAAGTAAATAATAGTGAGGTAAGTAAGATCAGAGAGGGGATTGTCAGAATGAGCTGGAGAAGTAAAAAGTATTAAAATAAGAGTTTGTGGAGCAATTTGGTAAACACCTATCTATCTGTTAACAAGAACCTGTTGGTAAATGGAAAGCTATATTGTCCAGCCCAGTTTGATAAATTACTAGGATGAAAACAACTTTCTTTCCCCCTAGGAAAATCATCATCATCATTTTCATGCAAAATATTTATCCAATTTATGTTTATTCAGAAAATGTTCATGGAAAATAACTTTTAAAGAACTTAAAGAAAAATATAGCTAAAAAAATCCGTAGAAATGTAACTGCTAAGTGGCTTTGGAGATCATTACACCTAAGTGCATAATAGACCCAGCATTTGGGAAGTATAATGGAATTGTGTCATTTTATTCTTTCAGCAATAAAGTGAGGAAAATACAATCTTGAGAGTTGAAGAATAGACATACAGAGCTGCCTCTGTGATGAGTCCAGGTCCAACTTCTGTGTGGGTGTCATTGGGAAAATCTGGTGGTTGTACACAGGGTTACTCCCAGAAGCCGAGGTTGACAAAAATGAGGGTGGCTAACACTTGTTGAGAATGTACTGTGAAGAACCGAACTCAACTTCTAAGCATGTTTTTGTGGTTTGGGACTGTATTATCTACTGAAGCACAGGCTTGCCTTGCTCTTCGTGAAGTATGGTACAGGTTTCCTTTTAAAAGATTCGAATGACACATAGTTCCTATGTTCTAGATGTGCAAACAAGCTCATGTTTACTTTATGTATACTGCTCATGGTTTTATTGATGTTGGTCATTATGTATACGCAGCATCCAGTCTTTCAGACTGAAGGGTCAAGTCATCATCATCTGACTTGTCTCATCCAGACCTTCTTCTTTTTGTATACTATTTTTGAAGAGTTGTGGTCATTTTAATAGATTTTTTTTTGTTAGCTTTGACTCAGATCCTATAGACATTCCCAGGGTTATTCTTGGTTTAGTCTTACTAACATTTGTGTAGTATTTTACCATGGTCATTTAGACTCTGAAAACTCTCATTAAACTCTGATAACTCAGTATATTTTTCCATAAATTTAGTTTGGATTATGCACCTTAGCCATTACATTACCCTTGCTCACAATAAAGGGTATCTCTATTATCTGCAACTATTACTGTGTACATACCTTCCTTTATTTTAACCCTGTTTAAGCTCAGTGTTTCCCCATCTGGAAGAGCTTTGGATCATTTGCAGATCTGGATGTTTCAGTGTGTATGAGAGCCTAGCACTGATCTCACAAAACCCCTTTGCTTCCATTTCTACACCCAGAGAGGTACCCACCTCTTCCTGTGTGTATGTTATTGAGTTGGCTCCAACTCTTGCAGAGCCTATGAATGAGTGACGTCCATGGTGTCTAATCCTCAGGAGCCCTGCTCAGCTCCTGTAGGTTCATGCCTGTGGCTCCTTTTACAGGTCAATCGATTTCATTGATTTTCCTCTTTCTCTGCTGTCTTCAATTTTTCCAAGCATTGGTATCCTTTCCAAAGAACCCTGTCTTCTCTCAGTGTGTCCCAAGTAGGACAGCTTCAGTTTGTCATTTCTGCCTTCAGCAATGTATCAGGCTTAATTTGCTCCAGGACACACTTGCTTATCTTTCTGGCAGTCCAGAGGATCCATAGAGGTCTTGTCTAACATATTTCAAATGAATCATTGTTTTCCTATCAGCCTTCTTCACTGTCCAGCTTTCACATCCATGCACAGTAATTGGGAATAGGAGGGTATGGATGCGCTTAGCTTTGGTCTCCAATGATACATCTGTGCCCTTGATGACCCTTCCTAATTCTTACATTTCTGCCCTTTCAAGTCTCAGTCTTGATTTCTTGGCTGCAGTCTCAATTTTTAAAATATTTTATTAAGTTTTAAAAATTTTATTGAATTTATTGGGGTGATATTGGTTAATAAAATTATATGGATTTCAAGTGTAGTCTCCATTTGAATGGTTGACTGAACCAAGGTAAGCAAAATCTTTAACCGTTTCAGTGTCTTCATTTCTATCCTTCTTCCTATCCTTTACTTAAAATGAAGCACCACTGCTTCCAAGTACTGTGGAAACTTAATTTCAGTCGCCTTATTTTGATTTTAAAAATCTAAAGAGAATGATTGCCTTTGTTGTAGATTATGTGGAGAACCACCCTTCAAGGCAAGCTCAGAAGAGAAGCTTTTTGAGTTGATAAGAAAGGGAGAGCTGCATTTCGATGGTCCAATTTGGGATTCCATAAGTGACTGTGGTAACATAGACTTGTTCTTTATTAAAGCAAATATATGTTATATAAGAAAGTTTTCTAGTAACTCAAATACTTTCGATCTCTGTTTTGTCGTTAAATTTACTTGTAGAAATAACTCTATTTACTTGTGGGAATAGTGGTATCTTCACTGTGATTGTTATAGTCAAAACTTCCAACCAAAATAGCAAATACATAGTAAAAATTGAGGAGGAAATGTGATGATTATCTAGTTAATTTTTACTAGAATATAAACTAGGTAATCCAGGCAGTAAAACCTCACTATGGGCTTTAAACTTTATTTCTTAGCCGTTTATACTGATAATATTTGCTTTATAATGGGCATCTTTTCCTTCATGTCCTACAGACCTAATTCTAAATAAGTTGGGAATTGTATGTTATTAATTGTAGTTAAGATAAATAAGATATTCAGGATTTTTCTTTATTTGCAGCTAAAAGTGTGCTGAAACAACTTATGAAAGTAGATCCCGCTCACAGAATCACGGCCAAGGAACTGCTAGATAACCAGTGGTTAACGGTAAGTTACATAGTACTTCTTTCCTTTTTCTTTTGGACGTTCTACCATTGCTTACTTCTTTTCATTTGGCCTTATATATAGTTTTTCTAAAAAACAGTCAATTTGCCTCATCTTCTGACAAGTTGAAAAAATTGAGTCTTGATACATTTCTGAAATGGGTATTTTCAAACTGTTAAAATGATTACCACAGCCCTGGCCGGTTTGGCTCAGCAGTTAGAGTGTCGGCCCGAGGACCAAAGGGTCACGGGTTTGAATCCCGGTCAAGGGCACATACCTGGGTTGCAAGTTTGATCCCCGACCCTGGATGTGTCTCTCTTATATCGATGTTTCTTTCTCTCTCCTCCTCCTCCTTCCTTTCCACTCTATCTAAACATCAATGGAAAAATATCCTCAGGTGAGGATTAACAAAAAAACATCAGCAAACTATTACCATAGTTGTTGATATTTGTTTACAGAGGTTTAGATGGACTTTGCTTTATGCCATGAAGGTATCAAGTCCAGTAGAATAGAGCTGAGAAATGTCCATTATTAAACCTGTGGGATATGGAAGAGTCTGTATAGTTTAGTGATGTGAAGCATTGGAACCATCCACTTCTCTTCAACTCTTTGGATGCAAAGAATTTTGGGGGGACTCAGAAAAGCCAGTGTCTCTCCTAACAGTGACTCTTGCTTAGCTTGAAATGTTGAGTAATTATTCATTTATATATTGCTTTCCCCTCATTAGGCTGAATTCTTTGAGCATAGACCCTGTCTTACTGATCTTTGTATCCCTGTACCCAGAACATTACCTGGTCACAACAGGAACTGTGGAAGAGGCTGCTACTTAGCTCTCAATATTTATTCTCTTTGTCTACCATGGTAATGAAGATCCTGACTTTTAGCTGAAACATTGCTGTCTAGTGTTCTTTGCTAATTATCCCATCTTTGCTAGTTACCGTGATGGTCAATGAGATCTGAGTGGAAGTAGACGCAGTTTCTAGGAAGTGTCCTTAAATGGAGGGGCTGTGGCATTCCTCATGCCTGTCTTCTTTCCTGGTGACTGGAATGCAGGTGTGATGGCTGGAGTTTGAGTAGCCATATTGGTCCATCAAGTGGATGGCCGAGCAATAAGATACAAGGAACCAGGGGTCACAGCAGCTGCCATTCCAGCCCTTGACTGCTTACCTCCAGACTGCTTTATTGAGCGGGAAAAAACTTCTGTCATCTTTAAGATACTGTAAAATGTGCAGTTGAACCTAAAACGGATTAATACAATACTCAAATAATTGCCGAATGAGTGAATGATTCAGGAAATGAATTAGTCTAGAGGTATCTCCAAAAATGTCTGGGAACTGAAACTAGAGATTTGTCAAGACATCTAGGAATGTTGCTGAGCAGTAATCATCTACGAAAAAATTATTTTACAGCTATTACTTTGTTAGACACTATGTCAGGTACTGGAGATATGTGATATGCCCACATTGCAGTGGTATTATTGAGAGATGATGGTGGCTTGGACGAGATGGTAGCAATAGAGTTGAAGAGCAATAAATGTGATATTTTTTTAGGTATGATTGACAGGATTTGGTGATGGATTAGATGAGGGATGAAGATAAGGGAGGAGTCAAGGATGATTCCTAGATTTTACTTTAACAATTGGTTGGATGGTGGTATTACTTACTGAGATATGGAAGACTGTAAGAAAAACAGATACTGTTTTTCTGGGGGAAGGGTGGTGACTCAAGAGTTCCATGTTAGATATGCTAAGTGTGAGATGCCGGTGTGACATCCACATAGAGATGTCAAATATAATTGAATACATGAGTCTGGAGCTGGAAAGTCTGGTCTGAAACTATAAATTTGGGAATTGGGAGTATATAGATGCCACATAAAGCTATCGGACTGAAGGGATAAATTAGGAAGAAAATACGGATAGAAAGGAAAAGAGACCCCAGCACCCTGCTTTTAGATACTACAACATTTAGTGGAAGAGAAGGTGGCAATGGAGGCTGAGAAGGAATAGCTGATGAGGGAAGGGGAAATTATGAGAGTGGTGCCAGGGAAGTTAAGTGAGAAAAATGTTTGAAAAAGTGAGAGCAGTCAGCTCCCAGGTAAGTGCCGCTGAGAGGTCAAGATGGGAGGGAGAAGTTTCCATTAGCCCGGCCACGAGAGAGGTTGATGGTGACCCTGAAGGCCCAGATAAGTTTAGATACCATAAATTTATAGTGATATCACTCTTCTTTTGAATTTTATAATTTCCTTTGGCAATTTCTAATCATTTCTTTGAATAATTTTTTCTCCAAGGGCTAAAAAAATAGTCTTCACTAAAAAATGGGTTATATCTGCCCTCTTTTATGACGATGTTGATCTCTCAAATCATTCTGTGCAATAAGTATTTCTGGTCTAAAGTAATTGTGCAAATGAGCTAGCAGCTAAATAGATCATTGCAAACTGTACTGAGTAGATTTGTACAGCAAAAACTGTAAAACAGATGGCGTGCCGTAGAAATCTCTCTCTTTTCAGCATCACACAACATTCGGGTTTGGCCATGTAATTATTTGTGTTCTAATTAGTACAGCTTTATTCCTGGCTTTGGTCATTTTTCCAGAAGTCTCCATTTTTGAGCCGCTGTAACATTTGTTTCTATGTAGTTGGTGCCAAATGGATAGAGAAGCGACAGATAGCGTGTACTATATCGGACTATCCTAAGGAGTTCAGTGTATGAAGTTTAGAATACCGGCATTTTATAAACTTCTAAAAGGCAAACTCTTTTCTTCTTAACCACTTGAAGTCTTACTTCCTATAATTCATATCCTCTGTTTGAAATAATCTAAAGGGAGCACGTTAGTTCTCTCAGTGCCTTGCTGCTTTATAACCAGAGCTTATCTTTTGCAATATCTAACACATAGTAACATTTTTTTTTCAAAGAGCTTTATCGAATAAAAAGTTTCTAGGGTTTAACCTATGTATTGTCCATTTTGAAATATGGTATATATCTGAAGAGTATTCTGAGAAACATTGTTTCTCTATGTACATTTAAGTGAATGGAACCTAAAATAAACACACATTGTCATTCTGATTTCAAAAGTCAAAAGATTAGATGTGAGGAAAAAGAGCCAAGAAATGACTTTCCTACAAAGGACGAGTTTGATGATGATTCACATGGCCAGGCGTGCACCTGCTACCCTCCTGCATCCGTCTCTTCCCTTCTGTCCTCTTTACTCTCAACAGTGGTTCAGGAGCTTGTTCCCTCTTATTAGATAATTAGAGTTGCCTCTTGGTATTCCTTCAAGTCTCCTGGTGACAACTAACATCAGTAATTTGCATTGTAAACAAGTTTCCCAGGTATTTTTTAATGCCTACTTATATTTAAGCACCCTGCTATAAATTAAGGAAACATTTTTCGCCTATGGTTTGTCAAGAAGTAGTTTCCAGATTTGAGCTCCATTGGTATTATTCAGACATTCAACAGATTTTTTTTTTTTTTTTTTTTTTTTTGGTGCCTACCATGTGCCAGGTCCTGTGCTAGGTGATAAAGTGTAGTTATAGACATATAGGACATGGTCTGTGACATAAGGAACTCACAATCTAGTCAGGGAAACAAGCTATGTATAAGATACAATGCAAGGGAGAAAATGATAAATAACATGAGAAATTGCCAAATGACCAGAGGTGCAGAGGCAAGCAAGTGTGAAATCAGGAAGTTCAATTTGACTGACAGATAAGATGCTTGAAGGAAAGAAATGGGAAATGAGACTTTTAGAAAAGGAAAGAAAATTGTGTGGGGACTTGAATCTCAGGCTAGAATTTTAACTTCCTGTCATAGATAGTGGAGACCAATTGTAGGCTCTTTGAAATGGAGGATATTATTGTTATAGTGTATAAGCCTTGCAAGGTGGCTTATTTTAAATGGGACAAAAGTCATTTAAATGTGTATATTGAATTTAACAAGTATCTTTTCATTTTAATCCATTGGGCACTATAGGGGTACAGCGATGAATAAAACAGTCTCTGCCCTGGAGCAATTTACCACAGTGTCCTTTGCTTTATAGTCACACTTTCTAAAGGCACATGTACTCAAGGTGTGTAGGGTCCAATTTCTAGAACAGTCTTTTCTAATGTGTGAACAAGGCCCTTGTTCATTGATTTAAAAATTGTTATTCATAGTTTGGTCATTAGCTTTTGACCTTTAGCCTTAACATATATACTCTACATAAGCAAATGGAAAATTTCTGATGCCTAACTAATTGACGGGTATTTTTTTCCTACTATGTATTTTCATCCTAAATATGTTAATGCACACCTTTATTTTATTATATTTAGTTATTCTTAAATTCTGAATTATTTTATATATATGAATATGCTTTGAGGCTCTGTTTAAAGAAGGGTTTTATAAAAATTATGTTAAGAAGCAGCTCATGAACCAGAAACCTTGGGTATTTATTCAGTATTCAATGATTGATATATACTTAATAATTCAAAAAAAAAAGTACTGAATAGCTGTTACATGCTGTGGAGGACACAAGGATGAATCTGGTACAGTCCTGGCCGCAGGTTCTCCGCAGCCCAGTAGAGGGTTTAAAACAGAACTGCAGGCAGAGAATGAGTACATAATGTGTGTGTAGAAA
Source organism: Tadarida brasiliensis (assembly GCA_030848825.1). NCBI lineage: Eukaryota > Metazoa > Chordata > Mammalia > Chiroptera > Molossidae > Tadarida > Tadarida brasiliensis. The sequence continues at coordinate 43,286,510 of CM061268.1, forward strand.
TGTAGAAATAGATACTCTGTATATTACATATAGCATATAATAGAATATGCTCTGTAAAATGTGTAGACGTATACTCAATATAAAAATAGTTTTTAGATAGGATATGTAATGTAGCAGTAATAGTACTATTAGGTTTTAAAGAAGAGAGCTATTACTCCCTTCGGGGGTTAGAAAAACTACTTGAAGTGAGGATAATATGTAAAAGAATGGGAGAAAGTAGAAATTAATGTTGGCATCATGATAAGAAGGAGGGAGATTCAGAATAGAAAGAACTTTACAAAGATTTAAAAACAGGAAAAAAAAAGTATATTCAGAGGCAGTGAAGTGTATTAGTAGCTCTATTTTTCTAGATCCCTAGAAGACGTGTGGGGCAGTAGTGGGGAATTCGGCTGTAAAGACAGGTAGAGAGAGCTATTTTGCTGTAGACCTTGGCTTACATAGAGAGGACTTTGTATTTGACTTGTTTTGAAAATGGTTGCTACTGAAAGTCACTGAAGTACCATGATTACAGCTGAATTTATGTGAGTTTTCTCCGTTGTCCACTCCACCTGAAAGTTCCTTCATTCTCTTTTCTGAGTGTTTGTACCATTCACCAGCAATGTGCCAGTGTTCTAGTTTTGCTCTGCGTCTTCTCCAACACATGCTGTTGTCCATTTTTTTATTCCTCACCTGAGGATTTTTCTATTTCTCTTTAGATAGAGTCGGAGGGAGGGAGAGAGAGAGAGGGAGAGAGAGAGAGAAACATCAGTGTGATAGAGCCACATGACAGGTTGCCTCCCGCACGACACCAACCAGGACCAGGGACGAACCGAAACCAAGGTACGTGCCCTTGACTGAAATCGAACCTGCGACTCATTGGTCCGTGGGCCGACTCTCTAATCACTGAGCCAAACCGGCCCGGGCTGTTGTCAATATTTTTAATTTAAGTACTCTGGTAGATATATAATGGTATCTCATGATTTCAATTTGCATTTCGTGAATTACAAATGAAATTGGTCATCTTTATTTATGTTCACTGGCCTTTTTGATCTTTTCTTTTGCAAAATTCCTGTTCAGATCTTTTCCCCATTTTTCTATTTGGTTTTATATCTTTTACTTACTGATTTGTAGAGGTTTGTTACATAGTCTAGATATGTGCCTTTTGTCGCACAGACAAACACACAAATAAATACATGTGCATTAGCAAGTATTGGAAGATACCAGCTTAAGAAAAAGAACATGGAAAGCATTGCTGCAAATCCTTACCCACGATGATGACTTTTGAAAAAGAACAGATCATTGGAAATTCAGGGTCTTGAAACTGATCCCTGCAAACTGTCCTTCCCACACGTCCCTCGGGAAGTGTTCATGTGCGGCCCGATGCCCACATACTCCCATTTGAAGAATGTCCGTTTGGAATAGATTGAGTTCGCTTTTATTTTTCCAGCTTTATTGAGATACAATCGACATATAACATTGTAAAATTTAAGGTATACAACATAATGCCTTGATGTATGTATTTATTAGGAAATGATTACTACAATAAGTTTAGTTAACACATCTATCATATCACACAGTTTTTTTTCTCGTGATGAGAATTTTTAAGATAAGCTAGCTTAGCAACTTTCAAATATACAGTGCAGTGTTGAAGGCTTAGCAACACCTCTAGCTAGAAGTTCTTGGCAGGCAGTTGGAAATGTGCTTCTGGAATAATGGTAAATTACTAGATTTCTCAGATTCTTTCCTCCTTAAGAATAGGAATATCAACACCAATCTGTCTACTCCTATAGTTGCTGTACTTGTGGGGAAAAAATCAATGACTTGAAAAATTTTAAAGTGGCATACAATTGCTTACTTTAGTGGTTATTATTACCTTGATATGCTGTTGCCTCGGACTCACTGAGAGCCATTAGGACATGTTTGGTGATTTTATTGGGTACTATCAGTCCTTTGCGGATGTCTGCAACTTACATTATTTCTTTCCTACTGTAATTTACATTAATTATTAGTCGTATAAAATAGTTGAGATTAACCATGGTAAATGATTTAAATGATGAATAAAACAGAAAAATAACTTTCTCCTTCCATTGTCCTCATTCCCTCTTACTAAAGATAACCATTGTTAAGTCTCTTATGTGTTCCTTCAAAAACATTCTACATATTTTTGTGTATATACTTTACCCAAATGGGTTCATATTATGCAGACTATTTTTTTAAAATCTAATATATCTTGGAGAGATTTCCTTATTTAAAAAACAACATTGTATCCCCAACTATGGATATACTATTATTTTGTAAATAATCCCCAGTGAATATGGATCATTTATTTAAATTGTTTCATATCTCTCCTATTACAAATGGTGCAATAAATGTTCTCGTAGCCCTGGCTGGTGTGGTTCAGTTGGTTGGAGCGTTGTCCCATACACCAAAAGGTTACGGGTTTGATCCCCAGTCAAGGTGTGTATGGGAGGCAGCTGATTGATGTGTTTCTTTCACATCAATGTCTCTCTCTCTCTCCTTCCCTTCCTCCCTGTCTTTCTTCTCCCTCCTCCCCTCCCTCTCTATTTTTTTTTCCCTTTATCGATTTTAGAGAGAGAGGAAATGAGAAGGAGAGAGAGAGAAACATCGATGAGAGAGAACATTGTTTGGCTGCTTCCTGCATGCTCCCCATTGGGGATTTGGCCCACAGCCTTGGCTTGTGTCCTGACTGGGAATCAAACTGGCGACCTCTTGGTGCATGGGTTGATGGTCAGCCACTGAGCTACACCAGCTGGACTCCTCTCCCTCTCTAAAATCAGTGAAAGACATCCTCAGGTGAGGATTAATTTTTAAAAATGCTTTTGTAAATATATATTTGTATACTGCATCAGCATATCTATAGGATAAATTCTTAACAGTGGAATTACTGGCCGGAGAGAATGTGCATTACACATAGGTTATTGCTAATTACCCCTTCCATTAAAAGCAAATAAGGAGAGAGCCTGTTTCCCCACACCCTCACCAACAGAGTGTCATCAGACTTAAATTCATATCCATCTATTAGGTAAAAATTGGCATCTCATTGTTTTGATCTGGATTTTGTATGTTTTTTAAAATAAATGAACTATTCTATTTTTTCTATTGAAAAATATTATTCCTAGGAACATTACAAAATGAAGAGTTCTAGCTTTTAAAAGTAGACAATGATGACTTTAAGCTAAAGAACTAGAATGCTTCCTTTCAGTTTTGCCAATTTTATGTTTGATACCATCTCACCCTAGCTCATACATATCATTCTTTCATTTAAAAAAATACCTATTGTTGCCCTGGCCTGTTTAGCTCAGCGGTTGTAGCGTTGGCCCGTGGACCAATGACACAGGTTCGGTTCCGGCCAAGGGCATGTGCCTCGGTTGCGGTTCGTCCCCAGCCCTGGTTAGGGTCGTGCAGGAGGCGGCCACTAGATGTGTCTCTTTCACGTGGATGTTTCTCTCTGTCTCTCTCACTCTCTCTCCTTCCCACTCTATCTGAACAAAAGTGGAAAAATGTCCTCAGGCGAGGATAAAAAAAACACAAAACCTATTGTTTACAAAATACTTGTAGGCACTGTCCTTGAAAAGGCAGATTTTGTTAGATGAGGACATATGTTTAGGTTTGCATTTATGGAACTTGTCTACTAAGGTGTTAAATCCAAATCTTAGTATTTAACCAATGCTTCTCCTCCATGAATGTCCCTTTTCCCAGTTTTTCATAAAATAGTCTCAACTATCTGTTAAACAGGTGGAATTTATTACCCAAAAGGTTTGTTTCGTACCTGTGATAGCTTCATATTATCCGCCTTCTCCTGCTGCCTTCTTGCCATTTGCTCCTTCATAGCTGATGAGTTCAGTGTCTGATCCCCTGAATACAGCCAGTAAAGGGAGTTCAGGGAACAGTGTTCTGATGAGGTGCATACAGTCTACAGTATCTGTCCTAACAATTCTACCCATTAAAAAATATATTTTAAAAATAATTCCTAGAGAGAGAGGGAGAGGGAGAGAGAGACACACACACACATTGATGTGAGAGCGAAACATCGATTGGCTACCTCTTGCATGTCCCCCACTGGGGATCAAGTCCACAACCTGGGCATGTGCCCTGACGGGGAATCCAACCAGCAACCCTTCGATGCACAGAATGATGCCCAACCAAATGAGCCACACTGGCCAGGGCAATTCCACTCGTTTTTGTTTGGTTTATTGGTTCATTTGTAATTTCTGTTGAACCTAGAAGGCTGATGATACACAGCCCTGGGCCACTTATTCACTGGTCAGTCCAAACATTTGATGTAATTTCTCTTCCAACCAGCAACAGCAAGAAGGGGATAGTCTAGTGAGTTATTGGCTGGACTCCAGGCAACAGGGAAAGCTGCTATTTTAGATCCTTTGCTCTTCTCTGCAGTCTCTTTGGAGTGAGAAATAGGGTCGTTTCATTGAGTACAAAGGCACTCTACTTTCAGCAGGTAGAGTGTCAGTCACCGAACTCTTGGGTGTATGTGTTTGTAAACTGGACATTTGAGAGATTGCTGGAGAGGCAGGTTCACGGTAATACAGGCAGTCCTTGCTTTGCACAGGAGTGCAGGACCATAAAAACAGTGCAGGTTGGAACTGTGCAAGTGATTTGAATAATCAGTGGAAAAATAATGATTGTTCCATGATTTTTTAAATTTTTGTTAAATATTGAAAATGTTCTAATTGTTGGTTGTAAACATGTAAGGAATTAAGTAAAAATAGAACTAATATTTTTGGTGTACTGTAATTTAAAACATTGAGAATTATTGAGAAATATTGAGAATTAAAGAATCTTATTGTTTGGTAAAAAAGCCATCAAGATTAGTTTAAACAGCACTTGCCTTCTTCATCTCATGTAACTCACAGTACAGAGGGGAGCATCTTTTTCAGGCCTTGGCAAATTGCCATACTCTTTTCTGAGTTTGGATCCACTCCCAACATTTTATCCTTTGTGCCTTCAGTGTTTTGAAATATCTCTGAAAATTCTTTAAATGTCAAATATTTTGCGGGCGTCACTTTCTCTGGGGCAGAGTCATCCCTTCTGTCACAAGCACTTTCCGCATTTACGTTGATGACTTTGCCTTCACTAAGTTCCTTTGGTTGAGCATCTGGATTCTCTCAAACAGTGGCAGTGTCGTCGTTCCCGTGGTCGGCAGTTCTGCTATCACTGCGTGTGCATCTGGTTCCGATGTCACTTCCAGCATGATCACTTTCAGTCTCTTTGCTTCAGTTTCATCTTTGTTCCCTGGGAGAAAGGAGACAGCACAGCTGCACACTTTGCTGTCTGTGTGTGCTTAGTAGCAGGTGCACAGTGTCCAGCCACCAACAGATTGTGCAAGGAAGTGATGTGATTGCTCACTCGTCATAATGCACATCTGTCATTTGCATAGTGATTCTGGATGAAAGAGCTGGTAGTGGAATTTGAACTTTATCCAGATATTGTTAATATACCATGGTGACTACAAGTTGAGCAATGTTGTTGATATCATTTAACCTAAGTCACAATGACTGAAATTCATGCATCCCAGGACTGTGCAAAGCAAGGACTGCCTAAATAAGTGGGCTACCAAATACATGGCTCTGATTGCATGTGATTTCTGTTGGGTATGCTGGTTGTAAAGTAGGCTCACCCTTTTAAGGTTTTTAGAGGTAATTTACAGAATGCAAATGTTTATTTGTTATCAGGATAGGCTAGATTATGCTGTGGTAACAAGTGATCCCCAAATCTCAGGGCTCTTGATGCCTTCCTTTGTATATTGGCTGGGAGGAGGGGAGTCCTCATTTCTGTGCCCACTTGGGGACCCAGGCTGAGGGAGGCCTCATTTCTGTGCTTTTATAGTTACTAAGGCAGGAATTGGGAACATGATAAATTGCATGCTATCTCTTAAAGTTTCCACCCAGAAGTGATACATACCATTTTCATCACATTTCACTGACCAAAACAAGTCACATGGTCATGTCTCAAAAGAGGAAGAGAATTCTACCAAGTGCTTAGAAAAAAGGAATGTTGGCCCTGGCTAGTTTGGCTCAGGGGTTAGAGCATTGGCCCATGGACCAAAGGGACTTGGGTTCAATTCCAGTCAAGGATGCGTACCTGGGTTGCAGGTTCAATCCCTGCCCAGTCGGGGTTGTGCACAATGTGTGCTTCTCTCACATCAAGGTTTCTCTCTCTCTCTCTCTCTCCCTCCCTTCCTTCCACTCTATCACTACCTAAAAATCAATGAAAAATATCCTGGGGTGAGGATTAACCAAAAAAGAAGAAGAAGAAGAAGAAGAAAGGAATGTTGGGTGAGCAGCATTAGTAACTACTATAGCATCCAAAGAGTTCATTTATGGGGAGTTAATCAGAGAAGGGTAATTGAGGATTGAGATTACAGACGTACATGTTAGATTGTCTCTGTTTGCTAGTTAAAGAATCAAGTTGAGGCAAAATTGTGTGTACTAGCATTTTAGGACTCTGGACCCCGTGATTACATGAAAATTGAGGTTGAAGGTCAAGATGAAGCCAGGAAGTTGTAACAGAGGCCTAGATGGATCGTAGGGGTCAAGCAGAGCTATAGACAGAGCCTTGGAGACCAGAATTCATTCAGATGAGAGCTCTGAGACTACCTACCGTTCTAAATGATTTCAACTCTTTCATGGTCTTTGCGCCTCTTTCTATGCTTTATTTGAATTTAAGTTGACAGCATCTTTGGAAGTTCTGAGATATTTAACAGAGATGACTCTCAAATTGAGCCTTGAAGGAAACGTAGGCTCTGGGTTGGCAGAAGGCATGGTTAGGGTATTCTGGAAGTAAATGGTAGACGATGCATAAGTGCAATCAAAAGTAGGATACTATGAAATTGGTAAGAACATAGACCTTGAAACAGGTTGAAATAAAAGAACCATGGGGAATTAATTGCATAATTATCCTCATTTAGTTATTACTGCTTAATGTTTGCCTTTAACCACAAATACATTAAACTCTACAAATCCTCAACAGTGTACTCAGATGGCTGCCTCTAAGCCTTTAAAGTGCCCTGTCTCACAGTATTCTGTGTCACCGACGCTTAATGCTTCAGTCCACCCACACACCAAATTAATTTAGAATCACTCCCTAGCTGTACTCACATCTGAACTTCCCATTTTAATCTAAATGTGATCCAAACTTCTTGTCCAAACTTTCTCTACTAGTCCGAGTTAGGAGAAAAAGTATTTAAGGCATTCCTAGTCTAGCAGAAGCCATTTGAGACTGCATTCATGTATTTCTTGGCATTAAATGGAATATTTGAGAAAAATCTAGTTAGTATAAAATGGTCAATTTTGGTATTATATTGTCATAGCTGGGATAAAAACAGTACACTGAATCAGTTATAATCAAATGATCACCTTATATCTAAATCTTCCAGTCAACTAAGGACTTTCAGATCAAACATTTATATTCTTGGACACAGCGCTTGACTAATCAACTGAATTTAGATTTTTTTACCTGGACAGTTTGTTGTTATACAGGCTTGCCCTTAGTGGTGGGCCCACTAGACATTGGGGAGCTTCTTTCATTCTTCCAGCTTCCCTAATACTTTTGTAAGAACCGTGCTGTAGGAGGTCTTTGGGTCCAGGGAATTGCCCTGTCTGGTGTCCTTTTCACACACGGAGTGTGTTCCAACGGGCATCAGGAGTTTTGCCATTTATTCAAAATGATAATTTTTCTGTAATTTTTACAGAATTTGGTAAAATATATTACTAAAAGATGTAAGAACGCCTTTAATTTTCCAAACTATTTATAACACCAAAAATTCATTGTTAATATCAGGGCAATACACTTTCTTCGGCGAGACCAGCCAACGTGTTAGAAATGATGAAAGAATGGAAAAATAATCCAGGAAGTGATGAGGAAAACACAACAGATCAGAAGAACAAGTCCAGTCGAGAAAAGCTAGAAGATTCCCAACTCAGCGGACCCAGCGGAAATGTCACCGGTGTCACTAGCGCTTCAGACGAAGAGGAGGAGAAACAGGTAGGAAGAACCAGCCAAGTCAGTAGGACGGACAATTGTTTCCTTTCCCCAACTCTGTCCTTTTTGTTGTTGGTTTGTCACAAAGGCCTCACATGATAAAGCAAGTAAAGTTCTTTCCTGCCTTGAGACCATCATGATTTAGCAATGTGGCCTACATGCTTATTTTAAGATCTCTGATTATATAGGGTAGGGGTCTACAAAGGAAGAGATAATAAATATTTTAGGCTGTTGGGGCCAGAACAGTCTCTGTCACAACTTCTCAACTCTGATGTTGTAGCTTGAAAACAGGCATCGGCAGTTTGGAGACATAAACAGCAACAGGTGGTATATCGCATGTGGCCCATGGGTCAAAATTAAATTTTTTTTACTTTACCAAGCTATACAATTTGGAATGGGTTTATGTATTACGTAGAAAAAGTTATTACATTATTCAGTTATTTGTTTCTAATTTTATAATACCTAAAACTATTTATGTAGGTTTATCATTTTACCTGATTAGATCTAAATATAGTCTTATTCTTTTTGGTGAATACAATTTTGTAATATTTTGATTAACTCTAGGTTGCATTCTACTGACTGGATATCCTGACAATTTACCCAAATGGTTTTCTGTGTTTGTGGAAGAGTTTTCTGTATGTTTGTTTTCTTTCTTGTCTTGAAATCTAATGAGCACATTTTAGCTTTAATAATTGAGCATCCTGCCAGTAAGGGATGTGTTCGCCTTAGGGCGGCCCCGACTTCCTGTGGGGAGTTGCTACTTTGCGGCTCTCTGAAGCCTAGAGCAAGCCGGGTGGAGAGGGACTGAAGGGGGAAGCCTGAGCCTCACCAGGAAGGCTCAGCACTGCTGGCCTGCACCCTCACCCTCGGTGCTAGGAAGCCCGGCAGAAAGGGACCTAGTAGAGTGATCGATTGATTTTGATGTACTAGTTGGGAACCTCTTCATCCACTTGATAGCAGTTGTCTAGATAATAAGCTTAACATGTAATGATTTAGGTATTTTGAAATAATCATATTTTTGCCATAACATAAACATAAGTTTATTGAATTCCCTTCATCTTCTCTAGTCTGTTAGCAGCTCCTGCAGTGCTTAGCAGCTGTGTGTATTTATAATCTTGTTAAAAATAATATTTTAAAAACCCATGTTTGCATTTCCTTATTGAACATAGTTTGAGCCCTGGCCAGTTTTGCTCAGTGGTTAGAGCGTCAGCCTGCGGACCAAAGAGTCCCGGGTTCAATTTCAGTGAAGGGCATGTACGTTGGTTGCAGTTCGTCCCTGGCCGTGTGGGTGGCAACCAGTCCATGTGTCTCTCTCACATTGATCTTTCTCTCTTTCTCTCTCTTCCTCTCTCCCTCCCTCCCGCTCTATCTGAAGATAAATGGAAAAATATCCTCGCGTGAGAATTAAAAATAAAAAAAAGAACAGATGAACATAGTTTGAAGGTTTTCCTATTAGCTGGCTTGGCATTTTATACTCACATGTACATATGCACACACACATATACATACATATACATACATATACACATACAGCACACACAAACACACATATTTACATACTCATACACATAGATTACACGTATATATTCATATGCATCTACATATACTTACATGTATACAAACAAATACATATACATGCATACACACTTTATATTTTGTAGTCTTGGGTGGTATCTATGTTTGTCACTGAATCTGGCATAACATATTCTTGTGAACTAAATGTTTGGTGGTCTTCTGTCCCTTTTTCCATGGCTCTGTCACACATCCCTCCCCACCCTCTCCCCCTCCAAGTCACAGAGTGATGGGACTTGCTATGCTGATTTCAGCTACTTCCAACTAAGGAACAGAAGAATTGGGATTGGAGGTGCTTGTGGATGATAGAACTATAGCCAATGGGTTGACATTTCAAGAATATAGATTTTGTCATGGCTGGGTAGTTCAGTTGTTTAGAGCGTTCTCCCAATACGCCGAGGTTACTGGTTCAATCCCCGGTCAGGGCACACACAGGAATCAACCAATGGATGCATAAATGGGTGGAACAACAAATCGATGTTTCTCTCTCTCTCTAAAATCAATAAGTAATTTTTTAAAAAAAGAATATAGATTTCTACTCAACAGTAAGAACTTTTCCACAATCAGAGCTAATCTGCAATAGAACAGGCTGGACCATGGGTAGTAAACCCCACTCCCAATCATTGGAAGTATTCAGGCAGACTCTGGAAAGCCACTTGTAGATGCTGTCGCAGAAATCCCTGCCCGATGGCCAGGACTGTGCCCTGGAAGCTAAGGAACCACTAAGGAACTTTCCCATGCTTAGGTTATCTTGGGAATTTTTCTGAAAAATGTTACCCCTTAAAAGAAAAAATTCTTGCCCGGCCGGTGTGGCTCAGTGGTTGAGCATTGACCCATGCACCAAGAGGTCGCCGGTTCGACTCCCGGTCAGGGCACATGCCCAGGTTGTGGGCCCGATCCCCAGTGGGGGGCATGCAGGAGGCGGCCAGTCGATGTTCTCTCTCATCGATGTTTCCATTTCTCTCTTTCTCTCCCTTTTCTCTCTCTACAATCAATAAAGAAAAAATAAAAAAATAAAAATAAAAATTTCTCATGCATTTAATATACTAAGTTTTTTCCCCAAGGATTTTTGTGAATAAATATGTTACTTTGTTAATTATATTGAAGTTGAGTTTATGCTAAGAAATTACTTCTTTCCTTTCAAATCTTCATAAATAGCACATAGTGGTATATAAAGTTCTAAAGTGATAACTGAAAGTAGGGTTGGCCATTTACGCTTGAGTCCATAAAGGATTCATAGCGTAATTAATATTCTTAAGAGTGAAATTTTAATTTTGTCAAAACTTATTCTATGAATATTGAAATACTTAACATGGGAAAATTTTGTTTGTTAAAATTATATGGACAATTTGATGTGATAATTTGAATACCTTAAACCTACTAAATTAAGAAAATGTATATGATTCTCTTTCCATTAAAGTATTTTGAAATTTGGCTTAATTTAAATGGACATCTGCCAGCAGTTCTGCTTTCCACTGTATCATTGTCCTGTCTTCTGGAGAATCTCATACTCATAAATCCATTTGGAGCTCCGGATTTTATATTTCTCACAAGCCAGGAAAATCACACTTTTTAGATAAGTGGCAGAGCTCTTGGAAAGTGAGGATTTGTTACACACAAAACCAAAGACACTTGAGCTGAGCGCTCTCCTGTCCCTGAGTAACTGTGCCCTGGTCCCAGCGCCTGGACGTCGTGGAAGAAGGCAGCCTGCGTCTCCTGTTGGGACTGAGGTCTCACACTTCCCTCTCTCACACTTGTTTCCAAGTTGTTGGCATTTGGTCATGTCCTTCCTTTTTTTCTTTTCATTTCTAACTTTTAGCCTATGTTAGGTAATGGTAGTCTTTGATAACAAAGATGTTATCTCATGCATATCTTGTGTTTTCCAAGCTGAATACATCTAGATAATGTTTTGTATTATTAGTAACTCTCTAAATTTCCTCCAGTGGGTCCTTAATCTACTCTCTCAGGTAGACCCAAGACTAACTCCTACGACAGCATTTACTCATCTTCAAATGAGACACTTGGCAGACCATTGCTTCTTGCGGAAGCATGCCTTTTAACGTTAGGTCCTTAGAGATTTCTGATAAATAGTACAATACTTTCACTATTTGTTAAGCTCAGAAAACAATGTAAGAGGTATGAATGTCTGTAATTAAAATGCACCTCCCCGTAATCACAGAGGGAGGGACTAGAAACTCGGGATGTGATATCAGTACTATATTTGCATTACAGAATTCTTGCTTCATAAAGGACATACTTCTTAGTTGTTAAATTATTTATTTGATACAGTCAAATATATTTTGTTTCATGGAAATGGAAAAATGTTTTGATTATTTTGTGATCATTTTTCTTGTCTAAAAACACGGCCTTGATGGTATCATAGGAGATAGTACATGTAGCAGATACTTTACCTAGTCTAGAACGTAGAAAGGCTTAGAAACGTTAAAAGTTATTTTGATCAATGAAATTTATTCATATAGTAGTTCTTCAAAGACAAGAAGTGTTTGAATTTAAAAAACATTGAAATCAAACATTTGGGTTATGGTATATTGATATGTTTCTGTGGGGAAAAGTCAGGTTTTCTTGGTATTTTAGCTGAAGAGGATAAAAATTTTCTTTTCTTTACAACTTAAATCTGAGCTCTCTGAGCCCGTGTGAATCATGTGCAGGTTGGTGGTGCTTTCACCATGTTGGCACACCTTTATCCTCCAGTACTGCAACATTGCTATCTGGTAGATGTGCCCAAGCCCTGCACTTAAAATGTCAGAATGGTTAGAAGCACAAACCCACATCTAGGCTGCCTGGATTCAAATCCTGGCTTCACCGCTTACAAGCTTTATGACCTTGGGCAAGTCTCTAGGCCTCTGTTTTCTCATCTGTAAAATGGGATTAATGCCATCAACCAAGGACTAAATGAAATCTTGCATGTAGCACTCTTGATATATGGTAAGCACAGATTAATGTTATTTAAAAAAAATTTTTTTCCCTTTATTGATTTTAGAGAGGAAGTGAGAGGGAGAGAGAGATAGAAACATCAATGAGAGAGAACATCGATTGGCCACCTCCTGCATGCTCCCCACTGGAAATCGGGCCCACAACCTGGGCATGTGCCCTGACCAGAAATCGAACTGGTGACCTTTTGGTGCATGGGTCGATGTTCAACCACTGAGCCACACTGGCCGGACAATGTTAACTTATTTTTATTATTATATTGCTAAAGAACTTGCACAGGATATTACTAAAATTGCATGATTTTTCCTGCCTGCTTCAAGGCTTCTTTGGGTATAGGTGTTGAAATAAACTAATGAACCAACTAAGAATAAGAAATACCATTTTCATGGGTAATAAGGCGATGCTTCCAATCTTATTTGCCCACTGAGTTTGGTAAAGTCCCTAGGGTATTGTGGTACATTGCATTATTTCCCCCAATTATTTAATCCCTCCCTGTAAGGGATTCACACCCTTTGCCATGTGACTTTGCAGTTCTCCCTATTATAGTAGATGAAGAAAATTTTCTCACTCCGCTAATGTTAGCCTGAGCTACATTACTCATTTTGGCTAATGGAGTATTAAGAGGTGTGATGTAAGCAGAGACTTTAAAAGTGTTTGCATTGCCCTGACCGGTTTGGCTCAGCAGTTAGAGCATCGGCCTGCGGTCCAGAGAGACCCGGGTTCGGTTCCCGCTGGGGGCACGTACCTCGGTTGCAGTTTGTCCTCGGCCCTGGTTGGTCATGCGGGAGGCAGCCACTGGATGTGTCCCTTTCACGTCGATGTTTCTCTCTCTCTCTCTCTCTCTCTCTCTCTCTCTCTCTCTCTCTCTCTCTCCCTCACACTGTATCTGAACAAAAAATGGAGAAATGTCCTCAGGTGAGGATAAAAAAAAAAGTGTTTGCATGATTGAGCTTGCTCTCTTGTATTTCTGCCACCTGCCATGAGAAGAACATGCCTGCAAGGAGCCACAGTTCTCAGAATCATGAAGGTTGTGGAGCAGACCTGAACCCAATACAAAACCTAAAGTCCAGCCTAGCACAGCCAAGCCCTGCAGCTGACTGAGAAAAATTAACGTTTATTGTTATAAGATACGGAAACTTTTGTAGTTGTTTCTTATGTAGTTGTCCAGAAAAGAGTTAACATAGCAGGCTTAACTGCTCTCTCTCTCTCTTTTTTTTTTGTTTTGTTAATCCTCACCTGAGGATATTTTTCCATTGATTTTTAGACAGAATGGAAGAGAGGGAGGGAGAGAGAGAGAGATCGATGTGAGAGAGACACATCGGTTGGTTGCCTCCCGCACAACCTCTACCAGGGCTGGGGATCAAGCCTGCAACCCAGGTACATGCCCTTGACCGGGAATCAAACCCGAGACCCTTCAGTCCTCAGTAGACGCTCTAACTCCTGAGTCAAACCAGCCAGGGCTAAACTACTATCTTTGAAAAGGTTTGCTTGCAGAGCTGGCCCCTGGCTGGCTTCTGGGAACTTAGATTTTGGGACAGTTGCAACCATTAACTGATAAGAATGACTCATCATGCCTAAACTGTTTGTACAAACAATATGCTTTCTGCTGAACACCTGCTTTCCTTCTGGGGGTCTGCAGTTCTGGCAGGTGCTAGGCAGAGGCTGCCTACATGACCAGCTCCCAGTAAGAACCCTGGGTGCTGAGAGAGCTTCCTTGGTTGGCAGCATTTCACATGTAGTGTCACAGCCTGTTGCTGGGTAATTAAATGCATCCTATGTGACTCCTGGAAGAGAACCCTAGGAAGCTTGAGCTGGTTTCCACTGGACTCTACCTCAAGTGCTTTCTACCTTTGCTAATTGTGCTTTATATCCTTTCACTGTAATAAATCATAGCAGTGGTACAACTATATGCTGAATCCTCTGGGTTCTCCTAGTGAATCATGGAACCGGGGGGTGATCTTGGGGACCTCCCAAACCCTAAGTAGCATGACTGCAGCAATAGCTGAACAACACAGATACAAATAATTGATAGTGCTAATGTGAATCTTGACCTGCTGTTCTTTGATCTAATGCTGTTTGCAATGCCAGTTGCTAGTTTGGATTCATAGACTTCCACAAACAATAATACTATTGTCCCTACTTTTACTCCCACTAGAAGCTCCTGTGTAAAGGCTTAGGTTTCACCACAGACTTAGCCAGGCTTTCATAGTTAAAGGGATATATTAGCGAATCCTTTCAAATCATTTCCCTGCTCTCCCAAGCCTGGCTTTTGCTTAGTCCCCCTTAGGGAGTATAGCTGTTAGGATATGCTATGTGTATCTTTTCCCAGTGAGGAACCAACCATTAGGTTGGGTTATAACTGCTTCAATTCAGATGCATTAATTTGGGGCTTCATCTCTTTTTCTGCCTTTATGCTATAATTGTCACATGTATTACATCAACATAATTATAAACCCCACAAAACAATGTTTTATTTTTTGCTTTAAACAGTCATATGTATTTCCAATAAATTAAGAGGAAAACTGTCATATATTTACGCAGATATTTACCATTTCTGATGCTCTTCTTTCCTTCCTGAAAATCCAAGTTTTCATCTGGTATGATTTCCCATCAGCCTGATGAACTTCCTTTGCATGCCTGCTAGTGATGCACTCTCCTAGTTTTCTTTTATCTAAAATGTCTTATTTTGTCTTAATTTTTGGAGGATGTTTTCTGTTTATAGAATTCTCTCTTCACATGTTTTGGGTCCATATTTTAAAGATGTTATTCTACTATCTTTTGGCTTCCAGTTTCTCTGATAAGAAGTCATTGGTAACTTGAAATGTTCTTTCCCTAGTAGTAATGTGTTACTATTCTCTGAATAGTCTCAAGATTTTTCTATTATCTTTGGTTTTCAGCAGTTTGATAATGACATTTTTAGGCATGTTCTTCACATTTATTCTGTTAGGGCTTGCTGAACTTCTTGAATCTGTAAATTTGTGTCTTTTAGAAATGTCATTTCTCTTAATTTATTTTCTGAGACTGTAATTGCTCACATGTTAGACCATTTGATATTGTTCTATAGGTCATTGAGGCATATTCATTTTTAAAAATATGTTCTTTAAATTGGATATATTCTATTGATCTACCTTCAGATTTACTCTTTGGTTATCCGTTTTCCCATAAAACCTATCTTGTGATAGGCTTGATATTTAATTTCATGTATTATATTTTATTCTAAAATTTTCATTTGGTCTACTGAGACCTCCTTTATTTAAATAGTATTTTCCTTAACATCACTGATAATAGTTATGATAACTGTTTTAAAATATTTGTTTGCTAATTTCAACATCTGAGTCATCTCAGGATCTGTCTCTATTAGTTTTTATTTCTATTGAGTAACTTTGGATTGTGTCCTGGACATTAGAAATGTTATAATCTCAGGTCAGTTTATGTATCTTTAGCTGGGCAGAATTTAGGATGCCCCTTCTCTGGCTATCTCCTTTTAGGGATTCTCTCATTACTTTCTGGTGTCAATGGTTGCTTTGAATACTATTCTCTAATTCTTTAGACCAGAGAGAGAAAATTGTGAACACATCTAATTTGGGGCAGTGGTGGGGGAAGGAGGAAAACACATTGTCATCAAAGGAGCAACATTTGACATATCAACAGAAATAATGGAAGCCAGAAGACAGTGGAATGACATCATTAAAGTGCTAAAAACAAAACTAAACTAAACTAAAAACCTCCTACCAACTTGGAATTCTTTATCTAGTGATAATTGCCTTCAAAAATAAAGATAAAATAAAAATGTTTTCAGGTATGTAAAAGATGAGGAAATTTGTTACCAGCATATTTTACTATAAGGGATACTAAAAGAAAAATTTCAAGGTAAAAGAAAATGATCCCAGATGGAAGTACTGAACTACAGAAACATATGAAGGGCATTGGCAAGAGTAAATATGTGAATAAATATAGAGTACTGTTGACTTTAAAACAATAGCAATAATAATTAACTTTCATTTCAATAAACCAGAAAAAGAACAGCAAATTAAGTACCCCAACAAAACTAGAAGGCAAGAATGATTTCAAAAAGATGATACTGAATGATTTAATGTCAATAAATTGGAAAATTTATATGAAATGGTCAAATTCCTTTAAAAAATATCAAAACAGATACAAAAATAGGAAATCTAAATAGTTCTATATTTATTTTAAAAATTGAATTTATAATTAAGAACTTTCCAATAAATAAAACTCCAGTCCCAAATGATTTTGCTGGTTAATTCTTCCAAATATTTATTTATTTATTTATTACTCCTCACCAGAGGATATCTTTCCATTGATTTTTAGATCGAGTGGAAGGGAGGGAGGGGAATAGAGAAACATCGATGTGAGAGAGACACATCCATTCCTTGCCTCCTGCATGACCCCGACTGGGACTGGGGATTGAATTTGCAGCCCAGGTACTTGCCTTTGACTGGGAATCGAACCAGTGATCCTTCGGTCCACAGGCTGACACTACAACCGCTGAGCCAAACCATCCAGGGCAATTCTTCCAAATATTTAAAGAAGAAAGAAGAGAAAGTTTGTTACACAAACTCTTGAGAATATTTTTCAACAGATTTATAAGGTGGAATCTTTGGAATTATTACATTAATACCAAAACATGACAGGGGTATTACAAGAAAAGACAATTATTAGCCAATATCTCTTATAAATATAGATACAAAAGTTCCAGACTCACTATTGGAAAACTGAATCCAGAAATATATAAAGAAGATACGATTATGTGTACAGTATATTCCAGGAATGTATGTTTGGATTAACACTCAAGAATCAACCAGTGTAATTCACTATATTAATAGGTAAAAGGGAAAAGCCATATGATTTTTTCATTAATTTTGAAAAAAAGCATTTGATAAAATTCAACAGTCAAACATGAGAAAAACCCTCAGCAGAGCAGGAACAGATGGTAACTTCTTTTACATATTAAGAGATTTTTACCGAAAAAGGAAAGACTTCTAAAGCTAGTGTTATTTTTAATTGTTTAATGTTGAATACTTTCCCACTGAAGATAAGAGAAAGGCAAAGATGTCCTTTGTGTTTCTTTTTAATATGCTAGAGGTCTTAGCCAATACAACAAGGGAAGTAAAAGGAATAAAAAGAAAATTATGTAGATTGAAAAGGAAGAAAAAAACTGTCTCTGTTTGCAGATGACATGATTATGTACATAGAAAATCTCAAGGAATCTACAAAAAGTGAACTAAGCAGGATGCAAGATCTGTATACAAAAATCAATTGTATTGTTATATACTAGCAATGACCAATTGGAAAACAAAATTTTAAAATAGTATTGCAAAATATAAAATACTTAGTGATAAATCTAACAATATATATGTAAGATATTTATATTAAGACCTATACAATATTGCTGAATATAATTGAAGAATACTGAAATATATGGAGAGATATACCATGTTCATTGACTGGAAGATCTGATACTGTTATGATGTCAGTTCTCCCCAAATTATAGCTTTAAAGCAATCTGAATTGAAATCTAGGGCTTTTGCTTTTCTGTTAGAAATTAACAAGATGATTCTAAAATGTATTTGGAAATACTTAAAACCTAGAACAGCTAATATAACCTGAAAACAACAAAGTTGGAGAACTTATATGACCTAATTTCAACATTTACTGTTTAGCTACAATAATCAATACAGTATGGTATTGGTGTAGAACAGACAAATAAATAGATCAATAAAACAAAATCGAGAGTCTAGAAATTGACCCGCACTTATGTAGTTAATTGATTATTGACAGAGATTTTAAAGGCATTCAATGGGGATAGTTTTTTTCAATAAATGGTACTGGAATGGTAGGATATTTATATGGAAAAATAATTAGTTTGAAATGGGTAAAAAACCTAAATCTAAAAGCTAAACTATAAAACATTTTCCAACCAGAGAGTAGTCAGGTTTCTTAGAACGCAGGAAGCACTTTTAAAAATGGATAAAGTGGCCTGGCTGGTGTGGCTTAGTGTATTGAATGTCGTCCCGTGGACTGAGTGGTCCCAGTTCGATTCCCAGTCAGGGCCCATGCCTGGTTGTGGGCTGGATCCCCAGTAGGGGGCGTGCAGGAGGTGGCCAAATGGTGTTTCTCACATCAATGTTACGGTATTGCTGGTAGGAATGCAAAATGGTACCGTTCCTTTGGAATGCAATTGGGCAGTTATTTGTAAAGTTAAGCATTTACTAACCATTTATGCAGCAATCCCAAATATAAGTTTGAAAAAGGATTTTTAGAATATGTTTATAGAATAAACATATATATAAACAGCCCCAAACTGGAAACAGCCCAAATAGCGATTAATAGAAGAATGGATAAACAACTTGTAATATATCCATACAATAAAATATTACTTGGCAATAAAGACACTAAATCATGGATGCATCTCAAACACGTGTGATATAATACCATGGAATCTATAATTAAATTAATATAAATTTCAATTAAAATATATGTGAAGCAAAAGCAGTCAGACACAAAGAGCACCTGCTGTATGTCATTTCATTCATATGACGTTTTGGAAAAGACAAAGTAATTTATGTTGAAAAATATCAGGACTCTTGGAGCCCAGGGTGGAAGGGAGGTGATGAGGAAGTTGCTGTACGTCTTGATTGGCATGTTGGTTGTATAGGTCTAAGCATTGTCGAAATTCATAAAACTGTACCTTGAAAGTTGTACGTTCTGCTGTGTGTAAATTATACTTAAATTAAAAAGAAAAGAGAGATGTTTACATCTCTCTAATTTGCAAGTTAGATTTTATTTTCATTAACTCCATACAAGGCCCAGCTCTTTATGTGGGAAGACTTATAAAAGAAATCTATATGTTTGGAAATCAATTTCTCTTCTTCCCTTTGTTCCCCACCCCCCCACCCTGCCCCATCCTCTTCTTTCTGAAAACCACGGGAATGTGAGAGAAAGTGGGTGACCATTGCAAGCAAAGGTGTACCCTGAAAACTTATATCAGAATGTTCTGTCACTTGGACCTCGTGCAGACCTATAATTTGAATGTGTGACTCTAGAAATGGTTGCTATGGTGATAAACCACTTTACTTAAATAGCATATATTTTACTCAAAATTCAGAGAAATGGTAACAGTTTCTAGTAATCAGGCATTGGCATTAGCTTTCAGGGATATGCCTAGAGCTTACAAGTTTTGCATCCTTTATCAACAGGTGAGTTCATCAGGTTAAAGTTATGCCACTGAATAATGAAATATGTATATTTAGCCCAGTTTTCTTGTTACATATCTCCCCTTGCACACATGATGCACCCTTTTCAAGATTAGTAATGTGAGTTGGAGAAATCAGGCCACGGTGCAGAATTACTAAAAGATGGAACTGAACTGAAGGGAACCTCGTAAAGTCATCGTTTCCATCATTCAGCCCCCAGTAGGACTGACTGTTCTTCAACAGTCCCAGATGCTAAGACTGTCAAAGTGAGGAACAGTGGAAAAGCTGCCAGGGCAGGCACTGGTGTGACCTTCTGGCTGCGAGCTCAGAGGCGCTGTCCAGCTCCAGTGCTGAAATCTTGCCCCTTCTTCATTTTATAGATTGTGGATTATATAGATCCTCCAATTCTTTATAATTTTAGACTGAAGAACTCTCTTATAAAGAAACCTCCATCCATCAGTAGCCTGTCTGTAAACCTTCTTGGTCTCTTTATTCTGTTCAAGCTGGTTGCAGTGTGTCAGGTATGAATTCTTCATGATTTTGTATAAAGATAGGAGAATTCTTTTCCTTTGATTTCAAAGATGCTTGCTAACGATAGTCCGGTTTTCTTGGTCACTGTGCAGTAGTATACCAGTATCTTCAGAGAACAGCCCACAGTGATTTTTAGACCCTCTTTCTTGGATTGATAATGTGGGCCAACAGTCTCATTCAGACTCTTTCCCCTTAGAACCGAATATTGAAGTTCCTCTCTCATCTTTCTCCCGCTTGTGCGATCCTATGGGAGCCCATCACCTTTGGTTTCCTTTCACGACCTGGGAGATCTTAGTAGCTCCGCTAGCCTCGGCAGGTTCATTGTCCGTTTCAAAGTGCAGCAGCAACAGCGCAAGGCTCTGAGGAATTCCATCAACTGTAAGAAAAGAGAAAGAGAAACCTAAAGTCTAGATCATCTATAATCTAAAATCTATATCCCTGGAAAATTAAGATTTGTTCATGTTTCTAGAGAAAAGCCTAGAAGCTAGAATGTGCCTTGGCTGTTTCTCTTCCAAGGAGCTGAGAGGCTTGGCTGTCGGCGAAGGAAGTTAAAGCTCCGCCTAAAGGGCTGCACGAGGGCCAGCCGCATCCGTGTTTTTGTTGGGGTCGGAGAACGGTTGCAGTGGGGAAATTTAAGAGGGAGACTTCTCTAGGAAATCTCTTATGATTCTGCTTCCTAAACTTAATGCCACTGCAAATTAGCAGAGAGAGATGGTAAAGTGTACACACATATAATATTTAACAAGATGCACCCATATACACAGAAGCTTGTACGCATTTACAATAAACATTTGCATAAAGATAAGTAGATTTGCATTGATGTTACCAGGGAACAAAGGAACAAATATTGTGATTTGTTTCTGTGCGGCTAGTTTTAGGCTGATTTTGGAGCTCAATTAAAATAGGGTTGACTGTATTAGTTTTAACACGTATTAAATGCCAGACTGAAAACAAAATAAGAAAACAGGCACTCATATGTTGCTGGTAAGAGCATTAGTTTAATGACTCAAGTACATTAATTAACAGATGGAAGCATGAAGAAGAATGGAAACAATAAGCCAGGCAGGAATATGAATGCATTACAACGAAAACGACTGTCTCTGTTCCTATTCTCTAGAGGATTAGTTGGGGTGGACAGGCTGGAAAACATTTCCTCAACGACTTGGATGATAACTCAAGAGGTGGAAATGTCAAAAGAGAGAGGGTTACACTTAGATTCACCTTTTAATAGGATTTGTATGTCAAGTGAATGAAATTTTTATGAATTGAAATTTCCATGACAGGTTTCATGTCTTCAGGACCAGGACTGTACTAGACAAAGCAACTTACCTTCAACCAGATACTAGCACATCTGGGCGCTGTACTCTCAGCCTGTCACTGAGCAGAGGAGTTTTCAGCGAGAGGGTACAACCTATATTTTACTGAATGCTAGTGCACTTTAGGTATTTTCTGTTTCTCAAAAGACTACACGGAGAAGTAACCCAGAAATTTTCTTGGGGAAAAAATATCTGTGAAGAAAAGGACCTGTTTTCATTTCCAAATGTATACAAATTAGTATTTCAGTGAACAAAATTACCAGCTCAAGAATGAGCATACACTGTCACAAAGCCTTGCATGGTTGGTGCTCTGAAGAGGCAGGTGTTTCGGGGCTCTCTGCAATAGGCAAACATCAGGTCAATGTTCTCTTTCCCGAAATACAGGTACCAGAAATCGTTAAATGACCTGTAGTTTTGCTGCAGCCCTGGGAGGTCATTTACTCATTGGACAAATATACATTAAGTGCTACTGCTGTGTATGAAACATGGACACTTGAGTCACAGGAGCCCGAGTGGTCAGAGAAACACTGGGTTTATTGGTTTTGTGTAACGTGATCTTTTTTTTTTTTAATCCTCACCCAAGGATATTTTTCCATTTATCTTCAAATTGAATGGGAGGGAGGGAGGGAGAGAGAGAGAGAGAGAGAGAGAGAAACATTTATGTGAGAGAGCCACATTGACTGGTTGCCTCCCGCACGACCCCAGCCAGGGCCAGGGACTGAACCCTGACCGAGGTCCATGCCCTTGACTGGACTCAAACTCGAGACTCTTTGGTCCACAAGCCGCACTCTAACCGCTGAGCCAAACCGGCCAGGGCAATGTAATGTGATCTTTTCTTTGAAAGTTGCCAACCTGTTATTAACTCATATGTCCGCTGACTTTCAGTTAACCAGAGTACCAAGCGTCAGCCTCCCCCGGATCATTCTGTGTACGTGAGAACTGCCTTGTCACCCCCGCGCCTCCTCCCCCGTCCTGCGTGCGTAGGGCTCCTGAGAGAGTCTCTGCTCTTCTAGAACTCTGTGCTCTGCTCCATTTAATTAGAATTGATTACTTTTTAAATGGGTCTAAGGTCAAAATAGACTCTGCTTCCCTCATGACCAGATTAGAGACTAATCTGTGGGGTGAGGGGATCTGAGAAAGACAATGGCCTGTTAAAACCCCTTCCGCTGGTTTTGTGCTTGAACGCTATGGAGTCCTTTCACAGACCACCTTCTTCATTCTCATAGTGAACCCATGTGAACGTGCAAATGCCACTTTCCCCGTCGAGCAGTGAGGCATCAGGCTCCAAGGGGTCTGCAGACCTGCCCCAGCCGTGTGGCTGGGGTTAGAGCCAGAGCCTGGAATCAATGCAGAGAATGGTGGGACTGTGAGGAGTGGGCCCCGTGAAGCAGCTCTGTGCCCCGGTTAGAAAGCGTAGTCATGATGGGCTTGTCGGGGTACCCATGCAAACGTCACGGCTGTCTAGAAATCTTAAGATGAGCCAGGACAGCTGTGTCCAAGCAGATTTCCCCGTGCAAAGGTTACCAGGCATTTACTTTCATTTTGTGTGGCGGAGGGTCTGAAATGGTACCTTCAGTTTGCTCTACACCAAATGCCAAACAATTCTTTTTTCTTGAAGGTGCTAACCGAGTTTTCTCTGGCATCTAATAACAAATTCACAGTGTGATCAGTTTATATCTCACAGCTGGACAGTGTTCGGCTTGCAAATCCGGGACAGTTGTGTAGTTCCTTGCTTTTTTGAAATGATGTATGTTGCTCTGTGTCTGAAAATTAATCCAGGCCTTTTATTTCTAGCCCACTGCTTATGAAGAGACATCTCCTGGGACCAGTAAGAAGGAAAATACGGACGTCTTGGACACGAGCAGACTCCTTCCAGCTGGACTCAAGGGAGAACTAGAGAAACCCTCTGTGACTTCAAGTCATGGAAGAGCAACCAAATATACTGCTAAATCCGCTGTCCAGCCTAGAACCAAAAAGAAACTCTGAGGTTCCCTCCAACGCGGAACAGTGCAAAAACGGAGCTGCTCTGTCGAGTGCTCAAAGGAGGGGAGGGGCGGCGGGAAGGACAGCACTATGCGATCTGTTAGCCTTTAGCTCCACCGAACCCGGCGGCGTGCCTGCGCCAGTTTAAAACTGAAACTAGATATCTCCAAGCAGCATGGTGTCAAAGGACAGCCACCAACAGGCTGGATGGCGGGGCTGCGCTGAAATCAACGCCAGACGTTTTCGAGGGTGGTTTAGAGGAGCAGGTGCCCTCAGAGAAGACTGTGAGTGCCCTTGCTCAGTTCTGCTGCACGTTCTTAGATTTCAGCACAGTCCTTTACAGGGAAAGCGAGAGCCAAATGTGGTAACGGAGGTTCCTAATAACTATGCGCGCTTTGCACTAGCAGACTTTGTTAGGAAATCACTAATAAATTTACCACAGGCATAACAGCAGAAGCGCTTCGGACTGTTCATGTGTGTTCTTGTGATTGTAGGTTGCTATAGACTGTATAAGACAATTTAAATGTAGAAAAAAATAGGAGATTTTGTAATTGCTTGCCATTCATATGCTGCTAAATTCCCAATGTATTGATGGAATCAATAAAAGACAGATGTTACCCACTCACATTAATTTTTATGTTAACAAGAAGTGAATATCATAAGGTCCTCTGAGCCCCTGTGCAAACTGAGAGCTTGGCCCCTACTGCAGGAGGGACACGCCTTTGGGAGGTCATGAGGCTGGATACGGGAGAAGGTATCATTACTCTCAGTATTATGGGTTTCTTCTTCCACCTGGGCAAATAATTTTGCCATTCCAGGTCAAACTGAGTGAGTGGATGCTTCACTTGGCCTTCCAAACAAATTCTAAAGAAAGAATTTACATTGGCTTTTACCTTTATGAAGCAGTAACCCCCCTTCCCCAACTGGATTGCCATTTGGGCCTCCAAAATGACCCACACCTGGCCAGCTGAGCATGTACTCGTTGCGTACAAATCCACCCAGTGGCTGAAGGTCGTAGATGTGCTTCTTGCCA
The DNA here is from genome assembly GCA_030848825.1 of Tadarida brasiliensis. Taxonomy (NCBI): domain Eukaryota; kingdom Metazoa; phylum Chordata; class Mammalia; order Chiroptera; family Molossidae; genus Tadarida; species Tadarida brasiliensis. The sequence continues at coordinate 43,311,112 of CM061268.1, forward strand.
TTAATTTGGAAGATACTGTTGCGCTTCTGAGTGGGTCGGAGAGGACCCCGACCCGTGTCGCCCTTGGCTGAGTCGTTCTGCCAGTACTTTCCTAGTGCCTTCGATGTGCTCCCTCCGGGGGCATCTGACAGCCTGGGCCTATCTAGTCTCAACTGTCTAGACTTTATTTTAGAACTGGCATTGACGCAACTTCTTCAAGGTCTTTCTCCCTTGCCGATTATTACTTCGAGTCCTATCAGGAGCCTGTAAACCATCTCCTGAGCTTTAAGCCTTCTCTCTGGGTTTAGTGAGCCCGTCTTTGAGGAGCATGTTCTGTTTGCCTGCTGAGAAATCCGGCCTCATTAGGTGATTTCCCGTCTCTGCCGGTGCTCCTGGTGGCAGAGGAGGTTGCTGGCTGCTGGTCTCCTTGCTGAAAAACCAGCCGAGACAGTGGCTTTGATTCTGTCCCTCCACTGGGCCTGAAGATGGAACATCCCCTGTTTTCAAAATGCTCTTAACTTTTATAGCATGACACAGTCTTTTGTATCAAGGAGAATTCTGTTGTTAAATTGAATACTATCCAGATTTCTATCCACGTGTCTCTTTGGTCTTCAATGTGTGATTCCGCTCAGTAAGCCTGAGCAAAGGTCCAGAAGTGAGCACTAAGTGAACGGCGAAGTCATCTCATGCCCTTTGAGTGCGTCTGTGCCCTTCCCACCCAGCACCAGGCCCTCCAGAGAGGTGCGTTCCATGTCCTCCCTCTGTCTAGACCTTCATTTTATTTATGTAGATTCCTTTTTCAATTTATTTTTTTTCTCATTTATCTTCAGATAGAGTGGGAGGGAGAAAGGGAGGAAGAGAGAGAGAGAGAGAGAGAAACATCGATGTGAGAGAGACACATTGATTGGTTGCCTCCCGCACGACCCCAACCGGGGCTGGGGACCAACTGCAACTGAGGTACGTGCCCTTGGCCGGAATCGAACCTGGGACTCTCTGGTCCGTGGGCCGACGCTCTAACCGCTGGGCCAAACTGGCCAGGGCCATGTAGATTCCTTTCGATAGAAACAGCTCATTCTTTCTAAAGGGAATCTCCGTATTATTTTTATTTATTTATTTGTATGGAACACACCTGGGCCAGACCATGTCTGAGCTGTTTTCCAACTGTTGTACCTCTTCAGTATCTGGGGCTATGGCCTTGCTTTCTCCTTGTACTTTCACGGCTGTGACAAAAGTAGCTCTTCTGTTTCAGATTGGTTTTTGGCGACCGATGGGCAACCCCAAGGCATTGACAGCAATCACCCTGACATCTCCCGCGCACGTCCGCATGGAGGGTTGGGCTTTGCTGTGACCCAGAGGGACACACTCTCTCCGGGACAGCACAGCACAGGTATTATTTCCAAGGCACGCAAATGCTGATCAACATTCCGACTTAAAAATAACAGACAAGTCAAGGCAAGAGGGATATGATGAAAGAGGTGAGTGCAGGCTGGGGCTGGGGAGAAGTACAGCTGAGAACAGAAGATGGTATCAGAGAAGAAAGGAAGACGGGTGGGGGTGGGGCAAAAAGCAAACAAAGTGGGTACAGTTCACAAAGAACTCTGATTGGGTGACAGCACATGGTTCTGCCAACCCAGAAGCAGGAGGCAGGGAGGGCGCGGCTCCTCGAGGAGCTGTCGCTCCAGACCAGTCGGGTCGGACTGGCCCCCGTGGCCCGTGCAAGCACACCCGGAGGAAGACAGGCTGGAGAAGCAAGGACCAAGGGAAATGGACGGTCAGAAAGGCTGTGCTTTTAAGAGTTGGCCACGGAATAGCCCTTACATTTTGAGGAGGAATGTTATGTGGTATTGGGAGGAGGAAAGGAGAAAAAAAATCAAAATGTTTTGTGCTTATCACTGAAATGCTTTGTTTAAATAATTCTATTTGACTCCAAAATGTAAGTTCCGGGTTAGACAAATCAAAAGCAGCAAGTCTTGACAATGAAGCGCTTTAAATTCCGGTCCTGCTGTTGGAATAGAGAACAGAGGCTTTGTTCAAACACGCGTTCCCAGCAGTTAAGCAGAGCTCTGACATTGGCCGGGAAGTTGTGTCCTCCAAAGGCTGCACTTGGCTGGAGGCCAACAAGCTGTGGCCTCAGGGAAATGACCCAGGCTGGGTATTTTCCATCCTCCTCCCCTGAGCCACTCGACCCTGCTCTGTCCTTTACCCGGAGAGGCCGGTCTCTAGGGTCTGCAGCAACAGGCTCCGGCCTGGCCTTGGGGTTTGTTGGGATTCGATCAGTGGGAGACGCCACCAGGTGCCCGGAGGGTGGGAGAGTCAGGTCCAGGGGTTGGTTCCCCCAGCACCTCTGTGCCAGCTGCTGGGAATTCACTATATTTTCCTTCTATCTCCCAGCTGTGTCTCCTGCCCCTTTAGGCCAAGACCAGGGGCTATTGCCCTGGGGTACTGTGTCTTCCTTTGTGGGTTTCCCTAAACTCTCAGTGCATGTAGAAATAGCCTCTTTGTTAAACTTTCGACCACCCCGTTTGCGTGCACCATCTGTTTCCTCCTGGAACCCAAAGTGATCTGGACCCTTTCCTTGGCAGTTCTGCACGTTCTTGACCTGGGCCAGTCTTCTCTGTGGTTGCCAGTCTCCTCCGGAATGCCAGCAAAGAGCTTACCTGAGTTCCTCCCGAAACTAACCAATGTGCCTGGGTGGTCACTAGGGGTTGAGGGATGGGTGCCGGGAGATGTTCTGGGGTTGGTACTGAGACTAGCAAGATAGCTCTGCTACTGCCCACCCGACTGACAGTGTCTAGACCCCGGAGGCTTGCACTGAGGTCTTAGGTTCCAACCATGGCCTTGGGGAGCCTAAAGGAAGCAACAGTTGCTCTGGCCGGTTTGGCTCAGCGGATAGAGCGTTGGCCCGCGGACCAGAGAGTCCTGGGTTCGGTTCCCACTAAGAGCACGTACCTCAGTTGCAGTTTGTCCCCCAGTTGATGTGTCTCTCTCACATCAATGTTTCTCTCTCTCTCTTCCCCCCCTCTCTCCCTCCCGCTCTATCTGAAGATAAATGCAAAAAATGTCCTCAGGTGAGGATTAAAAAAAAAAAAAAGAAAGCAACAGTTGTAACAGCCAGGAGGACCTATGGGCTGGGCTGGGAGCTGCCCTCACTGTCCCTGGCCGAGGACCTTGGGGCACGCTGGAGGCTTCCAGGAGGACCCGCGGCACCAGGACGCACAGGCGACCTGAAGCCGTCTTCCTGGGTTGTGTGTTTGTTTCATCTCTGCGAGTGCTAAAATCAACTCAAAGCATTTTAAAGTAAATTTCTCACTCTTCAAAGGTCTCACTGAACGTAGTCCAGTTTTGCTGTTCGGGATCCTGTATTTTTCTGAGTGAGCTGGCTTAGAATGGGTTTTGATTTCTGTTCAGTACATTGCTATCACTTAATTCTCATTGGTCAGCCCATTTCCTTTGCCTTTGTTCTTCAGAGGAAGGCCGCAGTCAGGGTCTGCCTTCCTCAGCTGCTAGTGTAATCAGCTCTGTTCCCTCTCCGCCCGTTCTCCCCGTCTCCCTGTTTTCTGGAGCAGTTCTCAGCAGGCGTGGTGGGGATCCCACCGCTGCCCCAGTGGCCTCGCTTCAAGCGGCAGCCACACGTGACCGTGGAACGCTGGGAAGACGAATAGGGCCATTGCAGGGTCGCTGCTGGCTCTCTCAGGGGCTTTCCTCTCAGCTGCCCGGTGCCGTCCCGGACGTCTCAGGTGGACCCAGTGAACACAGGGTGGAGACCTCCGAGGGCCTCCCCGAGGCCAGGGCCACCAGATGCCATGCAGACTGACCCTCCCCCACCCAGTACAGACTTCTCCCAGCTGGCTTCTGCAGCATCTTCCGATCATGCATATCCTCGGCATTGATACAGGGGTCCCATAAATCTTTCCGCCCTTGGGGGACTGAGACACAACCTTTGACCCTCTCACGCAGTCGGACTCTGCAGACAAGAGCCTGACACCAAGCTGTTGTTCAAGAAAGACTTTTCTCATCAGCACAGAAAGTTGTCTCCGTCCCAGGGGCAATTGCCAGGTCCCGGGAGTCGGCATTTCCAGCGCGATCCTGGGGCGAGGCAGGTGGCAGATGGCCTTGTGTGCAGGTGGCGACCAATATTGTCTGGTCCAGGCAGTGGTTTACACTGAGTTTACTGGACATCAAAGTCCCCTTGTAAGTTGGGCTTTGAGCTATATTAGTGGAAGGGATCTCTGTCTTTTAACTAAAGCCCTTCCCGGGGTCATGATGTAATCACTGCAGCAACATTTACAGAGTGCTTACCATGTGCCAGACACCATTCTAAGCACCTTAAATGTATTCTCTTTTAAAGTATTAAAAAATTTTTTTTCTTTATTGATCTTTAGAGAGAGAGGAAGGGAGAGGGAGAGAGAGATAGAAACATTGATGAGAGAGAACATCGACTGGCCGCCTCCTGCATGCCCCCCACTGGGGATCGGGCCCACAACCTGGGCATGTGCCCTGACCAGGAATCGAACCAGCGACCTCTGGGTGCGTGGGTCAACCCTCAACCATTGAGCCACACCAGCTGGGCCTTACATGTATTCTGTTAATCTTAGCAGAAACCTGTGAAGTCAGTACTATTATGTCTGCAGAGAAATAAATTAAGGCACAGAAAGGTTAAGAAACTTTTTCCAGGTCACACAGCTAAGAAGTAGCAGAAGCAAGGTCTGTCACGGTTGCACTGCATGCCCGTCACGGCCTTCGTGGTTTAGGCCTGAGACTGCTATAAAGGCTGACCCAGCGTTCCACAAGGCCAAGTGGCTCGTGAACACCTCTGTCTCCCAGTGAAACCCTGGAGTGGCCATTTGGGCAAGTTTGGGGCTCGAGGTTGTAGAACAGAGGAGGATTATTTGACGTGTTGACAAATTTGAGTAAGACCCAACCACACCATACCAGGGAGAGGGGCGTTCTGAAGGACTTGGCATGATAAAAATAAATTCCGAATGCCTTCACCGGTCATGGTCAGGAGCCGTCTTTAGAAGCCTTTGAATTTATTTTTGACCAGAGAGCAAGAGCTCCATCGCCTCCTCAGGTTTGGAAGCCCTGTGTGTGCGGACCGGATAAATGGACGCTTTCCAGGAGCACAGTGCGGTGATGCCCATCACAGGCAGGTGCGGGTGAGGAATCGCTGCAGTGTTTCCATTCCGCATAGTTCTTCGTCGGGGCCGTGCAGCTGTGCGGCTGAACTGCGGGTCCCGAGGTCAGCTGCGGTCCCCCCCGCCCGCTCGCTGCCCCCCCTTTGCCGTACTTCCTGCTGTAATGTTCGGCGGAGCGGTGTTTTGTTTTCTTGTCGCACTGACAGCACCCGGGAAACGTCTGCTCTGGAAGGAAGCCCCGCAGCCAGGGACGGTTGCAGCCCTCCTGCCCGGCCGCCCAGTCTCTGTCTGCTGTCTGCGACTTGGTTTTAGGAGAGGAGAGGGAGTTCCCACGCAGCATCCTCGCTGCTGTTTTGAACTTCGGAAGGAAGGGCTTCCAGTGGGAAGGCTCCCAAAGCCCCCGAAGTGGGTGGTTTCTCACGAGTCGTTTTCCCTCCAGAAGCAGTTACCCTTCCTCCCGTCAGTATAGAACTTAGTCAGGAGATTGATTCATTCAGCCACGTTTATGTCAACGTTCTGCTCACTAGTGTCTTCATACCAGTTTCTGACCGTGAGGCATCATTAGGTCCCCTGCCCCCCATTACCTCTTAGCGGGGATGTGTGGCTGCGGCACCCACTGCTCGCCGGGAGGGAACCACAGACTGGTCCCTGCCAAAGTCTTCTTTCTCCTCCGGGGTGACCAGCACCACACTGCGGCACCAGCACGAAGGACCAGCAGTTGCACAAAGAATGTCCATTAAGTAGAATTGGATTGGGAGACTCCGTCATTTATTCAAGAAATATTTGTGGACCACCTACTGTGTGCCAGTCATGTGGCAGGCACTGGATTAAAACGATGTAAATCACAGTCGAGGTCCAAGGTCACTGCCCTTAAGAAGCTTGCAGTCTTGGCAGGGGTGGGGGGTGTCAGGCCATCAAGATCTATACAGATATGTAAAATTATTATGTTTGTGATTAGAACTAGGAAGGAAAGAAATATAAGGCCACAGTGGAGAATAGTAGGGTAGGAACCTTCTTGGAGAGCCTTTCTGAGGAAGCTTGAAGGCTAAGGGGAAGAACACCTTAGGCAGAGGGAGCAGGGAAAGAGCTTGGGGGACTCCAGGACTTGGTCCACAGGCCTGGATGACAGGGGAGAGGGAGAGGCAGGGGCCAGGCCCTACAGGGCCTAGGGGGCCACAGGAAGGAACCCATTTATTCTTAACAGTAGGAAACCATTGACAAGTTTTCAGCTGGGGAAGGACATATGCTTAAAGGATCACTCTTGCCTTCTTCGTAACAAACAGCTCCGCAAAGAGCCAAAGGGGAAGCAGGGGGATTGGTTAGAGGACACGGAGGAAGAGGGTGGCAGAGAAGTAGGCGCATCTGAAGTCCGTTTTGGAGATAGAATTGACAGGATCCAGTGATGGACTAGATGTAGAGGGTGAAGAAAAGGGGCAGGGGACCAAGAAGTGACTTTGGCTTCAGTAGCCCGGATGATGGTGGCTTTACTCGCCGAGGAAGACCACGTGGGGGCGGCAGTGAAATGAGGAGCTCCCCCTGGTGGTGAAGCTGAGAATGCTGCTAGCCCTGGAGGTGGAGGTGGCTGCTTGGGGCGGATTTAAAGGCTGGAGTGGATCCAGGTGGATGGAGAGAAGGGAAAAGCAGCTGAGAGAGGGGGAAGGATGTTAAGAGAGACCCAGAATTAATAGCAAGTTGTACAAGGACTTCTGGACCCTGAGCAGGGCTCAGAGAACCCAGGGCCCCAGGAGAGCTGGCATCAAGGCACCATCTGGTCACATAGCAGCTTGCTGCCCTCACTCAAGGACTGAGCAGGGACTGTACTTGGGCGAGAACAAGGATGAGAATGGAGTGGGGTGACGTGAAACACCCTTTGGGGAAGTACCCGTGGGGGATGTGGCCAAAGCTCCTTGCAGCTTGATTAATCGAGTCTGATTACGGCCAGGTAGCAAGCCCTCGAAAGCGAAGTCAGAATTCCACAGTTCCTGTATCAGAAATAAATCAGACAATGGCAGGCCAGGTCCTTTCCCGAACCCAAATTTGGATCATGAACTGTCTGCACTGTTCCTTCAGCTCAACTCTCCCCCAGAGCAGGGACCCCCACCCACAGCCTCTGATGACACCCTTCCTGAGGTGGGGGCTCCCTACCTCCCAAGTCAGATGAATTCTCTTCTGAAAACACACAAGTGCTAGAAAAGTCTTCCTATGAACTGGCACCTGCTCCTCACTGGTCCCTCTGGAACTATTGAAATTCGACTCCTGCCACGGAATGGCCCCCCAGGAAGTGAAGGTGACCCCACAGCCCTGCACGCCCTCTCCAATCTAAACATCCCCATTTCTCTTGGACTCCTCCTCAGATGACATGGTTGTTGGCCCTTCATTCTAGGTCATTTGCATCTTTTTCCCAAATGGGCTCAGGCCTCCAAGTGTGGCCTGCCACCCCCAGTCCTCAGGACACCAGGCCCCCCGTTGGTGGGGCCCACGTGTTCCTGTTAGCAAGGATTCGTGGGCGGTCTGCTGTAAGTGTGCTAGGACAGGCTTTAATGACGATGCATCCCCAAAGCATTATTGTCCTATCGATGTCCTTGTGGTGGACTCCCAGTGACCACAAAAGAGCCCTCTCCCAGTGTGACGCCAGCCGGAGTTGCAGAGAGCATGTTGACGGGCCTAGGTTGGGTCAGAGGCACAGAGCCCTGTGATGACCCAGAAAGACAAACCCATTTTCCTTAAAGGTCTGTCTTGCTAACTATCCACTGAGATATGCGGAGAGGGGAGGGACACACTGAGTCACAGGCCTGCTGGCCAGAGAGCACATTAGCGGCTCAGCAGCGGCTGGGATGGCAGCGAGGAGGCCTGGCCGCCTCGAGCCACCTGTCCGGGTCCTCCTAACAGGACAAGCAGGAGACGGCCTCTGTGTCTGTGTGACCAAATGTCCCCAAGCCTGCTGGGCCGCAGGGGAACACTAACCTTTATGCCTAAAATAAATGCCTCTGGGCACACCCCCACACACACACACACACACATGTGGCTAGCAGGAGTCTGAGTCTTTTCCAGAGGACTCCCCTCCAAATGTCTCAGAACTCCCAGGAGTGTGCACACACGTGTCTCCCGGGTCACGTGCTGTTCTTCGCCTGGAAGCAGAGGCTCAGATGTGACCCTTGAAACCGAAGCCTAACTTCTCACGTTCTTGCCCCTCACTTTGATCTTGTGGCTGCTGCTTCCCCAGCTTCTGTGCAGCTCCAGGGATCCCGGCAAGAAGCCATGCGTCCAAAGGGGTGAGAGCCAGGCCCAATCCCGGGATCCCACCCAGACGTGGTGAGGCAGGCAGCCCAGGCCTCGGGTCCTAGCATGCTCCTTGGTGTGGGGTCCCCGCATGTAGCCCCCGATGCAGATGCGGCCACGTGAAGTGGGTGGGCGTGGGCGGTGAGGGAGCGGATGCGTGTATGTGGGGTGTGGTGGGGAGTGGTGGAGCCCGGGGAGGAGCGTCGTGCACGGAGGACATGTGCAGAGGGACACGGGTGAGAGGCTCCCCAGGCAACCATGACACTCAACAGGTTTGCTTCCTATCTGGGCCTCGAAGCAAGTAATTTGCAGACTATTTTCAAATGTCAAGGAAGTAATGCAAAAAGCATATCTGTCCAGGATGGACGGCTCTGGCCACACTCATACCTAAAGTTTCTGGATGACAACATTGTTCAAAATAAAGAGCCCGTAAAAGAAGTAATAAAAGGCTTCTTTAGAGGTGCAAAGGGTAAGGTGTAGTCCAACCCGTCACTGTACAGCAAGCCCCAGTGAAAGGGCTGTTCTGGTGCTCCGTGCCCACCGGACCAGAAGCCAGGCAGAGTGTCCAGCTGGAAGTGGGGGATGCTGGGAGCTGGGAGCTGTGTGGTCTCTCCAGACTCTGCATGCAGGATGTCCCCTGTGGGCTGAACCTTCTGGATCCTACGTGGAGGCCAGGGATGGCACAGGCTCTGTGGCATACACCTCCAATAGCGCCTCACTCGACAGCAATCCCACCCCCATTCTCTAGGGGGCAGCAGTAGGAATCTTAGCCACCGTGAGGGGGAGGGGCCAGGTGGGAGACTCAGCTGACCTGGGTTTCTGGATACTCTTTATCAATCATGTAGAGGCCCCCACCACTACCTTTGGGGGTTAAGAGAATTAAAAGGAGGGGTGTTGTGTGTGTGTGTGTGTGTGTGTGTGTGTGTGTGGTGTGTTTTATCCTTACCCGAGGACATTTTTGCATTTATCTTCAGATAGACTGGGAGGGAGGGAGGGAGAGGGGGGGAGAGAGAGAGAGAGAGAGAAACATCAATGTGAGAGAGACACATCGAGTGGTTGCCACCCACACAACCCCAACCAGGGGCCGGGGGTACAAACTGCCACCAACATGCCCTTAGCGGGAACCGAACCCGGGACTCTCCGGTCCGCGGGACGACGCTCTAACCTCTGAGCCAAACCAGCCAGGGCAAGGAGGTGTGTTTTAATTGGACAATTTTTAGGAGAGATCTATTCAGGACCCAAGTGAAGACTGAGGGGTCTATAGCACCCCCACCTAGGCAATAGGGCAACAGCATCAACCCAAGGGCATGGGGTATTTACTGGTCATTCTTGGCTAACGGGGACACCATCTCTAGATTCCAGTTACTGCTTTGGCTGTGACATGGCTGAAGGAAAATGGAGGACTTGACAAAGCGCAAAGGAGCACAGCAGGTTACTGGCTTTAATGGATGGACCAACTGACACGGGATGTAGGACACCGAGGAGGAGAGAGCGGATACTAGGGGACAGCTCCGGACTCCGCCGAGGAGGGGCTTTTCCCACCCGGGCAGTGTCGGGGAGGTCAAGGACGCAGGAGCCCATGTGTGGCCACAGGAAGATGTGATCTCGCTCGTTTAGAGGAGTCAAAGCCTAACAAGGTGTCGTTGCAGATGGGTGTCCACTTCCAGAGACCAAGCTGGTGATGAAAGTGGAAGACCGGGGGAAGGAGAGCTCCAGGAGCCCGGCCCTGCCTCAGGCTTCCTGCCTTCTCCTGGCGCCAGCCAGTTCTGAGTAATACCCCCGACGCCCAACACACACATGTGAACACACTTGTGGGCACCTCTGACCCTCACTGCTGCAGCAGACAGGTCTGCGCCCGCCCACACAACATTCTGAGACACACATGAAACTACACTCACTTCCTGTCCCCTCCTGCCCAGGACCCAGGTTCCCAAGACTCAGCCAAGGTCTCGGTGTCCTTCCCTGGCTGGGCATTGCTCAGTGGTGCCTGGGTTGGAACTCATCTCCCTGGCTTGGGAAGGAAGGAGGGGAGGAAGCAAAGGGACGCACCTGTCCTGTTGGAAGTCTGGAAATGTCAGTGGCCCAAGTGCCCAGGGGTAGGCTGCATTCTCCAAGCTGAGTTTCCCTCCAAAGCTCATCTATCTGCTTCCACTTTCCGGGGGGAAAATTCACAAGTAACTTGCAGACAACTTGCTGCTGGCGGCATGTCTGTGTATTTACTATTAAAAAATATAAGCTTAAACACATTATAAGACTATTCTCTGTGAACTTGAAATCATCCAGTGGTTCCATTGTTCTTACCTTGATGGTGCATTGCTAGTTATTTAAGTAACACAAATTCTAGTTCATCGCCAATAGTGAGTGTCTGTCTGTCAGCAGTGGGGGGAGGGAGTGGTGGGTAATGTACACCTCGGATACTCGGAGGCAGCCGTAGGGTGGAAATGTCTCACACTCGGGCCAGCACGAATGCCTACCCACCTTCAGGGTTAGTCACGTATGGGCAACCCTGTGGTTGCAGAAATGTGTCCCATACATTGGAGGGTTAACTGGCAGGCAACTAGATCGATGATGAAACTTAATTAATAGGGGTCTGTGGTTAAAAGGCAAAAATAGCAGCTGATTAAAACACAAGCACTCAGGCTGTGGTTCTTCAAACCCTGCAAGTGTGCATTCGGGTGGGAGCTCAGTCACCTCCGTGCCGACCAGCCTTCTCAGGAAGACTCAGCGTCAGAATCCTCCGAAGACTTTGGGAACATGTAAATGGATTTAGTTTATGCTATGTGATGGGGAAAGTGTTTTGTTAAAATTTCTTCTGGGAGGGAAAACATACTTGCTTGCAAAACATCCCTTAATGGGCCTTTGGGCTGGAAGATGAGACGTGACAAGCCTGAATCCAGGAGAGATGGGTTGGGGAAGAGTGTCCACTGCTCTGGGATGACATGGTCAAAACCCTCCATTTGCAATGTGACCTCTCTATGTCATCAACCCTATTATGGACTGAACTGTGTCCCCCCAAAATTCATATGTTGAGTCCCCAATCCATAATGTGACTGGATTTGGAGATAGGGCCTTCAGGAAGGTAATTAGGTTAAATGAGGTCATAAGGGTGGGGCCCAGATCTGATGGGATTAGTGCCCTTATAAGACCAGATCTCTCTCTCTCTGCCTATCCCTCACTCCCCATGTGAGGACACTACATATGAGAAGGTTGCTGTCTGCAAGCCAGGAAGTGAGTTCTCACCAGAAACCAACCCTGCTGGACCCTGGTCTCGGCCTTCCCAGCCTACAGAACTATGAGGAAATACATATCTGTTGTTTGAGTCACATGGTCTGTGGTGTTCCATTATGACTGCTGGCTCTGACTACTTAATCTCCTAACTCGACCTATCTCCCCTCCTCCCAACCCACAAAGCACCTGCGTGAAAGGGGCAGGGGAGGGGCTGAGGGAAGGGATGGGCTCTGGGCTCTGACTGATCTTTGGGTGGGCCCTGGAGGACCCATAGATCCCGTGAGAGGTGGTGGGAGCCCAGAGGCAGAGAGAAGCCCAGAAGTCAGGCTTAGGAACTTGGAATCATCTTGTGAGGGCTTTGGACTCCCATAAGCAGTGCAATTGGATTTCGAGGCAGCAGCCCCTTCCCTTCCCCCACCCGACTCTCTGTCTCCAAATAATCTTGCTTTCCACACAAATTAAGCTGTTTAGCCCTGGCCAGCATGGCTCAGCGGTTAGAGTGTCGGCCTGCACACCAAAGGGTTGTGGGTTCGATTCCCAATCAAGGGCAGGTACCTAGGTTGCAGGTTTAATTCCCCAGCCCTGGTCGGGCACATGCAGGAGGTGATCAATCGATGTGTCTGTCATATCGATGTCTCTCTCTCTCTCTCCCTCCTCCCCTCCCGCTTTCTCTTAAAAAAAAAAAATCCTCGGGTGAGGATAACTACAACAAAAAGAAGCCATTTAGTCAGATAGCAGCTCTTCTGGTCCCTCCCCTCCATTAAATTATCGATTGGCTTTTCTGGTTTTATATATACATATATATATAGTAAAGACACCACAGAGAAGTGCAAAAAAGGAAGTTAAACATACCTGAGATTTCACCGCTGAGAGATAATAACTATTAACATTCTGGTGACTTCAAAACAAGTCTCTTGAGCCTTCTTTCTCGACTTGATGAATACGATTTAGTGCAAATGTTGTATTATAAATGCACTTTAGTGACCTACAGTTTTGCCACAAACAGTGTATAAAGGCCCGTTTTCCCTGTCAGTAAACAGATCTTGCCACTGCTGTTTGGTGGCTGTGAGTTGCACTGTTTGCCCCATAACAAGCCGGTGGTGCGGACGGACGTGGAATGTTGATGCCTGTGCTGTGACTGTCGCTGTGATGCATCGTCTACGCATTGCATGTCTGTGTGATCAGCTCCTTCCACACATGCCCGACGTGGGATGGAAGGTGGAAGGGCACGTATGCTTCATGTCCTGACCTGACTGCCTGACATCTCGGGGCCGCAGGGCCTCCCTGGGGCCGTGGTACGGCTGACCCTAAGATGAATGAGAAGCAACTGTTAAGCGGGGATTGAAGACCAGGTCCTCGGAGCTCCTCGAGGGCAGGGGCCCTGCTCCCACCCAAGGGGAGGCAGGGCTGTGGAACTGGAGGGGTTAATTAAAGAGGGATTGAGAAATCTATAAACACCCAGAAGTGACTGACAGGTGCTAATTTCTTCTTTAGTATTCACAATGGCTTTCTGTTAACTAAGAAGAGCGGAGCCCAGGGGAGGGGCGGTGAGCGGGGTTCTGGCAGGCCAGGCAGGCTGCCCATCCAGGGCCTTTGGGGGGGGGGGTGTGAGGAGGCAGCCAGGGCACAGCTTGGCCTCGAGGGTGCAGGCCGGGAACAGCGCCGCCCTCAGGGAGACTCCTGAGCTGAGAGGCCTTGTACATGGGGCAGGCAGCAGCTTTTCAGGTTTCTTCTGTTTGGACCTTAGGTGGCTGCTGGCCGTTGAGGGGACTGGGGACACACGAGACTTGGGTGAGGGCTTGGAGTCTCATTTTCTAGGGGGTCCTTTCCACAGGCTTGTTCACACGCGGGTGGGCAGCATTCCTCCCCCGCGGCTGATGGAGAAAATAAGGCCGCGCCCAGGTCTGCAAAGTGGCCTGCTCGCTTGGGGGTGGTGCGTGGGAGGACCCTGTGCTCTGTTCTTGGGCTGCAGGGGTACAGGTGGAGACCACCCCACGCACTCCCTCTGGCTCCCATTCATCACATGCTCACCACTCGGGGCGCCCCTGAGCTTCCACCCCTTCCCCTGGACTTCCACCCCAATGAAGCCAGGCTGAGCTAGAGCTCTGGCTTGGGTCACTCTGGACAGCTGGGAATACCTGGAGACAGTTTGGGTACAGGTGTGTGCCTGTGCGTGTATGTGTGTGCCAGACATGCCTGTATGATGATGAGTGTGTGACTATTATCTTATGTACATGCATATTGTATATATGATTGTACGTGTGCAGATATGAGTCTGTTCAAATCCTGAGTGTACCACTTTCAAGCTATGTTGTGTCTTTAACTAAACATCTCTTTAACTCATTTTTCTCATCTGTAAAATAGGAATAATGATAGTGCTCACTTCACAGGGTTGCGGTGAAGATTACATGAATATGTGTAACACAGAATATTTAGCCTGGAATCCCCTTCCCTTCTCTACTACTATGTTTGCTTGGTGAACTCCTACTCATCCTTCAAAACCCAGCTGAAGGTTAGGCAGCATCAGGTCCATGTAACAGTGTAAGAAGATCTGCCCTTGGAACCCTGGGCTCAAGGGCAGAACCTCAGTATCCAAAGGAGAGACGAGCCTCTGCCCCCTACCCCATACCCATATAACAGCGTGAGGGCTCTGCTGGCCAGGGCTCCTCACAGTCAGCACACAAATGTACAAGTGGGCACACACCCACATGGGCGTGTTGTGCACACAGCGGTATAACAATGCAGATAGACTGAAGGTGTTCCCACATACAATCCATGTGGATAAAGGAGGCACAAATACTTTGTTAGTATTCATAGATATAGGATCCACACACATAATGTTTGCACGCACACAATACACACAGATGAAAGCCCTACATGGTGTATAGACATAACATAGAAGCACAATTTATGTGTATACATGTTGTACACAGGACACACATACAGTACTTAGCACATATATATAAGATTTATACTTTGTACACATAAACACACAGAGTGCACACGTGTACACATGTGGCATATACCACTGAAGGATGAACATGCTCTTTATACAGCAGACAACACAAGGAGAATGAGTACACATGCTTGTACACATGAAGCCACACAAACAGGCCTGTACTGTCATCCTGGGGAAAAGCCACCCTGAGCCAGTGCCCCTCCCTTTAACCTTCAGCGCTGAAGGCTGCATGGGGCCCACAGATGGGGAATTAATTGGTGTCATTAACATGTGGAGATGATAATGACTTCCCATCGATCCCAGTGGCAGACGCATGAGCCCAGGAGGTGGAGCTGGGAGCTCAGGACTGGGGGCCAGGCCTCCCTTAGAGAGTCCTGACCTTTGGTGGCCATGCCCAGAATCCCTGTTCCCCTACCCAGGCCACGGCTCCCACAGAGCACGGTGGGAGTGAGGGATGGGGGTGAGGGATGGAAATCCAAGGGAGATTAATGACTTGCCCAAGGTCACCTGGCCTGCTGGAGGCTGGGGCCACCTAGGACACAAGACTCTAGCCCCTCACATCTACTTTCCTCTCCCCACCCCACCACCATTTCCTGTTCTCTACCCCTCCATCCCTTCTGTAGGTGAAGTCTCTCTGACTCTCCTTGCCCCTCCAGGCTCTAGCTGTCTCCCGTGGGCTGGCTCTGTTCCAAGTCTCTGTTCTCTGCTCCTGGAGCCTTTGGTGGGCCCAGGACCGCAAGGTGAAGGGGCTCAGCTGTAGGAGGGGAGGGTCTTGGCTGCAGCGAGAAGCAAAAGGCACAGAGGTGGTCGGAAGAGCAGACAGACTGCCAAACTCATCCTCCTCCAAGATGCTGCCTCCTCCAGGAAGCCACCCCTGAGTGGTCCTGCCCCTGGGGTACTGGGATCCCCTCTTCTGGTGAGTCCTCAGTCTTCCCTCCGTTCCAGCCTGTATCTCACAGGATTAGGTCTGTTTACTCAACTCCTTCCCCACGGTGTCATGAGCCCTTTACTTACGGACTCGTGCTAACCTAACTTTGCAGCTGCTTCACATTTAGTTCAGAATAGGCAAATAGTAGGTGCCTAATGAATGTTGAATAAATGGAGATAGACTCAGAAAGACAGCCAGACAGACAGGCTGGGACCAGAGCAGGGGACATGAGCTCCAGGACATGCAGGTGGGCAGGTGGCCCTGACCTTGCAGGCTGGCCTGGTGCCCAGTGTTCAGCAGAGAGGCTGGACTCTCTGGGGTCCCTCCCAGGCTTTGGCGTCCCCCTTCCTGTCTTGGAGCCAGGCTACCCCCTATCTTATCCTCGCAGGAGAGGAGCCTGCAGGAGAGTAGCCAAGGGTCCTGCAGCTGGAACTGGGGCTGGAGAGTGGCAGTGGGCAGGAGGTGGGGCAAGGGGACATTTTAATGGGATCCAAGGATGGGATTCAGAATGAGGATTCAGACATGGGCACAGAGACTGAGCTTATTCTCAGTAGCCCCCCAGAAACCCAGCCTGGGCCAGGCCCCTGGGGTCACCCCCAGACTGCCTGGTTGCACTGAATTTGTTACTGTCACCACATTTCCAGGGCTTCTAATGAGCTGCTAATGAGCTGTCAGCTAATTATGAGAATTAAATGGGGCAGCCAGGCCGGGCTGAACTTTTACTGAAGGCTCCTGGAGTATCCAGAGGAGGGAAGGTTCCCATCATCAGCCTCCTGGCCCCACCACCTGATCTGACCTCAGCCCCCGTATGGACAGGGTGGAGGTATCTGACAATGGAGAGGGAGAGGGAGAACCCCAGCAGGCCTCGAATTAGGCAAGTTCCAGCCTCACGGCTAGGAGGGCTGCCTCCTTGAGGGCAGCTGAGGGGCCCCGGAGGCCTGACTCTCTGTGACCTTGGACAAATCCCTTTGGGTCTAGAGCAGCGGTTCTCAACCTGTGGGTCAAACAACCCTTTCACAGGGGTCGCCTAAGACATAACAGTAGCAAAATTACAGTTACGAAGTAGCAACAAAAATAATTTTATGGTTGGGGGTCACCACGACATGAGGAACTGTATTAAAGGGTCGGGGCATTAGGAAGGTTGAGAACTGCTGGTCTAGAGTATATCTTCCTACCTGTGACATGGGTCTGGAGGAGGGCAAAGGCCAAGCAAGATGATTCCTGCGGGCCCTTCCTCCCGTCTCAGTCCAGTTAGGACCCTGTGAAGCCTCTCTTTTTATAAATGTGGCTCAGACATCTCCAGCCCTGTGTAGTTGGGGACTTGCCTAGGGTCACATGAAATAATTAGTGAACTGGAATACAGAAATCCTTAACCAGCTCAAATGAGTGCGTGTGTTGACAAAGACAGGTACAGGGTGTTCACAGCGGCCTTATTCATAATAGATGCAAACTGGGAACAACCCAAATGTCCATCAACAGGAGAAGGGATAAACAAATTGTGACATATCCATATGATGGAGTAGTACTCAGCAGTGAAAAAGAACAAACTACTTATCCAGGCAGTCTTCATTTTACATAGCTCTGATAGGCACGGATTTCAGTTACCTCAGTTTAGTTAAATAATACTAGTTTCCCAACATGTTCAAATTTTAGTTAACATGGTATATTAACTGTAACTGCATAAAATGCAAACTTCCCTGCTGGCTTTTCAGCCCATACATCCTGTAAATAGCAGGTGCACATCGTGATCTGTGACCAATCACGGCACTTCTCTCGCAGTCAGTCGGTGATTGGCCACTGGGCATCCGCGGTTCGTTTCCCACACAGACAGCTACGTGGGTGGTTGTGTTGCCTCCTTGTCTTTGAGTTATGAAGCCACATGACATTCTACAAAACTGATCATCGAAAGGAAGAATTAGCCAACAAAGATGAAAGTGCAACAAAGAAATGAACATCGAGCATGATGGAACTGAAACTAGAATCCGACATGGACGGAGCTGCTTGGGCCCCGGCAGCTGGCCGCGGGGACCCGCCACCGTTTGGTGCTAGATGTGCAGCCGCGGGGCTTCCCGAGGGCAGACTTACCGACACGCACGAGGAAGGCGGGTGTCACCAAAAGGGTGGAGGTGTCCCAGAGAAAGGGACACTCTCAGAAAACTTCACCCTACAGGGACCTTCAGGGACATTGCACAGCATTGAAGGCACAAAGGGGAAAATGCGGAAGTGATCCGAATCTCTGTCTTTATGTGGCTCCAGGCAGGTAGGAATTTGTACAACTCCATCAAGCCGTACACGTAATAATTGTGCACTTCACTGTATATCAGGTCGTCCTAAATAAAGAGTTTTTAATTGGAGACATTCGATGAGTGCCTTGGAGCTTTATGTGGCTCCTTCCCCTAGAATCTGACAGTATTTGACATGACTGGTCTTTTCCTCCTTCTTCAAACCCCCTCCTCGTCCGACTGCTGTGTGCTGTCCTCCCGGCTCCTTGTGTCTCTCTGGCCGCTCCTCCGCCCGACGCCTGGCTTCTAGGTGCTGCTCCTCCACCTTCCTCCCGCCTTGCTCAACCCTGTGGAGCGTGTCCGACCCGCAGGGCACCCCCCCCCCACCCTGGAGCCCAAGGTGCCCACCACCCTCCCTGCCCTTTCGCTCCAGACGTGGTCAGTGATTTGACCTTGTCACCCCTGTGGCCTCGCCCTGCCCCTGGAGGGAGGGAGGGGGGGGGGGGGAAGAGGCAGTGTGGAAGGGGTTGTGCTGGCTGGAGAAGCTCAGGGCGTCTTTGGGCCTGATCCCGGCTCTAAAGAAGTGACACCCCGTTAATGTCTTCCCAGCCACCCCACGTGTCTCCCTGATTGAGCCCAGAACTCCACGCTATTAGCCACAAATGGCATTTTGAAATGGCTTCTTTTTTTGGGGGGGTGAACCCCAAAGACATTGCTAAGATTTACATTTTCAAATATATGCTGACCTTTTTTTCCTCTTTCTTTGAGTTCATTTGTCATCAGTGTATAATTGAATCAATATATTTCCCGATCAGCCCCAAGATTGAATAAGGTCACAGGGAGCCGTGTGTGGGCATTAGACATCATTATTTCACTCCGAACGAGCGGCCATGGCACGGGCATTCCGGGCGCCAAATGAAATTCTATTAGATTCTATTACACTTTTACAATTATAGAGACGTTCCAATATTACAAGGGGAAATGAAGTCATAATAAAAAAGCCCAGAGGTGTATTACAGAGAAATGGGCACACTATTTTTCTAGTTAAAAACTTGATGGAAGGAGCTCCACTGGATTTCGGTTGCCGAGCTGTGACCTTGTTCTCAAAGCCGCTCAGCCGCTCAGCTGGGCCCTTTCCAGCCCCTGCTGGCCAGAGAATGGTCCGAGCGGGAGCTCAGGGAACTGGCTGACCCTCTCTGTTCACAGAGTCCAGCTCCTGGGTCTCAGGACGCACAGCTGTGTTCCAAAAAGATGTCACCCCTGGGGAAACAGAGGTAGCGCGGATACTGAACCGTTCTGGGTGGAGTCCCAGAGAGCGTGAGAGAGAGCAAAGTGGCCTGAGCTGGCACGCAAGAGGGTGCTGTGGGACCTTGTGGGGTTGCGGGCTGTGTGGGCTTGGGGGCAACTGCCCCTGCTGGACCCCCTTCATGTAGGGCAAGGTATCCAACAGTCACGTGGGGCAACATTGGTATTTTGGGGTACTCACCCCCTGCCATGGAACACCCACCACATATAGCTGTGCTGTGGTGAGCCAGGGGTCCCCCCACCCTGTCCTGACCCTTCCAGACAGAGTTCCACCTAGCCTTGGAGTGGAGATAAGACAGGGCCCAAAGGGTAGTCTGGTAGGGCTTCCTGAAGGAGGGAGCAGACAAATGAGGCCTTGAAGGATTGGGAGGATGAGGATAAAGGGGTCAGAGAATAAGAGCCTGAGCTCAGAGAGGGAGGGGCCAGTGTGATGAAAGGCCTGGAGGTTGTCAGGAGCCGGAGTCAGGGATAAGGGGTGGAGGGCAGTCCACAGAGCAAAGGCTGGAAAGTGGGCAGATGGCCTGGGGGCCAGGATGAAGGGGCTGGGCCTCAGCCTCCGTCCTAGAGTGGGGGACTGTCTTGGAAGATCTGAGGGTGGAGAAGGGCCTGGTCAGGACTGGGCTGGGGCTGCCCAGGAGGGGCTAGCTGTGGGGTGAAGTGCAGGCTGGACAAACACCCACAGTGAGACAGGACAGGGAGCCACAGGAAGGGGTTAGGAGGGTCCATGGGCTTGGGTGGGGCTCAGACACCAGGTCCAGGCCCAGGCAGTCCTGGAAAGAAGACAGTGATGGATACCTTGGGAATAGGCCTGGGGCCCTCCCCTTCTCCTGGGCCCCGCCCGGGCATTGCTGACGACTGTCTAGTGGGTGGATGATGGATTTTGAGAAGGTTTTCCAGGAGCACTGTGACAGACAGGATGATGGTTCGGTAAGTTTTGCTTCCCTCTCTCAGGAAGGTGCTATTTTCCCATCCATAGGTACATGCAGAATTCTCAAGATGCCCCACCCCCAAGATTCCCATCTAGGCGCTGCTGTGAAGGGATTTTGCAGATGCAATTAGAGTCCCAAGTCAGCTGGTCTTAAAATGCAGAGATTATCCAGGTGGGCCTGACCCAGCAGGTGAGCTCTGAAGTCAGAGCGATTTCTCTGATTAGCAGCAGGAAGGGGAGCCAGAGAGGTTCAAAGCATGTGAAAGGTGTGTTGCCCCGTTGCTGGCTGGAGGATGGGGGGGCCACGTGCCCAGGAAGGCGGGAGGCCTACAGAAGCCGAGGCCACCCTGGCTGACAGCCAGCGAGGAGGCAGGGACTTGACCACGGGCACAGAGAGCCATCCTGCAACCGCAATAGCAGGGACGAGCTTGGGTCCCGAGCTCTAGATGAGACTGCAGTCCGCTGACACCGTGACTTCAGGCTGAGCCGGTACACGGGTGTTGTGTTGAGTGGTGAGGTTCACGGTGACTTTTCACCCAGCAGTGGAGACTAACACACCCTGTGATTTGTTTGGACAGTGGTCGTGACACTGTGGGTTCAGGGACCAGGCCTGTGCTTCTGCTCAGTCTCTCATCACCTTTGATGGTGCGAGAAGCACGTGGCCAGGGAGCGGTTGCCTGTCCTGCGGGGCCCGAGGGGCAGGTCTAAACCCAGCGAAAACCTGCACCCTAAGGAGTCACCCACACCTGCGGACCTGGGAGCGAGAAAAGAAACGACGCTGTAGCCCAGGGGTTCTGGGGTGGCTTGTTGTGCCGTAACGTCGCGGTAAGATTGGCTATTACTAACACCTTTATCTGAGCAGCAGCTGGGAACAGGCGGGGACAAGAGGCAGGGGCTGTGTTGAGGTCCTGGAGCAGCCCCACCCCCAACCCCACTTTGTTTCCCCTGGGCCTAGGGCATTCAGAGATCAGCTGTGTCCTTACAGCCACTCTGGGCCTCTGTGTGCCCTTCCTGAGTCACCGTCTGGAGTCACCGTGCCCCGTGAGGTGGTCTCCTTGGGTAGGGTTCTGCCAAGAAAGCTGGTGCCCTGTCACCTTGCCCTCGCTCCTAGGGATATCTTCACCTTTGCCCACCCAAACTCTGCCATCACAGACTACTCCAGGCTGGTGGGTCCTCTTCTCTCTGCAGCACAGACAGCTCCAGCCGGCCTCTGGCCTTCAAACTTTCCAGGAAGATGTCAGGGGACACAGGCCGCATTCCCTCGAGAACCCCTCCAGTGGCCTGGCAGCCCTTTCCCACCAATGGGGGAGGGAGATGGATTGATCAAGAGATATATTTACATATATATTTTTTGCAATCTATCATTATCTCGCTCTCTCTCATCTGTCTATCAATTATCTATCTTATCAGTATCTCTATGGAAAACTGTGAATTCACATTGATACCTCCAATTCTAACCCAGGGTTCCTTCTAGTTTTCTCCTTTTTCTAATTTGTTCCCACAGCATGAAACATGGATCCCGTCAGCTCCATATATTGATGTATTGGATCAGGCCCCTTGTATGTACTCAGCCTCCTCCACATGCTCTGCTCCCGTGAGTGCCTCCTGCACTCTGCCTGTGCCTGACCCACCGAGGTCGGCCACCCTCCACGTGGGCGCACTGCTTGTCCCACTCAGGCTCCGGCCCCACACCCTGCTCTGGGCCACTGTGGCTTCCTTTGGCCTCTGGTGCAGACATTGACTTTCTTGGCCTCACCTCATAGCTTTTGGACAAAAGTGTCCTTACAAAGAAGGGAAGGGAAGAGAAGGGCAGGGAAGGGAAAGAAGTGGAAAACCATTTACAATCCTCTCACTTGTGATGGGAGGCCACTCCATGTCCTGCAGGCCCATGTGGTACTGTCATTTTGCAGACCTTAGGCTATCAGACTGGTGAGTGGCCTTGTTTGTGCTTAGCCTTCCTCTCTATTACCTTCTCATCTGTAAAATGGGGAGAACAGCATCTGCCTCACACATTGTTGAGAGGATGCAATGCTCTAGGCCCTCTAGAGGGGCCTGCCCCAGGGCCTTGTCACAGCTCCTGTCTCCCTCTCAGTGTTCCAGCCTGCTCCTGGCCATTGCTCAGGCAGAAGTGTAACTGGACAAGCTTGACGTTTCTCCTTTCACCCTCCACGCCTTCTTTAGCAGCGTCTCTAAGACACTGTCAGGCCGGCATGCTGAGTGCCCATTTCGCATCCTCACTTGGGCTGGTTGAGTGCTGACAGGTGTGGGCCTTGGCTGGCGGGCAGAGGCAGGCCTCTAGCCCAGTGGCAGACCTTGGCCCCGGCCTCTGGCTGGAGCAGATCTGGGACTGAGCCAGTGGCATCCTGGAGTCCCACCCACCAATGCCCTGGAGGCCAGCCGGGACTATGGGCTCAAAGGAGGTCTACACAGCTGCCCTGGCGGGGGTGGTGTAGGCTCATCCCCGAGGCTCAGACATGCCCTCCTCCTGGGCGTGACTCTTCCCAGTCCTCAGACCATGAAGTCTTCCCTGTTGCCTCTGAGATGAGGGTGCCCAGCAGGAGAGGGCAATGGTCAGTGGCCACAGGTGGGCAGTCCATGAATGTGAGGGTATGAAGGCCTGGTGGCAGCTGTGTCACCGTGGAGGACATCTGGGCGGAGTCTGGGGAAGCAAGAGGGCAAGGAAGAGAGGCTGAGTGACACCAGGATCCTGGGTGCGGCTGGGGCTGGAGTCCCTCTGGCCACGTAGACTGGGCCCTGGGAAGCCAGACCGGAGTGGACAGCAGCAGCCACGCTGGGCCGAGTCCTGGCAGTTTTCTGGCTTCATCCCCACGTGCCTCCGACAGTTCCTGGCGCGGAGCTCTGGTACAGACTGGGTGTGAGCCTGAGCTACGGATCCCACGCAGGACCCCACACAGGACCAGTGTGCGTGTTCAGACGTGACTGGGCCCCCTGAAGGCTGCAGTTCCTATCATTTCTGAGTGACTCCCAGAGGAGACTGCAGGCCCCTTCTCTCTCCAGAGCCTTCTCCCAGGGAGGAGGGGTCTCAGGGCTGAAGCACCCCGGGGTGTGCAGGGCCTCCCCCGCGAGCCCGGCCCCTCCCCCTCCCTCGGTTTGGAGCCCAGGTTCTGACTCTGCTGAGGCCTGGAACTCAAGGCTAATTGTGAATTAGGAGCCCAATTATGCCGGGCAGAATTGGCTCCGTGCTGCCTCCTCTTCCTGACAGACATGTATATTAATAGTTGGCACTTATTGAACCAAATATGAATATTCATCTTCATTTATATTTCAAGGCCTTTCCTCCTGGAGGCCCGCGGGGCTGCGACCAGCTCCAGTCCCATCACGGAGCTGACAGCTCGCACTCCTGGGCCCTGACTCCTGGCTCGCGGGGCTCGCGGCGGCCTGGCTCCCAGCTGCCCACAAACACTCATTAGGGGCCGGGCCCAGCGAGCTGCGGAGAATGTGTAATCGCAACTGCGCTGCTAATTAGGGAGCTGATGGGGCATTGAGGGCGAGAGGACGAATTCTTTAAACAGAGGACGGGGAACTTGAAGAGCTGTAATTACTTGGAGCAGAGTTCATCTCAGAACTTGGGAGCCAATGAGCCTGATGACGGCCCGCTCAGAGGAGGAGGGGGGTGGGGGGTAAGGGAGGGAGGCGTGAGCAGCTGCCCAGACACCCCAACTCCGGGCCTCCACAATTTCTGGCCTTTATTTTGTTCAATGCAACTCAGCTGTGTGGACTCCCCCTCCCCTTTCAGGGACAGCTTCCTCTACCTGGGGGTCAGGCTCCTGTCTCCCCAGAATGCTCCCCTGTCATGGTGGGTTGTTACAGGGCGCCCCCAGAATGGTAGTCGCAGTCCAGGCATCTGTCTGACAGCTGATGGCCCTCTCTCCCGGTGTCAGCAGAGACGGGGGCTGGGTCTGACAGGAATCACATCACACAGGGAGAAAGTTTAGAGCTGTCGCCAACAGGACTTCCTCCAGAATCTCCAGGCACTCACCTCAGGCCTCAGACCCTTGTAGGAGGCGCTGGCGTCTGGGTGCGTCCCACGCCTCAACAGCTGCCTTCAGCTACAAGGCCCATGCTCCACCACAGGTCTCCTTCGGACCTCTCTGTCCGAAGTCCCATCCACCTGTCTCAGGAAACCTGGCCACGGTCAGCAGGAAAGGGTGCATTGCCCCGCATCGGCCCTCTGCCCCAGAGCAGGGTCCCCATCAGTCACTCATATCAGAGCAGCTGGGCGAGGAGGTGATGTTCCGCTCCTCCACCCTCCCTATCCCCCTCCCCTTCAAGTCCACTGCCACCAGGTCTTCCTGCTGTGGGCAGGAAGAGCACCAGGCCCGTGGTCAACAGTGGACTCGGGAGCTTCTGGGTGGATTGTCCTGACTCTGTTCCCACTGGGCTGAGCTTCATGCCTGACCCGTCCCCTAACGGACAGATCCCATCCAGCAGGTGCACCTCCCCCAGTCCCCACCGATCTGTAGCCATTGTTAGGTCTGAATCCAGACTCTGAAAGGACACACTTCCTCACTCAGCAAGCAGTCCCCCTCCCCCATCAGTGGTCGGGCAGCAGCAGCTGGGCCGTCTTCCCTGTCTGCCTTGACTCTTCCTCACGGAGAAGCTTTTGACTCACACTGCGTTTCTAAGGTCTGCAGCCTTCCTCCAGAGCGCTCTCGGTACCTCCTTTATACCTAGCTGCTACGATTGCACGCTAACTGGTGGCGGTGGTAGCCACGCCAGCTGCCACTTCCTGAGCACTGCCTGGGTGCCAGGCACTGGCCCCAGTGCTACCCATGATGTATCTCACTCACTCCTCACAGTGAGTGGATATTATTATTTATTATTCCCCATTTTATTGATGAGGAAACGGAACTTCAGAAGCGCTTGGCGGCTCATTGGTGAGTATTAATAGCAGAGCAGGGATGGATTCGAACTCCAGTCCGTCTGGCCCCGGAGGCTGTGTGCTCCTCACCTCACTCCTTGACTGCCTTTGGAAGGCCAGCCAGCAGGGCCTGGGGCTTCTGGGGCAGAGGCCCAGACAGGAGGCCGGGAAGGAAAGCCCTGTTTGGGTGGGTGGAGAGAATGGGGTCCAGCGCCCGCCCGTGGGGGGCCTGGGAATAATGTGGGCAGCGTCTTCACTTTGTGTCCAGCCCTGTGGCCACTAACCCCACGTGGCTATTTAGATGAACTGAAATTAAATACAATTACTGATTGGGTTCCTCAGTCAGGCTGGCCCCATTTCCGTGCCGTCATCAATCATCCCGCACTGAATGCCAGTGGCCTCCCCAGCTTGGGGTAGAACTTGGAGTCCGAAATGTTCAGGAATCTTCTCCCCAGTGCTCTTCATGGCCTCAGAGCACTGAGGCCCGGCAGGGGCAAGGGGGGAAGGGGCGGTGTGGGAAAGGTAGGAGCCCTACCCTCAGAGCTGCCGCTGCAGCCCCCACGCAAGCATCAGAAGCTGCAGTTAGCAGGTGGCAGCCGCCGCTTAGCCCCGCCGGCCCCCTCCTCCGGAGCTGGGCAGCTCACAGCAACGTCCCTCTTTTTCCTGCAAGAAGAGATCAGAAACAGCGGCATTCAGGCTGCGCCTGGCTCTCTCCTCTCTCGGCATGAAGTCTGTGCCCAGCCCTGCCAGGCTCGACTTCCAATTAGGGAAGTGAGGCTGCGGCCACAGAGGGGCCGGCGCCCAGCCAGCAGCCCACCTGGCCCCCTCCCCAACAATCAGGGCCTAATTGTCACAGGGGCTTGCTCCACAGAGCTCCCCTTTCCGCAGGCCCAGCTGCCGCTCCTCGGGAAGGGCTCCGCCCTTTGTCCCAGCGAGTTCAAAACCATCTGGACAGAAGGTGGCAGCCCTATGTTCACAGCATTCTGGACTCTCTCCCTGCCCCGGGCAGCTGCTGGGAGACAATGCTCCCCAACTGGTGCTGGGCTGGGGCTGCCTCCTCTGAGGGCTGAGCTGCAGTGCGTGAGTTCAGACAGGATGGTGAGTACCCTTAGGCCTGTGCCTTGGGATATTCTATCTGGAGATGGAGGATGGCAGCTGAGGAAGGGAGACAAGGCCTGAGGTGACAGTGGAGGTGGCGGCAGGGGGATGTGGCTCAGGCTGGGCCTGGCAGGAGTTTTTCCTCCCCAGCCACCTTGTCCCTGATCCCTGAGAAAAGGCAGGGAGGGCGGTGGGGACACAGTTACGTGCTCATTTTGGCACCTCACTCTACAGTTTACAAAGTGCCTCTTCTCAGTTTATTCCCACGGCTGTGGGAAGCAAGCGGGTCAGGACTGTCATTCCCATTCTGCAGAAGGGGGAAGCTGAGGCCCACAGAGGTCACCCTGGGTCAGAGTTGCGCTGCGATCCATGGCTGCCAACACAAACGGCAGACCTTCAGTTCCCTTGGGGAATGTCATTTACTGCAACAGTAGCCACGTTCTCCTAATGGCCTGAATTTGGGACCGTGGCTGATGTTTTATTTGGAGTTTTAGGGAACGTGGCACAGATGACAGTTCAAAGAGCTCTAGACAACCTTGAATCTGCTCCAGAGGAATTCAGTCCAGGCGGCAAGAATAAGGAGGAGCTCTAGAGGCCGGCCCCTCTCAGACAACAAAACAGCCGGGAAGGGAGGGTTTCGGACGTGGATTAACATATGGAGAGGAATTTCATTTGGGACAGTTCATTTCTCAGTAAGAACTTAATGATGGGAGAAGGAAGCGAGGGTCATACTTGGGATTTTTCTGTTGCTTAGGTCTCTGTGGCCCACGCTCCTGGCCGGCCTCATGTGCCCTGCGGTTGAACTAGCTGGAACTGTGGGGCTGGTTATAACCGAGGGTGGGAACTGGCAGGGAGGCTCGAGTGTCTAGGCCGGCCCTGGGTTAATCAATTCACATCCTGTTCTAACCTATTCAGAGGCTTCCGGGGGACCCCGGCTCTCTAGCAGGTGCTGATGGAGGGGCCTTAGCTAACTAGGAATGGATTACACTGATGGACCACTGCTCGTCCCTCCTTTGCCCTGGTAGGCAGCCATGCCCCCACTGGGCAGACCAGAAAGACAAGAGAGAACAAAAACGGGGTGACCGTTGGGAAGGAGGTTCTTAACCCCCCCACCCCCTTCCTATGCCAGACCTTCCTCAGACCATTGTCCTCCCAGCTCCTGCCAAAGAGGGCTTTGCTGACCCGCTTGGTCAGAACCTAAGACGTCACTGGGCTGTGGTCACCGCCTTAGTGGGCCACAGTTTAGGCACTCTGCTGACCCAGGCAGGGCATGAGCCCTGAGTCCTGTGGCCACCTCTCCTCTGTCCATCCCTTCTGGTTCCATGTTCTGGGAGGAGTGCCAGACTCAGAACCTCTCCTGGGACTTCTTTCTCTGTCCGCAGGCCCTCCGGAGGGGCTGGTGCCACATTTCGGTTTGGGGAAGTGATGAGCCCCACTGAAGCCCTTGAGCTGATGGTCCAAGTTCCATGTGCCCCAGTCCAGCTGCTCAGAACACTGTGCTGGGGTGTCAGGCATCGCAGCGCTATCAGTAAAGCAGGGCTCTGAGCTCCAGCCTGCCGGTGCTCCCTCAGGAGGCAGGGAAGGGAGGTTACGCAGGGTAGGACACAGGCATTCCTGGGTCCCTGGCAGAAATCATCTCCAATGCAAAACACTGCAACCTCACCCTCAACCTAGAAGGATTATTAACATATTAATTAATATTTTAAAACTCATTATGCCTTGATGATGGCTTCCTTAAGCTGCTTTTATATTAATTGCAGCCACCCAGGAGCAATAACCATACTTATGTGGCAAAACGGAGTCATTCTCCTTAATTACAGAGGAGGTTTTACAGGCAGGCTGCGCAGCCCGCCAGCAGTCCGAGGGTTGATGTGATGTCCTCTCTTTAGATTTTCTCATCAATGGGATGCTGTGATGGTTAGAAAGTTGTTTACTGTATTGAGATGAAACCTTACAGTCAGCACCCTACTTTCCTCTCTTTATGCCGGACTGGAGCACCTGGTCTCTCCAGGCACCTGGCCCTGGAAAGACCTGTCCTGAGACTGTGGACGGCTGGGGTGGGTTGCGGGGGGCTCTAACACCCACCCTACGTGTTGGGGATGCAGTGACAGACAGCCACAGGCTGAGGTCCAGGGTCTGGAAACCCTTCTCCTCTGAGCCCTGGGCTGAGACCCTAGTGCTCCGTCCATGGTTAACATCAGTCTTCTGGGTGGGCTGTGCCTTCAACCGTTTCAGTTTTCTGCGGGTGCTCCTGCCAAGCTCTGGCCATGGCATTCCTCCTCCCTGTTACCCTCAGGTTCTTCCTGAACCACTTTTCCCCATGCCCACCTCTGCAATGGGTCACGCTGCCACTGCCACGAGCTTTGCCCACTGCTTGTGGGGTCCTGTGACAGCAGTAGGGGCAGCTCACATTCAGTGTGCTGACACGGCGGCAGATGGTGACGGTGACAGGAGAGGCCACAGCAGGCCCTGCTGTCCTCCTCCAGCCTGTGCGGGCAGGGCCCTGAGCGCCCGGAGAATTTTAGGATTTCTCTTGCCTTCCAAAGCGGCTGAAGGCACAGCTCGACAGGGAGCCTGCTGCCATTTACCTTACCTGTCTCCTTCAGGCTCCAAGGTGACTGCTGGAGCAGTGTGCCTGTCAGTGTCTGAAAATAATCACAGACCCAGGCCACCCCTTCTGAGTCCTGGCCCCGAGGAAGCCCACCGGGGCAGGGACAGAGTCAAATGGTGTTGAGAGATGGAATCAGCTTACTGTGCTTTAGAAATTACGGTGAAGTGACAGGCAGGGAAATTGGAGAATCCCTCCCGCGATGCTGATAACACCAGAGCTCATCCATCACCCACGCAGGGATGGCCAGAACCATTCAGGGCTCTGGCTGCTCTCAGGGGCCCCCTTGGGCGGGGCTGGCAGAGGCCGGCAGCCCAGGTGCCCAGCATGGTCTTTCTGAATTAATGAAGCCATGGCGCTGGACAAGTCCAGGCCAAGGCGAGCGTGGAGCCGAGCCAGGACCACGGTCACAGAGCCACAGATGATGTTAAAGGTGAGGGCAGCGTGAGAGGGAGCTCTGGCTGGGTGGGGGTCAGCCGGGGTAGTTGAGGTAAGGCTGGATTCAGGTAAGGGGGCGAGTGCGGCTTCCATCTGAGTTTAGGATCAGGGAATTGAACTGGAGTCTGGTTTGGGGGGAGTATCCTGTCCTGGATGAGGGTACGCTTGGCTTTCCCATCTGTAAAATGGGAATCGTGTCCTGCAGGTCAGCTCCGATGTGGGCCGAGGCGTGTGAGCTGCACGCACACGCGGGCGCTCGTAAGCAGCTCTCTTACCTGCGCGTGCTCGCAGCCCCCGTGCCTGCAGCCCCCGTGCCCGCAGCCCCCGTGCCCGCAGCCCCGTGCCCGCAGCCCCCGTGCCCGCAGCCCCCGTGCTCGCAGCCCCGTGCCCGCAGCCCCGTGCCCGCAGCCCCGTGCTCACAGCCCCGTGCCCACAGCCCCCGTGCCCGCAGCCCCGTGCCCGCAGCCCCGTGCTCACAGCCCCGTGCTCGCAGCCCCCGTGCCCACAGCCCCCGTGCCCGCAGCCCCCGTGCTCGCAGCCCCCGTGCTCACAGCCCCCGTGCCTGCAGCCCCCGTGCTCGCAGCCCCCGTGCCCACAGCCCCCGTGCCCGCAGCCCCCGTGCTCGCAGCCCCCGTGCTCACAGCCCCGCCATGCTCGCAGCCCCGTGCCCGCAGCCCCGTGCCCGCAGCCCCCGTGCCCGCAGCCCCCGTGCTCACAGCCCCGTGCCCGCAGCCCCGTGCTCGCAGCCCCCGTGCCCGCAGCCCCCTGCCCGCAGCCCCCGTGCTGGCAGCCCCCGTGCTCGCAGCCCCGCCATGCTCGCAGCCCCGTGCCCGCAGCCCCGTGCGCGCAGCCCCCGTGCCCGCAGCCCCCGTGCTCGCAGCCCCTGTGCCCGCAGGCCCCGTGCTCGCAGCCCCCGTGCCCGCAGCCCCCGTGCTCGCAGCCCCCGTGCTCACAGCCCCGCCATGCTCGCAGCCCCGTGCCCGCAGCCCCCGTGCTCACAGCCCCCGTGCCCGCAGCCCCCGTGCTCGCAGCCCCCGTGCTCACAGCCCCGCCATGCTCGCAGCCCCCGTGCCCGCAGCCCCCGTGCCCGCAGCCCCCGTGCTCGCAGCTCCATGCAGCTCGTGTTGTCTCGGGGGCCTGGGCAGCAGCCCCTCAGGTGAGGATGTGCAAGTGGGTTATCGAGGAGGTGCTCCTGGGACAAGCCTGTGAGGAGTAGGACTGGGCTGTGGGCTGGGAAGGGAAAAGCCAAACTGGTGTGTTAGAGGATGCGGGGAAGATTTCAGACAATTTCAGATCCCCAGACTGGGGAACTGTGCAACGAAATACAGTGTCCTGGTCGTCCTGACCCGGGGCAAGGGAGCTGGGCTTTCATACCTGTTGGTCTTTGGCCAAGGCCCATGTGAGGGTTCCTTTTAACTGTCAGCTTGACTGGGACACGGATGCCCAGAGAGCTGGTAAAATGTGATTTTTGAATGTCTGAGTGAAGACAGTCACATTGTTTAATCCACTGAGGGCCTGAAGAGAACGAAAAGGCAGAGGAAGGGTGAATTTTCTCTCTTGCTCGAGCTGGAACATCCATCTTCTCTGGTGTCCTGGTTCTCGGGCCTTCAGACTCAGAGTAGGACTTACTATTGGCACCCCTCCCCAGGCCTTTGGACTCACTGGGACTTAGACCATCAACTCCCATGTTTCTTCTCAGGCCTCTGGACTTGGACTGAGTTACACCACTGGCTGTCCTGGGGCTCCAGTTTGCAGATGGCAGATCGTGGGACTTCTCAGCCTCATAACTGTGTGAGCCAATTCCTAGAATAAATATTCTATTCTATTCTATTCTATTCTATTCTATTCTATTCTATTCTATTCTATTCTCTCAGTTTCTCTGGAGAACCCTGACTAACAGCCACCCAGGGATGTGGCTCCGGACACCTGGCTCAGCAGTTCTGGGGACGTCACTGGAGAGTTGCATGTGAGGTGGTCAGAGGCATGAGCTCACCAAGACCAGGGAGGAGCTGGCAGAAATGGCAAAGGGCATGAGATGGGACCTGGGCAGAGCACCCTCCGTACTTCTACAATGATCCTGGACTTGGGGCACCGCATGAGGCCTGGGGTGGCTCAGAGGCAGCCAGCTTGCGATGGAGCAAGAACTAGCTAGCTCCACACTGGACGGACCCAGATTCTGGGGCTGGAAGACACAAAGGGTCCTCCAAGAAGGGGAAATGGAAAAATAACAATATTGATAGTAGCTAACAGTTACGTACCAGGCACTGTTTTAGGGGCTTTATATAATTTTATACAATAATCCTGGGAGAGAGCGGCTATCGCTGTCACCAGTTTACAGATGAGAAAAATGAGGCTTGGCAAAGTCAACCGGCATGCCCAAGGTTACATGACTAGATGTGGAAATGACCAGCAGGGTTAGCCAGAGGACAGAGGGAGTCAGCAAGGGGACTCCGGAGAGCTCCTCGCAGAGCGGGTGCTCCGGGCTGGTGGCGGGTGCTGGCCTGGACTGCACTCCGTCGGGGACACTAGGATGCTGGGTTAGGTGACTTGCTCAAAGTTATACACACCTGGTAGAATTCAAACCAAAGTTAAAGGGATGACTCCCCCCCCTCCTTTTTTCCATTTTTATTGAGATATAATTGACAAGCAGCACTGTATCAATTTAAGGTGTACAGCATAATGGTTTGACTTACATATATTATGAGATGATTAACACAGTAAGTTTAGTTAACAGCCATCATCTCATATAGATACACACACAGACACACACACACACACCGACACACTCACACACACACACACACACACACACACTTTTTCCTTGTGATGAGAATTCGTAGGATTCGCTTTCCTGACTTTCATATGTACCAGTCAGCAGGATTACTGTAGTCTCATGTTGCACATTATAAGGGATGATATTTTTAAAACATGGAGTCACATGGTTTTCTTTTCTTCAGTTTCTCCCAACACCGCCAGCCTCCGTTCGGGGAGAGCCACCGCTGTCTCGGGAGGCGTGGGCTTATTGAAGCAGGAATGCAGAGTGAGCGTCAGACTCACATGCCAACCCCCCACCCCCAGGACTGTGTCCCGGAGACGTGGACACATCACAGAGCAGACGTGGTTGAGAGAGAAGAGGTTTTCTAAGTTCCTAAAGCTTCACTGACGGAACTGAGTCAAGCCTGGTGGACTTGGACCTTTGAGCTTTCCTCTAAGCCACAGCATAAAGGAAGAGGGAGGATGTTACATGAAGGAGGTTTCCCTTGACAGGCAGAGGAAGTAGAGGGGTTGATGCCACGAGTGGGGAGCAGGAAGAGAGGCAGGGACCAGCCCTCACAGCCCTGGCTGCTTCCTGCTGTGAGAGCACAGGGGAAGTGGGGCCAGGCACCCCAAAGGGTTTGGGGGCCTTCCAGTGAGGAGGGCTAGAATGGGAACAAGGCCACCTCCTTAGTGAGGCTCCGAGCTCTGCAGGCCCAGGACAGGATGGCACGGTGCAGGCGGTGGTTAGAAATGGCAGAGGGAGGCGTCTAGGTGGCTGAGCCACAGGGCAGCCTCACAGACCTCCCGCACCCTGGCACAGTGGGGAGAAGACACGTCTGGGCTCCAGGTCTGCAGAGGGGGTGCTGGGGAGGGTGATGGCAGAGTCCGTCGGGTTTGCGGTCAGGCAGGGACTAGAGGTCACAGACCCAGGGTCTTGTTCTGGTGGCCATCGGTGCTGTTTGTCAGGTGTCCGGTTTCTCTGCCCTCCTGGCATGGGCAGGACTGAGCTTCCAGTGGGGCCATATGATTCGTTCTGGTCAAAGCCTCATGAGTAGAAGTGACATGTGCCACTTCCGGGACGGAGCACTTAACTGCTGAAGCGCAACCTTCCGTAGCATCTCCTCCCTCTGCTGTCGCAGTGTCCCGGGTGCCGCTGCTCTGCGCCTGGGTCCCAGGGAGGACAGCAGTGACTGGGCAGAGCCCACGCTGATGTGTGATGGATGGGTAACATGCATGAGATTTGGGGAGTTTGTTGTCACAACTTAACCTAGCTTACTCCGGCTGATCCAGACTTCATAAACAGAGGCCGGCACAGGGCCCAAGGACCCCGCACCCAGGGGACACCAGGAGCCAGTCCAGTCAGGCTGCCTGCGACCAGTGAGAGCCCAGCGGGCAGCAGGTGGGCCCAATGCCTTTCCCTCGCCACCATGAGTGGTGCGACCTGCCCCCGTAGCCAGCTGCCATCTGAGGAAGAGGGAAGTGGAATGAAGATACATGAAAAGAGGAGAGAAATCGTCCTGATAGCTGGAATTTTGAAAGACTGAGTACTTATGCAAAAGATGTTGGCTGAACCTGAAAGAGACTGTTTTAAACTGGAAAAGGCTGAGCTATCTTTAATTGGTAAGTTAAAGGATCTCCCTCACTTGCACAGTCGTCTGTGGGAATTCGAGTTCAAGAGCAAGAGGAGATGAATTATAGAAAATAAAGGTCTGTGATTTTTGCGCATCTGAATGTATAAAATTGTGCAGTTTTGTGCCCGCCCAACTCAGTCTGTCTGATACCAGAGCTTGGGCCTTACTCTCCCTTATTGCCCCCCGATAGCTCTTTCCCTAAAGTGCTGCCCCGTGGAGGAAGGGACTCCGAGTGCCATGTGCCCAGCTCAGAGTTGTGGCAGCAAGAAAGACAAGAGCTGGTAAGTCCTTTATTTTAGAAATGGAGACCAGGGACCAAATGAGCCTTGTCCTCGGGGTCATGGAGCCAGTGTGAGCTGAGGCGGAGCCTCAGGATGGAGGCAAGTTCCTTCCCTCACAGTCATCCCGCCTTCCTTTCTCTTTGCCTCAGTCTGAGAGCATCACACCGCCATCTGCCCCCAACGCCCATGCCACAGGCCTGGGTCATCCACGACTCCTCGTCCTCTGCCGTCAGTCACCACGCCCTCTGGCCTTGACCCTGAGCCAGGAGGCTTCTCCCAGCTCCCCTCCTTGCAGGGCCCCATGGGCTCACTGTGTCCCTCAACTGACACACGCTACCCTGTATGTGGCGCCCCGCGGCTCTCTCTCTAGGCTCCAGTGGCTGCTTCCTCCCCATCTTCTTTCCAGCCCGGGGCGGTAATAGTTCCCACCATCCCTAGCTTTAGGGTACACCACCTTCCTTTATAACTCTTCTTACCCCTGCTCACACCCGTGAAGACAGTTCATTCATTACACTCTTCTCATAGTGCTCAGTTTGAGGGGGCCATTTACTTTCTGCAGGGATGTGGCTGATAGAGCCCCCCGGAAGGATTTCTGTCAGGATGGAGCTAACGGGTACAAAGCACAGAGATCCAGCACCTGGGACACCGCTGTCACTCAATAACCGGAGCTGCAGTTAACTGACCCCTAAGTACTGCGGAAGCATCACGCATGTCCAGCCCCTCTGCCGTTTTCCTAAGGGGGTCGCTGTTGTCTTTGTCCTGACCATGTGAGTGATCTCCTCGGTTCCCCTGCCTCCAGTCACCCCTCTCTTCTCCTGCCAGGGTTACCCTGCCAAAGCCCGCCTCTCACCGCCATGCTCACGTGTGAACCTGTTAGCAGGCCGCTGGAGGCCCAGCAGCTCAGCCTGGCCCACGGGCCCTTCCTGACCCTCCCTGTGATCACACACGCAGGACCCCTCCGGGTGGGGACTGTGTCCTCTGCCTGTGCTCTCAAACCTCGTGTTCTGAGTGCGTTTTCTTGGCTGTCTCTCTCGCTAGACTGTCACGAAGATCGGTGTCCTGTCTGTGAGCAGAGCCCGACCCCCAGGAAGTCCTCCAAGCCTATCTGGAGGAGGAAGGGACAGCAAGTCTAACGGCACGTTCTCCGTGCCAGGCCCTGGGCACGCTGTCTTCCGTTTGCTTAAGAGTGGCCGGCCTTGAATAGCACTAACGTAGACACGGTAGTTTACGACTGTTAGCCAGAACTTTCCAAGTGGTGCTGAGATGGGAAGGTTGGGATTGTCAGCATTTGGAATGTGGGCTCCAGCAGGACAACGGATTTTAACTTGGACTCTGCAAGGCCTCTTAGGGAAGCTCTGGGCATGCCTGGAGGCCTGGCTCCAACCTCACCCTTCCCTGGGGCCCAACGTGGTACAAGTGGGAAATGGGGGCTTTGAAAGGGGGAGTCTCTGGACTGGCCCTTCTCCTGGGGACCCTGAGCAGGTTTGGGGACTGTTAGGTCCAATGTGGAGGTCTTTTCCAGGTAGCTTGAGACCCATGAGAGATGTTGTAAAAAGCCAGGTGTTGGGAGAGAGAAATGGAGGCTGAAGATGGTGCCTGAGGGAGGACCTGTACCTGACAGAAGGCTCCTAAGGACAGCTTGGCCCGGGGCGGCAGGGAGGCAGGGATCAGAGCCTTCCACCCCCAGGACCATCCGCCTCCTGGAGGATTTGACCCCGTCCTCGAGCAAAGGGGTCTACAATAATGCAGACATGGGCCCAGCACTTCTTCCCACACCCTAAGGAAAGGACTGTGACTGACACCAATGAGGGTCAGTAATGACTCAGATTCTGGAACCAGATTGTTTGGGTTTGAATATCAGCTCCGCTCCCTATTCGCTGTGTGACCCTGGGCACATTCCCTACCTGTCTGTGCTCAGTCTTCTCATCTGTGGCTGGGGCTGCTGTAGCGCTTACCACGGACAATGTACGGGTGGCAGGAACGCATGATGTGAAGCGCTCAGGCGGCAGGCACATGGTAAGTGCTACAGCAGGGTTTGCTGGCTGGTTTTGTTTTTTTTAATTTATTGATTGATTTGAGAGAGAGAGAGAGAGAGAAACATCAATTTGATTTGTTTTCCACTATTTGTGCATTCATTGGTTGATTCTTGTATGTGCTCTGACCGGGAGCTGAAGAGAGGAAGAAAGGGTAGGAATAGGCCTCAGGGAAGGAGCAACGCCCTGGGGCTTTGGAGGATGAATACAATCTCCCCTGGAGGAGGATGGAGTGGCAAGACATTCAAAGCGAGGGCACAGCCTGAGTTCTAACTAGCTTGCCCTTTGCGGGGAAGGTAAGGCTGGGAAGTGATGGGGCCTAGGGAGGGAGAGGGGATGTGGTGGGAGCTGACGCCAGGCTAGGGGTGGGTTCTGCCCCTGGGGTGCTAAGAAGTCACCAGGAGGCTGTCACCAGTGTCAAGGTGTGGGCAGAACTGTGTTCTAGAATCAGTTTGGGCAGTGAAGAAGATGGGACCACTAGGTGGGGGGACTATAGTCTGGGGTGGGGTAGCAGGGAGGCCAGTAGGGACCACGTTAGGCCAAGCGTGGATTTGGGGCATTGAGGTTCACTCTGCATAGAAGAAGGGGCTTTGTTCTTCAAGGAAGCCAAGTTGGAATCCCTTTGTAAACCAACCCCTTCATTTCTCTCCTGAAAAAGACCCCAGTTTTTATAAATTGTGTTTGCTTAGAGGGAAGCCATCAGAGACCAGCCTGTTTCCAGGCTGTTGGAGGTGCTCATTTGCATATGGATATGCTATTTATAAACGCATTTCTATTCATTAAAGCAAGTTCCCCAAGGCCCTCAGCTGCTCAACAAGGTGCGGCTGTGCGCGTGTGCCCTCCCTGTGACCCCCGCTCTGCTCAACCTCACTAGGGCACCAAGAAGGTTGTGGGTCCAGGTCAGGGGCCAGCAGGACCCGGAGAGCCCAGTGAGGACTGTCCTGGCAGAGGGGTGGTGCGGGCAGGCTGGCAAGGTCAAGAGGAGACAGGGAGAGAGTTTTGGGCTCCAGGGCTGCACTGGGCTCCGGTGACGCCTAGGGGTGGCTGGGGAAGTGTTAGCCTTCTGTGCCCAGCCACAGTGACCATCAGGCCCAACCCTTGCAGCTGCTTCTGTAGAGACAGTCTAGGCTGGTCCTGGTGGTCTTGCCCTGATCAGCCGAGGAGGCTCCCCGCCAGCCACAGCGGGGAGCCCGCATGCTGTGCCAGGGCCATCGGTCCCCTCTCACGGCCCTCCGTCCTCTCAGCGCACATCTTTCTAATGGGATTAGGCGTCACAGGGGTCAGGGAACAATTTATTATTCTGCTGGCTAGAGCCAAGTTCCCCTTTGAAAAATGGTTACTCCTGGAGTCGGCAATTACTTCAAAATAAATTTACCAAAGACAAATTGTGCCTCTTGGGTCAGTAAACGACTTGCCTGTTTGGGGCTGAGGAGACAAGGTGTTTATTAAGGACCGCCTTCGTTTCCTGTGCAGGTTTTTCAGTTTGAATAATTGTCCAATTAAATATAATTTGGGAGTCAGTGCTAACCCAGTGCCTGGATTACAGGAGGAGGAATCACTCGGAGGCGTGCATTAATAAATCCCCGGGAGCCCCATGGCTCCCCAGGCCCCTCCTTTGGTTTAATTTTGAGAAATTTTTTTGTCTTCCCATGGCCTATATGCCCCCCTTTTGGAAATGAGCTTCTTTCCCCCAGAGAATTCCTGGGCCTCCCTCCCTTTCATCTGTCCGTCTGCTCCTCTCCAGCCGGCAGATGCTTGGAGTTTCTCCGCGGGACCAGCGGCTGCTGCTGG
Source organism: Tadarida brasiliensis (assembly GCA_030848825.1). Lineage (NCBI taxonomy): Eukaryota > Metazoa > Chordata > Mammalia > Chiroptera > Molossidae > Tadarida > Tadarida brasiliensis. The sequence continues at coordinate 43,348,594 of CM061268.1, forward strand.
GCTGACAGCCCATCCTTTACGGGCTGCTCTTCTTTCACTCATCCAGCATTCATTCAACAAACACCTACGAAAGAGTACTCTAGGCCAGCCCCTGGGCTGGAATAGGAGAAAAACCAGGCACAGCTCTGGCCCTCAAAGATGACAGCCCACTGCGAGGCGGGGACACAAACAGGCCGGGGTGGTGCAATGTGGTTCGTGCTGTGTGAGGGACAGCCCCGGGGGCCCTAGCGCAGAAACACCCCGAGGCACTCTGGTCAGAGGAGGCTTACCTGGAGAAGGTGATGGCCAAGTGAAGCCTAGAAGGACAAGAGGGAGACAGAGTAGGAAGGCTGAGGGCCCCTCAGGAAGGTGCGGACCCCCAGAAGCGGGAGAGCCCTGGGGGGACTGACGGGAGTGGTGAGGCGCAGGGGGGTGTGCTGGTGGGAGTTGGTCGGACACAGGACATGGCCGAGGCTGGGCTGTGGCGGTGCCTGGAGCCAAGTGAAGGGATGTGGAGTTGATCTGGGTTTAGAGGTGATGCAAGGCTGGGGCTAGGGGTCCAGCAGGGTCCCTAGGATTTTAGCAGATTTCAGGAGGCACTGTTTTCAAGGCTGAGCCTGCACTGTGCAGCCCTGAGAGTATCTTCTTCAACTTTGTGCCCTAGTCCGGGCCCTGGGGCGATGGAAGGTTTCCAAGAAAGAGAGGTACAGGACTAGATTATTCTTTTATAAAGATCGTCTGAGTGCTGAAACCCATCCCCCCAGCCCGACGCAGCCCCAGGTTTAGAGTTAGGGTCAGGGAGGCCCATTAGAAAGTGATTGCAAAGATCCCTGGGAGAGGAGAACACGTCAATCAAGGTGAGGGCAGGGAGAGGGGGTGGGGGGACTATATTCCGAGGCACAGCACAGGCAGACCAGACAGGCACGATTCACTGATTGGCCTCACTGAGGGAGTCCGCAGACTAAGGGAAAGAAACGGGCATCCTGGAGGCTGGAGGAGTGTGTTACTGTGGGCAAAGTTGCCACCTGCATGACCTCAAGATGAAATCTGGCGGAAATGGATACAAGGAGGCAGCCACACCCCTGCAGCTCAGCTCAAGGAGGAGGCTGACCGCCTGAAGGGTTGTATGGCCACTGGGGTAGGAGGTCTGGGCTGCACCTAGTGCCAGGGTCAGGGTCAATGAAAGTGCCGAGCTCGGGGCTGAGCTGGTGACCAGCATTCTGTTCAGCACATTAGAGCTGGAGAAGGAAAGATCACAGGATCATGGGCCCTGAGTCTGCAACCCTGGGCCACCACTCCCTTCCCCACCCCCTCCCTGCCACCATGGTGAATCAATCAGTGTTAAGTCCCCTTGGGGCTGAGGTCAGGTTTGGTGGCCTTTAGATTATCACAGCCTGGCCATCTAGCATTGTGGCTCATTTGGGGCCCAAGAACAAGGAGGAATGAAGTGATGACTTGAGGTGTCTCCCCTACTATTGCCCTTTGACCTGGGCAGGGCACTCCTGGGCCTGGCTCCATGGTCCGGTCCAGTGCAGCCCCAAATGAGAACCGACATGAGAAGGTCAGTCTAGCTGGTGGGCTGGCCCTGCCTGCAACCCCAGCACCTCCAGCTGCTGGTTCTGATTTTTTCCAGAAGGGACCAGAGGGGCTCTGACTGTCAGGCCTACAAAGGGGTCCTCAGGTTCTCTGGCTCACTCCTTCCATGTTGCAGATGGGGAAACTGAGGTCAGGAGGTAGAAAGAGTCCTTCAGGGGCACGAAGAGTAACTGGGAAAGCCAAGGCCAGCCCCAGGCTGCCGCTAGCCAACCAGGGTGGTTTGCACCGTGTCTTAGTCCATCGGCTGCTGTAAAAGGATCCCACAGACTGGGTGGCTCATGAAATACAGCGGTTTCTTTCTCACGGCTTTAGAGGCTGGAAGGTGAAGATCAGGGTGCCAACGTGCTCAGGTTCTGGTGGAAGTCCCCTTCCGTGCGGCAGACTGCCTGCCGACTTCGCGCTGTCCTCCCCGGGTGGAGGGGCAGGGGCTCTGTGCAGTCTCTCTTGTCTCAAGGCCCCACCTCCTAATACTGTCACGTGGGGAATTAGGATTTCCGCATACGAATTTTAGAGGGAAACAAAATTCAGACCACAGTGTACAATAATCATTATACCCACTCGCCCAGCCTGGGGTGTGGTGAGGGGGTGAGCCTCCCCACAGGAGGGTCCATCCTCTGGGAGTAGTTTGGGGAGGGCAGCAGAGGGCCCTGAGCATTTCTGTGGCACCATCCTGGCTAGCAGGATCTGGGGGGGTGAAAAGCCCTCGTCCAGGGGTCTGCCCCCGTAGGAGGAGACTGACAGGCTCCGAGACATGGTCGTGGGCTGAGAAGCCATCATCTTGAGGCCAAAGCTGGGCCAGGCAGTGTGCAGGCCTAGAGAAGGGTCTTTTTCTGGGAGCCTGAGGTGACTTTTGAGTAGAGAAGACGATGAAGTGAGGATCCAGCTTGGGCTTCTGTGTGGCGCCCTCTGGAGGCTGGGGATTGGATCACAGAAGGCAAACGTGTCTGGCCTGCATTGAACAGTCATTTATGGGGCAGCTCTATGTAGTGTATACAACATATGATACACTATATACTCCTCTAGGTACTGGTGGCACTATAGTGAACCAAAGGCGCAAACATCTCTGCTGCATGGAGTGTAGATTTCGGTGGGGAGACAACCAACACAAGCAAGTAAAACGTACAGTATGTCAGTGTGATAAGAGCTATGAGAAAAAATTAAGTAGGGGCAGGGGCTAGGGAGCACAGGGGGTGGGTGCAATTTTAAACAGGGTGGCCAGAAAAAGTATCCCTGAGAAGTTGATATTTGACTGGAGACTTAAAGTAGAGACAAGCCTCGAAAATGTCTGGGGAAAGAGCTTTCCAGGTGTGGGAACAGCCGTGCTAAGGCCCTGAGGTGGGAATGTATGTGACCTGTTCGGCAAGGAGGTCAGGGCTGGAATGGAGTGAGTCAAGGGTCCAGGGTTTGGGGCTGGGGGAGTCACAGAGGATGCGTGGTAGGAGACACAGAAAACAGGTGACGACAGAGGTGGGTGGGTGAGCTGGGTCTGTGGAGCTGTCCTCCCACCTGAGGAAGGGCTGGCTAGGCCCCGGGTGCCAGCTCCACAGTCCCAAAGCCTCCCTATAGGCTGCCGGTGCCCCCTAGTTCCCCGTGGAAAGCACAGGCTCCGCTGGGTCACGTGGGGAGGCACAGGGATGGTGAGCAGGGTGCCGCAGCCCCGTTATGCTGGGGCCCTTCCAGCTGCCACCCCCACTCTTCTTCAGCCCCACCGGGAAGGAAGGAGTGGGATTTGTCTGCCCATATTCACAGCGATGGAGGTGATCCAGGTTGAAAGAAAATCAATAAGATGTGTCCATTTATGTGGCACAAAGGAAGAAAGGTCTGCAGACAGAAATAGGCCGGGATTCACACGCAGGCGACTTAATAAGACTTTTCCCCAGTTTGAAGAGGACGGTAATTTAGATTTGCCTTTGAACGTCTCCTTTTTTGTGCCTCAATAACTCTCAGGATCAGCCTGCTTAGCAAGCCAGGGAAAGGAGATTGGCCGCCTTCTTAGAAGACAAGCCCGTTTGGGAAGGCCGCTTGCTCGGAGTTCAAACACCGGCCTTGAGAAAAGATGAAAGTGCGGCGTCAGCACATCCTCGGCCCATTGATCGTGATTGAGGCCTGGGCCTGGTGCATTTGGGCTGGAGCAGGACAATGAGAACAAGGCCGGGCTGCCAGGCGGCCTCCTCTGAGCCACGGTGATGCAGGAGATGCTCATTACCGGCACCGGGGCTTAGTGGCCAGGTGGGGGCAGGAGGCAGCCCAGCCGGCAGAGCGCAGGCCCCGTGGCCCTCGGGCCCCACAGGCTGCCACCCAACCTTGGCACAGGCCAGCTCCCATCTCAGGCTGTGGCTTCCTTGGCTTTTGGCAGGTAGGTCTCAGGCCACCTCTCTTGCCTAAGCTCAGCCCGTGGGCAGACTCAGTTCATCCCAAAGAGGTCTGGAGTGTCTGATGGAAAAGGGGAAGGGAAGTCCAGGCTCGCTGGGGCTCTGCTGAGGCAGGCACAGTGCTCGAGGCCGCTGAGGCTGGGCTCTGCTCATCTGGCAGGATGGGGGCAGGCAGGGCTGGGCTACCTGTTGTGCTGCCCTTCAGGAATAGCTGGGTTTTAGGAAGGTGGGTGGGTCCCAGCTGCAGAAAGAGGTCACTGAGCAGATTTTCTGCCCTCGTCCCAGACCCGACTCAAGTATCCCCTTTCCCATCTGCCCACGGTGCCCTGTGCTGTCCCCATCTGTAGGCCTTATCACATTGGACTGCCACGTCCCACCCGGCTGCAAACTCCTCAGAGTGAGGACTGCCCCCAGTGCACAACACGGTGCCTGGCACAGAGCAGGCACTACAAATGTCTGCCATTCTGCTGTGTCTTCTTTGACCTTCTCCCACAGCTGGCAGGGTGAGGGGGCAAGGCTGGGTGGAGCCCCCGCTTTCAGTGCGGTTTCTAATCTGCCCCAGGCCAGGCACGGGGAGGTTAGCAGCAGACCCAGCATGTGATGCCAGCCTCTCTCCCCAGCCCAGGGTCTGGCCCCTCCGGGTCCAGCAGGCCCATGGACTTCCTCCCAAAGCCTGGCTTGCCTCTGACCCTGAGCAAATCTCTAAGTCAGTCTGGGCTACTATAATGGAATGCCATAGACGGGTGACTTTTAAATAACAATGCATTTCTCAGAGTTCTGGAGGCTGGAAGTACAAGGGTGCGGCATGGCTGGGTGCTGGGGAGAGCCTTTCTCTGGGTTGCAGACTACCTACCGACTGCTCGTTGTGTCCTCACTGGCAGAGAGAGGAAGCAAGCGCTCTCGTGACTCTTAGAAGAGCACGAATCCCATTCATAAAGACTTCACCCTTAGGACCTCATCCAATCTTAATCTAATCCATCTGCCAAAGTCCCCACCTCTTAATACCACCGCGCTGGGGGGTAGGGTTTCAGCATATGAATCTGGGGGGACATTCAGTCCAGAACAGAGTCCACTGCCCTCCTCCCGGTCTCCTCCTCTGTAGACCCAGAGCGCTGGTCTGTGCCGTCGGTCACAGTAGCCACACGTGGCCCCGGAGCACTTGAAACGTGTCTCGTCTGAAATGAGACATGCTGTCAGTGTAAAACACACGCTAGATTCCTGACACTAACTCCCCAAAAAGAAAGTGGAATATCTCACTAATAATTTTATGTGGATCACCTGTTGAAATGATAATGTTTGGAGTTGTAGAAACCCAATAATAATACTGGGTTACATAAAATACATTATTAAAATTAATTTTTATACTAATCTTTTTAATGTGACTACTAGAAGCTTTCAAATTGCATATGTGGCTCATGTGTATGTCTACCTGATGAGACCGGTTTCCGCACAGGAACGTCTAAGAATCGAGTATGAGACTGTGGGTGTGAAAGTGCCTCGAACAGAGCCAGTTTTCACAGGGGTAACGCTGGCAGTCAGGAGAGGCCTGCCTTGGGAAGAGTTGGTGCCAAAAGCTGGGCCTTTTGGAAATCTCCAGGCTTTTCTATTACCAGGAAGCAGTGACCGTGGTCCTGGATGAGGTAATGCTCTCAGGGGGTCTGTCTCATTGGGTGTCACCGGTGAGCAAAGGAGGGAGCCTGCGGGCACTCCCTTCCTTCCCTCTCTGCAGTTGTGCCTTCCCTGTGCCATCCAACAGCTACCAGAACAGGTAACAGGACACCCCGGTCTTCATAAGAGCCCTGGGAGCCAGGCGGGACGTCAGGAAGGGGCGCGGGGTTCTCCCTTGTTCCCAGGCTCCTTTGGCCTCCCTACATGTCATGCTGTTCTTTCTGCTGGAAGGCCCTTTGTGCTTTTGCCCACCTGGTGACTTCCAGCTGAAGCTCATTGACACCAACCCAGAGAGCCCTCAGAGGGAGTTCTCTGACCCCTCTGTCGAATACTCACCGCCTCTGTACTGTGAGGGACCAGCACTCCCATCTGTGCTCTGGGGCCCCACGCAGGGCCAGGGGCAGAGCACGGGGACTTGGTGGAGGACAGTGTGAGCGAATGGACAGGATCTGGTTCCAGGTCAGCCTTGGAGTAAAGCAGAGAAGTAGGGGACTGGGCAGATGAGAGCAATGGTTTGAACTCAGAGTTGGTGCAGAAAAGCAATGTGTGTTAGAGGTGGAGGGGGAGACTGAGGGCCCAAGGAACTTCCATGACCCTGGCACTAGCCATCTTTGAAGTCTGAGGCCCTCCCTGCAGGGTTGACACCAAGCATTAGGAAGGTTGAGAACCACTGCAATAGAGCAAGTGGGGGATTTGGCCCAGGTGCCAAGAGGGACCCAGGAGGCCCTGCAGGCACATGAGTGACTTCATAAAAGAAGGGGCTATAGAGCCTGGGAGAGGGGAGCTTCCTGTCTGGAGATGGGGGGCTTCTCCTGGCCTGGGAACCTGGAATCTGGAAGAGGAGGGTCTCTTGAGCCAGGAAAATGCCAGGATGACTCTGGTCAGAGGGGGTTAGAGAGGCCGCCTGAGGTGGGCTGGGCTGGGCTGTGAGGTGGGGCAGGCCAGGGGGGGCTAGCCTGGGAGAACTAGTGTAGCAAAGGGAGGGGTCAGAACTGCGGTGGAGGGGTTCACTGGGCTCACTGGGTTCCAGGAGAGAGACTCCTGGGACTCCCGGGGTGGGTTCAGACCCTGCAGGGCTCCCAGAGGCAACCACGGCGCGGGCAGGTGTGTTGGTAAGGCTGGGGGCTCCCCACTCTGCCGCTGAGCTGTCCCAGGTAGCTGTGCACTGCTGTGCGCTCCCACAAGCCCCGTGCGCAGGCTGCACCACTTGGCCTCAGGCCGGCAGACCGAAGCCCACCTGGCGTCCAGACCAGTGGTTCTCAACCTGTGGGTCATGACCACTTTGAGGGTCGAACGACCCTTTCACAGGGGTAGCCTAAGACATAACAGTAGCAAAATTACAGTTATGAAGTAGCAACAAAAATAATTTTATGGTTGGGGGTCGCCACAACATGAGGAACTGTATTAAACAGTCGCGACATTAGGAAGGTTGAGAACCGCTGGTCCAGACTCTGGCTTTAGCTGATGGTCCGGTTACCACCACCCTCTCCAAGACCTAGACTTCTCATTTGCACAATATTTGGAGGCAGCTGCCACTTCCTGCCCATCCTGGAGGGCCCAGGCTACAGGCCAGCCTTTGCCCCTTTGTGGGTTCAGCACCTCAGCCAGCAGGGGCAGCACCCCAGAGCTCCTCAGGGTGGGCAGATGAAAGGTGCTGCCCCCTCCTCCTCCACCTCCTCCAGCCTCCTGGCCAGTCACTTCCCCTCTGCTCCTCTCCTCTGCAGAACTGTAAGAATTATTATTTTTTAAATCCTCATTGGAATGCTAATTTTGATTTTGAGTGTCTGTCATGGGCTCTTTGAAGTTTTTCAGACAAAATAAGTATCTCCTTAACAGAGGGGATTAGCGCCTGCTTGTTTAGAATCCTCTGACTGAGAGTGACAACCAATTTCAGAGTCTGTGCGGTTTAGGGAGGCTGCAGGAAGAGGGCTGCCTCCCTCCCCGGTGGTCAGCTTTCCATAAATGGCTTAATGGGGTTAGAGTTTAACCCCTCAAACAGGGATCAGAGCCCCCAGCTTGAAAGCCAATGAGCAGTGAGACAGATCTTGCTATTTAAATCCAGCAGAACTTGGTTAGAACTCTTTTATTCTCTTAAGTTTAAAGAAAACAAACCCACTTCTCTTGCAGAATGTAGGGTCTGCTCCAGCCAGCTGTGCCCAGCTTCCTCCCAAAATGCAGGCCTTTGCAGCACAGGTAATTCATGGCCCAGGCTCAGCCCAGGCTCGGATGCTCCTGGCTTTATGATTTCGTTCAATTCGGGAGTGCTAATGGGGCAATTTGTAAAGAAAGAAATATAATGAGTTATCACAAAGCTCAGCAAGGACTCGACAAACCGGGCACTTCCCATCCATCAAGCATCCCAGCGTGGTCGCAGACCAGCCGCGCCAGAAATCTTGCGGGGCTCCTGGGAACGCAGCCTTTCCTCTGCCAGGACACGCACAAGCCGAAGACACTGGAGCAGTTTCCGTCCCCTTTGCTCAGCCCCCCAGTCATGGTCCTTAAGGGCCAGATGGCTGGGAGTGACGGGGTAGGGTATGTGAAAATAAAAGGGGAGATAATTAAGGATTTATTTGCTGAAGCAAAATTACCATGCAGGCCATTTTTAAAAAGAACATTAATACCACGTGAGGGCCCGCGGAGCCCCAGGTGGGCTGCAACAGTTCCCCAGGACGCCCACTGGCTGCCCATGCCCCAGAGCTGTGGCTGGCTGTGGCTTGGTCTGTCACTAAGCTTAAGGCCATGAATGGTGTTGGGTAGCGCATTCATTCATTATGTAACATGAAGCCACTGTTCACTCAGCCTGGACCTGAGGATGGGCTGGGGGACCTCCTCTGCAGAGAACAGGTGAGTGACATGCTGTATCCATTCTGCTGAGATAACAGGCCGTGAACTTGAATCACAGACCCCTAGGAGGGCAGGAATTCTTCTGTTCTTTCCGATGTGCGAACCGAGGTCCAGAGAGGGGAAGTGAGCTGCCAGAGGACTCACATTGAGGCACTGGCAGCTTGTCGCTCTGTGTACACGATGGTCTAGGACAGACAGTGCCACTGAGGCGGCGTAGGGCAGTGGGAAGGGCTGGGTTTAGAGCTGTGCTCTCTCTCCTGCTCCTTCAACCTCTGGTGCCTGCACAGCTGGCCAGGAGCCCTGGGGTCTGCCCATCCGCTGCCTCGGGAAGCCCTTCCAGAGCTGCAGGCCATGGGGAGGCCCCATCGCCCGCAGATGGAATGGATAGAGCTCTGCTTCACCACAAACAGAATGATGTGATCCAGACTGGTCCTCAGTGAGGTTCTAGGTGGCCTTGTCCTGCCCACTCAGATCCTGCCTCTTTTCCTCCTATTATTGTGGGCAACCTGGAGATCCCTCAAGCCCAGGGGAAGTCAACCTGGAGCCTCAGAACAGGCAGGCCCTGCAGAGAGGGCCAGTCATCTTCCTCCTTTGGATGATAAATAGTAACAACTAGCACAGCTAGTGCTTACTGTGTGCCAGGCATAATTCTGAACGCTCTGCGTTAATTAACTCAGTCTTCTTAATAGCACTATGATGAGATGCTATTGTTATTACAGTCGGCCCTCGTTTATCGCGGTTAACCAGTTCCAGGCTCTACCGCGATAAATGCATTTCCGTGAAGTAGGATTCTTTATTTATATACAGTCGTCCCTCGCCACTTCGCGCTTCGACTTTCACGGCTTCACTCTATCGAAAGTCGAAGCGCGAAGTGGTGAGGGACGACTGTATTTCCATTTTGCATATTAGGAAACTGAGGCATTGAGAGGCTGAATAACTTTCTCAAGGTCACCCCGCTGGTAAATGACAGAGTGGGAGTTCAAACCCAGCCAACCTGGCTCCAAAGCGCTCTACTGGCCACCGGTGCCCGGAGTCCCGCAGAAGCCTCAGATCCAAACTTGGTACCCAACCTAGGGCCAGGCTGAGTGGCTAGAGGCTGAGGTTGTTTTGCATTGTGAAGGATGAGGCACAGGGAGAGGGCAGTGGAATCAGGGCATTGACTCAGGTTTGGGGAGACCCCAAAGAGCTTGGAGCTGACTCAATAAAAACACCTGCCATGTACCAGGCACTTCACCCATGGTACGTGACAAAAATCTCCTGGCAGCCCTGCAGGGTGGGAATTACTATCTTCATTTAACTGATGAATGTGATGAAACTCATAGAAGTTAAGTAACTTGTTCACAGTCATACAGCTCCCAAGGAGCAGAGTTTCAAGCCCAGGTCCATGGTGATGGCGCAGCGGAGAGGGGCAGGTGGGGATGCAGCAAAGGTGGGAAGGTAGGTGAGAACTCAGAACGAAGTACCAGGGGAGCGCTGATGGCCGTTCTGCAGCTCACTAGAGCTGGGTACGCCAGGAAGTCACACTTAGAGCCAGAGGGCACTGGGTCAGACTGGTACAAGACCCGATGAGGATTCTTAAGAGAGGCAGCGACCTTCCTATGTGAGAGTGCTCTACTGAGGCTGCAAGGACTGACCTCCCCAGCTCCTACGTCATCGCTCCCAGCTTCCTCTGGGGCAATGGGGAGTTGAACTGTGGTTAACTAGAAGGAGACTGCACCCCGTGGACCAAGGGGGAGGCTGAAGCCTCTTGCTCCACATCACCCCAGGTTTTCTAACCCCCTGGGGCTCCATCATTGCTTCAGCTCCCCCTGCCCCTCTCTCTCATGCCCTTTGGATCCCTGTACCCACTGGATCCCACTCCCTGTGTCCTCCGCTCCCACGTCCTGCAGCCCGTCCTGGGAGCGGAAGGGTTACGGCTTCTGCTGCTGAGTGGAGGCTGCTGTTCCTCAGTGTTAAGCAGCTTTAGTGTCTCCTACCCCAGCCCTGATTTAAAATTCATAAATGCTAATCCTTCATAATTTACGGTTTAAAAGCAGCCCCACTCACAGGCCCCGTGGCTATAGCTCTGTCAGAGTAATTATGCCGCCAAGCTGAAATTGGACTACTAACTGAGATATTAAACAGGGGGGGAAATCCTCGTGCTGGCAGCCGACCCAATTATTCCAAATAAGCAAACAGATTAGTGAGTAATTTTCCAGTTAAATTTGGTGATTGGTGCCAGAATTGTATGTTAAATATTCAGAAGTAAATAGATTAAAGATGAAATGTGCCCCCCCCTCCCTTTTTTCTGGGCTTAATTTACTGTGTATATTAAAACTTTTTCATGAGGAGAAAAAAAGTAAAAATGATAATTAAAAAATCCAAATAAACCCCTCTGGGCCTCCCAGTGCAGCTTGGCGGAGGCCAGAGCTGGGCACAGGCCCCACCAGCCTCCTTGACTTCTCAGCGCTCCTGGGTAGGGTCACCATGTCCCCCCAGACTCCAGCCATCCCCAGGGAAGGGGGTATATGGGATTCGGGGCATCTGAGCGGCTAGGGATCTCCTGGCCCTGGTGCACTGGGATTGTATTTCTTTACAAAGAGAAATCCCAAATCCATTAGTCCTAAAATCAGACAGTGCTGAGAAAACCTGGGCAGGCTGTGGCAGAGGGAGAGGCGATTCAGGGGCACAGGAGGCCCCAGGCTCCTCCGGGAGCTTGGTGCCCTCTGGTTCTTAGACCTCACTGCCTGAAGCTGGGTCCCTGGCCGGTTGCCACTGCCCTGCTGTCCTGGGGGGGGGGAGGTGCTGAGCTGTGGCACTCCCTCGCCCCCAGCACACACACCTGCTGGAGCCACCCCACCGCTTAGCCTCCTACACACCTTCCTGGCAATCTGAACACTCACTTCTCTGCCTCCTCCTTAGATTCTCCGCGTTGGCTCAGCCACAGCTGTATGTCTGCAAGGGAGGGGCCTCTGAGTCATCTACCTCAAAAAGCAAACGTAGAAATGGAGGCCCAGAGAGGGCAATGGATTGTCCCAAGGCACAGAAATGCATCTATTAGAACAGGACTCTTGGGCTGCTTAACCTGTGCTCTCTCTGCTGCCCCCTAGAGGACCCAGGCTTCTGGCACAGGCTCACCTGGGCAGGTGCAGAGCTGCTGCAGGATTAGGTAGAGAAGAACAGGGAAGGAACCCTTGTGCCAGGCCAGCTAGATCTCCAGTGAGGACAGAGGATGGAGGGGGAAAAGCCCATGGACCCTGCTTGGGACAGCCAGGCAGGAGGAGCTGGGAGAATGTGCCTGGGAGAAGGGTCTGTAGGTGGGAAGCGGGCAGGTAACCTGCAGACCCTGAAAGAAGAGGCCAGTCTTGGGACAAGGGCCTTCTGTCTAGTTCTAGCCCCACCCCTCCCCTCAGCATCCCAAGTCCAGGCCTGAGGCCAACCTTAGGCACAGTCTCCTCCGGGGCAGCCCCCCTACTTCCTCCTTTTCTCTCAGGGATCCCCTTCCATTAGCTTCCAACTCACAAAGCACTGAGAGGTTGAATGGAGAAGCTGGGGGATCACAGGGCCTGTGCCATCCTCTCCAGAGACCCCCCCTTCCCTGGTCCAGTCTGTCAGAGGAATCTCTGGGGCTCAGATCATGCTGGGACACTCTCTGTCTTCCTGGTTTGATGGCTCCTTTTCTCTCCTTCAGCCTCAGGGGCACACCTGAAGGCAGGGAGACTGGGGTGGGGGTAATCCAACCACCTCTTCCCAACAGAATACATTGAGGCTATAATCATAGGAAGGCTGGCCCAGGCCACCAGGACGGCAGCCCGTGTGGACACTGACTGGCAGGCAGGCCTCTGGGCCCATATCCGGTCAGAGGAGGAGGGTGTAGGGATAGAGAAAGGGCATGATCTTATTGGTCAGTGGGACCTGTCCAGCTCAGTTTTCTCTGACCCACTAGCTACTGGGTCAGACAGGGAAACTCATAATCCCCCCAAGAATCTTTTGCAACATACAAGCACCCCCATGTGGAATCCCCTAAGGGTTATTAACCAACCATCCAATGAAACTTGCTGCTCCTAGACCAATGATTTGCAATTTAAAATTTTTTATTTTTATTGAATTTATTGGGGTGACATTGGTTAATAAAATTATATAGGTTTTGAATGTACAATTCTATAATACATAATCTGTATATTGTATTGTGTGTTCACCACCCCAAGTCAAATCTCCTTTGGTCACTATTTATCCCCCCTTTACCTTCTTATTATACCTTCCCCCACCCCTTTTCCCTCTGGTAATCGCCATACTGTTGTCGGTCTATGAGGTTTTTTTATTATTAATCCCTTCACCTTTTTCACTCAGCCCTACAACCCCCTCCCCTCTGACAGCTGTCAGTCTGTTCTCTATCTATGAGTCTGTTTCTATTTTGTTTGTTAATTTTCTTCATTAGATTCCATATGTAAGGGAAATTATATAGTACTTGTCTTTCTCTGACTGGCTTACTTCACTTAGCATAATGCTCTCCAGGTCCATCCATGCTGTCGCAAATGGTAATATTTTCTTCTTTTTTTATGGCTGAGTAGTATTCCATTGTGTATATATACCACAGTCTTTTTATCCACTCATCTATTGGTGGGCACTTTGGCTGTTTTCAGGTCTTGGCTTTTATAAATAATGCTGCAATGAACATAGGGGTGCATATATTAATTCAAATTAGTGTTTCAGGTTTCTTCGGAAATATTGCCAGAAGTGTGAGCATTGAGTTATAGGCAGTTCCTTTTTTTTTTTTAATCCTCACTTGAGGATATTTTTCCATTTATCTACAGATAGAGAGAGAGGGAGAGAGAGAGAGAAACATCCATGTGAGAGAGACATATTGACTGGCTGCCTCCTGCACGACCCTGGCCAGGGCTGGGGACCAAGCCGCAACTGAGGTACGTGCCCTTGACTGGAATCGAACCTGTGACTCTTTGGTCCATGGGCTGACACTCTAACTGCTGAGCCAAACTGGCCAGGGCGACAGTTCCATTTTTAATTTTTTGAGGAAACTTGAAAATGTTTTCTATAGTGGCTGCATCTATTTGCAACCCCACCAACAGTGCAGGAGGGTTCTCTTTTCTCCACATCCTCACCAACACTTGTCGTTTGTTGATTTGTTGATCATAGTCATTCTGACAGGTGTGAGGTGATGTCTCCTTGTGGTTTTAATTTGCATTTCTCTGATGATTAGTAACATTGAGCATCTTTTCATATGTCTATTGGCCATCTGTATGTCCCCTTTGGAGAAGTGTTTATTCAGGATTTTGCTCATTTTTTAATTGGATTGCATTTTTTGTTGTTATTGTTTTTTGGTGTTGAGTTGTATAAGTTCTTTATAAATTTTGGATATTAACCTCTTATCAGATGTGTCATTGGTGAATATGTTCTTCCAATAGGTGGGTTGTCTTTTCATTTTATTGATGGTTTCCTTTGCTGTGCAAAAACTTTTTAGTTTAATGTAGTCCCATTTGTTTATATCTTTTTGGTTTGTTTGTTTCCCTTGCCTGAGGAGATATATCAGAAAAAATATTCCTACAAGAACTGGCCGAGATTTTACTGTCTAGATTTTCCTCTAGGATTTTTATGGTTTCAAGCCTAACATTTAAGTCTTTAGTCCATTTTGAGTTTATTACTGTGTGTGGTGTAAGAAGGTGATCTAGTTTCATTTTTTTGTGTGCAATTTGTCCAATTTTTTCAACACCATTTATCGAATAGACTATCTTTACCCCATTGTATGTTCTTGCCTCTTTTGTCAAATATCAATGGACCATAAAGACGTGGGTTTATTTCTGGGCTCTCTGTTCATTTCCATTGATTTATATGTCTGTTTTTATGCTAGAACCATGATGTTTTGATTATTGTGGCCTTGTAGTATAGTTTGATATCAGATAGTGTGATTCCTCCAACTTTGTTCTTAGGATTGCTGTGGCTATTTGGGGTCTTCTGCTGTTCCATATAAATTTTTGGAATATTTGTTCTAGATCTGTGAAATACATTGGTATTTCATAGGAATTGCATTGAATCTATAGATTGCTTTGGGTAATATGGACATTTTAATGATGTCAATTCTTCCTATCCATGAACATGGTATATACTTCCACTTATTTGTATATTCTTCAATTTCTTTCTTCAGTGTCTTATAATATTCCAAATACAGGTCTTTTATGTCCTTGGTTAAATGTATTCCTAGGTATTTTTTTGATGCAATTGTAAATGGGGTTGTTTTCTTAGTTTTCCTTTCTGATAGTTCATTATTGGTGTATAAAATTGCAACTTATTTCTGGATATTTATTTTGTATCCTGCTACTTCACTGCATTCATTTATCATTTCTAGTAGTTTTTTTGGTGAAATCTGTAGGGTTCTCTATATATAGTATCATGTCAACTGCTGCAATTTTTAAAAGTAGCTGAACCCTTTCCTCAAATGAAATCTTTTGTACAAACATGCCTATTATGCAAAGCAGATAACAACAGAGCTCAGATTAACTGTCTTAGGTTGCTACTCCCCTACCCCCACCCCTTCACATCCTGAGTCATCCCTGGGGGAACCCCTAGAATTCCCCCAGAGGGCAGCCACCCAGGCACCAGGAGGCAGAGCCTCTAGTTTGTGGTTCCTGGGTGCTCCCCTCTAAAAGGGTCCCCATCACTGGATACAGCCAATTGCACGAGGCTGCTATGCCTGGGGTAGTCAGGGCATGGGGACAGAGCCCAGTTCCTCCAGGTACTGCTGAGGACAGCTACTGTGCCAGGAGGGCTGTCCAGCCAGTGGTCAGCTGTGGCACCACTCTTTCTCAGAAAGTTCACAAGCTATTTCTTTCAGAGTTCCTTAGAAGGAGGGCTCAGCTAGGACTAGAGAGGGAGTGGGGCCTGGCCTCTTGGTCACGCCTGCAAGTAGAGGCCTTCCCTGGAGTCTTTCCTTTGGGCAACAAAGTCCTTCCTTCCAGACCTTCAGGAAGATGGAAGGAGGGGCCTGAATCATTATCTTCACATCCTCGGCTCCAGTCAGCATCTAGGGGATCCAAGTTGTGCAGACATCTCGTTTCTATCTAGAAAAAAAAAAAAGAAAGGAAGAAAAGCCTCCAATAAAAAAACAAAAACATTGACTGAGCACCTCCTGTGCATGGCCAGCGTGGGGAAATGATGGCGCTCCCCAACTGTCAGCCCTCCCGTTTCAGGTGTGCCCAGGTTTGCCGATGACCTCTAGTGACTGACAGAAAACACTCCCGCCTCCTTCCACAAGGGCCTGGCCAGACTGAGTTCTGGACTCTCCCCAGCCCTGGCAGTAAACTGAGCCACCTCCTGTTTCACACCTACAATCTTTTTCCTCACCAGGGTGTAGTTGCCATAGTAACCAGGCCCCTCCAGTTCTCCCTTCTCACTGGTCTGCTCTGATTTGGTATGAACATAATTTTGCATGAAAAATAATTTTGTATAAACTAACTTTAAACCTCCAGTAGTTTTAGCCTGGCTGGTGTGGCTCAGTGGATTGAGCATCGTCCCATGGACTGAGAGGTCCCAGTTTGATTTCCAGTCAGGGCACATGCCCGGGTTGTGGGCTCGATCCCCAGTGAGGGGCATGCAGGAGGCAGCCAATCAATTTTCTCTCTCACATCGATGTTTCTATCTCTCTCTCCAAAAAAAAAAATCAATAAAAACATATTTAAAAAACAAACAAAAATCCCTCCAGTAGTTTTTTAAACTGCTGCAGACTTAAGCCTTTCTAAAGAGAGCAAACTTTGTTTTCTGTGAGAATTAAAACAACAAATAACAACCAAATGAATGAGGACACAGGTTTTGAAGAGCTAGCAAGTGGCTACCGGAGCAGCTCCAGGGGTTTGGGGGCTGCAATGGGTTTATGTGCACAAAAGCCCCAGCCCTTTGCTGTGCAATTAAAGTGGGGTCAGGCGGGAGAGCCTGTGCGGTCAAGGTCAAGCCCCTTGCTAGACCGCTAGGAACTGCCGAGGACAGTGGGAAGCTCTGGCCATGTGGGTAGTTTTGCTTGTCAGAGAACTTACTCTGCCAGTCCCTGTGCTGAAGTACACAGAGGGGCATGCGTGCACACCCCCCCCCCATGCATGCTCATGCATACTCCAGCAGACACACCCACAAGAGCAAACACACACATGCACACATATACACACATGCACGCACCAGGAATCCTTCAAACACTTGGCCCGTGGGAATCAGGGCTCCAGGCTGCAGAGTGCTAGGGAACTGGCTCTCCAAGGGAGAAACAGGCCCTGATTTGTAGTGTTTACAAGTTTCCTTGTGGAAATTCTTCCACCATGGCAGATTTTAAGCTACTGACTTGCCAAATTCCTGAGTATCTCACAGTTGGCTCTTGTGGACTCCAGCAAACCACTATCTTCAGGCCCATGGTCTTCTATCCCAAGCCTGGTTGCTGTAGGACGGCCTGGCTGAGATGGTCTGAGAAGACGGAGTGAGGAAAGAGCTCGGCATGGAGCAGGTTAAATCTCAGGGAGGAGCCTTGCTGAGCCCCCAGTGAGTGGCAGAAGGATTATCCAAGCCCTGAGAGGCTTCAATTAACCCCAGGGGAGGAGCTACAGGCAGAGGCACTGTGGTGTATACTGAGGAATGACATTATCACAGCTACCCCAGGAAGCAGTGAGTTCCCTGTCACTAGAGGTATAGAAGAGGGACCACTCAGCAGGACATGAGGAGGGATTCACACCGTCTCCTCTGACTCCCTCCTCCAGAGCCTACATTCAGGCCTTTTGCGCCAATCACACCACAGAGAAATGAAAGCTTGGGTTGTTTTCGCTCCCCCTCTGTAACTAGGGAACCCAGTTCTCACTGGTGGGAGATGAGGTTGCCTGGGCCTGGCCTCATGTGACAGCAGGGACCACTCTATACTTTCAATGGCCCCCTGAGAGCCAGGCCCCTCCTCTGTTTTCCTGGCTTCTGTTTGTGCCCTTGTCAGGCCTGGTGGGAGGGGAGTGGGCACCCTTGTGATACAGCGGCTCAGCTCTGCCTGTCCTCATTTAGGAAGTGACCTTCTGGGTGATCCCAGGGGCCTGCCATTCTGTCGTCCCAAGAGGTGAGTTCTCAGCTGAGAGGCCCACAGAAGGTGTGTGTGTGTGTGGGGGGGGGGGGGGTGTTGATACATATAGAAGTATGTGCCTATGTGCAAGGAAACATGATTATATAAAATAGAAAAATAACAACATTCATCTTATTGAGCACTTATTTCTAACAAATAACCAGAAGAATACTGTAGTTATGAACACAGACCCTGGAGCCAGCCTACCAGGGCTCATAAGCCTGCTTCTTCCCATTACCAGCTGTGTGGTTTGGGGCAAGTTCTTCATCTCTCTGGGCCTCAGTTTCCTCAACTATAAAATGGACATGAAATAGGACCTATCTTACAAAACTGTGTTGAGAGCGGGATGAGTTGATACAGGCAAAGCACCGTGAACGGCGCCCGGCACAGAGTCGGTCCAAGTGTCGGTTACCATCGTTCTTCGTATTATTGTTCAAGAGCCCATTCACCGTCGAATACTCTGCTAAGCAAATTTTCGGATGTGTTCCATTTAATCCTCACAATACCGTGAAGCTGACATGTTACTGTCATTCCTGAACAGATGAGGAATCTGACGTTCAGAGAGGTTAAGTAACTTGCCCAAAGCCCCACAGGGATAAGCAGCGGAGCCAAACTCCCAACTCTTAATTCCTGGAGGCCCCTAGATGAAGGTCCTCGTAGCAACCTAAGCCATGGGCAGGCACAGTCATCTTTGTCAAACAAATCCACAGAAACTGAGCCCTAGAGACCCCCGCCACCCCAAATCTACAGTAAGCAACAAGGATACATCTGTCTCTTGGTCACCCCATGGTGGCCACCCGGCAAAGGTGAAGCCAGAACAAATGGTGGGAGGGTCAGGAAGGAGCTGCCCTGTTTTATTCCCCATGCACCGCCTCTGTCGTCCCTGTGCAGACTGAAAGGACCTCTGCCACTTGATAAACCAGGCAGGGGGAAGTTTGGGAGGGGACCCTGTCCCTGCAGGGTCTGCCTTGCGAGAGGCCCCCCCAGGCTCCTTGACTGTGGGACATGCCGCCTTGCCCTGTAGCGGAAGCTGTGGGGCGTGCACCTTCCACTGTCTCTGCCCCGACCCCCACCCCCCACCCGGGCGAGGGCGGCTGCAGAAGGGAGGCCCCCCTCTGCCACTGTAACTGGTCCTGCCTGGAGTGCCAGGAGGCAGCAGGGCACGTGGGCCCCCACCCAGGTCACCAGGGGTGAGAGCAGACCGAGCTCTCGCCGAGGCGGTGGTGGAGGCAGCACTGTGCTCCAAGTCTGCTCGGCCCTCCCCTTCTCTCTCCCAAGGCCAGTTCCTTTGACCTCCTTAATGCCTCCTGAATCGGGTTCCCCTTCTCCACCACCATCAGCGCCGTGATCCAGCCACCCTCAATGCTTACCTGGAGCCCTGGAAGCGTTTCCTGTCTCTGCTCCCCATCCCCCCGGCCAGAGAAACCTTTCTAAGACAAAAATCAAATCATGTCTTTGTGCTGCCTGGAACCTTCACTGGCTCCTCATTGCCACAAAGATAAGTACACAATCCTTACCAGACATTCCAGGCTCTTCAGGATCTCAGCCCTGCCCACGATTTCTTCTTCCTCTGCCTCCCCACTTCTGCAGCTCGGCCCCAGTCACCCTGCTCCTACTGCCCACTCTACCTACAGCAGCCACCGCTTCATGCCCGTCACACTGCGGTCAGACGATGGTCCGAAGTGTTGACTTTAAACACTAGTAGCCATGGGGCCGGGGCAGGGGAAGGGCCTCTGGTATATACCTCGTGTTTACTCAACACCAATTCAGGGAGCCTGCTTTGTTCCCAGCACTGGGCTAGGCACTGGGGATAGAGGCGAGAATCCAAGGGCTCTGCCCTGGAGGTGCTCACTGTTCCCTGCGGAGACAGAGAGGAAGACGGGCCAGTTCAGGATGGAGAAGAGCCACTGAAGACATTCAGTCAGAGTGATGGGGTCCTGATTCGCCTGAGACGCAGGGTGTCGCGTGCAGTGGAGAGCAGTTTGGGGAGGCCGGCCTGGAGCCACCGCAGTGATCTGCACAGGAGAGGAGGCCATGGGAATGGAAGGGTGTTCAGAAAGTGGACTGGGCAGGACTGGGACACTAAGTAGCTATGGGGCACGAGAGAAGTCGAGGATGGCTCCACGGTTTGCCTCTGGCAGTGAGGGGATGGTGGTGCCATTTGTGAAGTGAAAGCAGAGGGTAGGGCACAGACACGGGCCTCCCCTAGGTCCCTGGTTTTTATTGTTGGTGCTGTTTTCGCTAACAATGTGAGCACTACTAGAGCCAAGCAGGCGGCAAGTGCTTTACGTGCTTTATCTGATGGTATCCTCCCAATAAGCTCCTGAGGAGACAAGGTTATCCCCATTCTACAGATGGGGCTACTGAGGCTCAGGAAAGTTAAATAATGTGTCTGTGTTCACCTCATTGGCAAATAAGGGAGCCAGGATACCAGACCAGACCCGGCCAATGACTCTCTTGACAGCTGCATTCCATCGCCTCTGCAGATGGTACCCCCACCTGGGTATGCGAGGCTCTGTGGGGAGACACTGGCCTGTATCCAGGGCTATTCATTGCAATTTCTGACTTCATTCCCTGCTTCTTGCTCCTGGGGCGGGTTTGCTCTTTCTCTTCATGGCTCTGGATTCCTATAAAACAGGTCAAATGCTGGGGGGCCCACCTGGGTGTCTGGAGGCAGTACTGGCGAGGGTAGAGATCCAGAGCTGGGGCAGTGGTCTGACCTCTGCTCATACACCCTGGGACAGGCGGAGGCCAGGCACTTCATGGGGTTTGCCCAGGCTGGGTTGGGAGCTGGCCTCCATGGAGCAGAGAAGCAAGGAAGGCAGGGGGCGCCACAGACCCTGCGAGCCCTCCAGGGTGGAGGACGAGTCTATGAGGTTGTACCTGATGAGCTCCCCTGAGCAACCAAGCACTGGAAAATCAATACTGTTTTCCACTTTCAGTGCTGAGCAACTCCTTTTCATTATGTCTCACACTTCCTCTGTGCTGCTGGGAACTGAGATGGTTCTCTGGCCATGGTCCCAGACCTAATCTCTGCACTGGCCGACAAGCCCGGTGAACACACGTCCCTAGGACCCATGGTCCGTTTCACACTGCCTTGGGACCTAGGGCTTGTCATCTCGCTCTTACCTACACCCATCTCTGCCTCCCCTTCTTATACACACACACACACACACACACACACACACACACACACACCTCACAGACACACGCGCACACACTCACAGACACATGCACACACACGCACACCCAACCCTAACTCATCACTTACATTTCTCAGACAGTGGAATGTGTGGCCATATAAGCACCCGCTTTATCATTTTAACCCTTTGGGATGAAAATCTTATCTCCTCTGACATTTAAAAAATGTATCTTTATCTATTTTTATTAAAATAATAAATATTTATTATGCAAAGTTTGGCAACTATTGGCCATTATGAGGAGAAATGATCTCATTCGGGAGTCATTAATGAAGAAGAAAATGCACACAGGTGTGCATGCACATGGGCTCTGTCAGGATGTGCATTTATGTACCAAGAGGGAGGAGGGTGCTTGTCTCAGCTGACAGCATCTGTTCGGAGAAGGAGGGGGACTCTGTGATCAGTGTGCCCAGAACAGTGCCTGACATGCAGTATCTATTGAATTAATTTATGAGCGTGCTTCTGCATAAGCATGTAGCTCCTCATAGCCTCCACCCAGACCCTTGCCTACCTCCAGCTCACCTAAGAATCAGGAAGGAAACAGAGTCTCAAACCTCACATGTCCCAAACCTTACTGTGACGAAAGTTCTCACACTCTCAGCCTAAGTCTATTTCATCTTTCACAAATAATTCATAAGGTTTCGTTTTCTAGTCTTCATGCTCCAGAGTTGATGTCCTGGCCTTCAAGCTCACAGGAGACCAGGAACAGTACGAGGAAGTGAGGGTGGTATGGACAGACACCCCGATTACTTATAGACACCATGCGCACCCTCCTCCTGGGCTCAGGGACACGGCGCCAGGGCGTTCTGTGCAGGGACTAACAGCCACCCCTGCCTCAGAGAGCATCAATACATTACACTTCCAAACATAGCCGTGACCTTGGCCATCTCAAGCAGAAATCTTGTCTCCAGTGCTGTCTTTAAGAAGGCATAGGAGGCATATGGTATTCATTCATGTTTTCTTCTGTTCTTCAAAGTGGCTCCTTACCCTTGTCGTTCTGCACGCTGTGGCCTATGGCCTCACACTAAACTATTTCGAAGATGAGAGGAATGCACCTGTGTTGTCTCCAGTGGTTTAGGACAATTTGGAAAGCGCTGCGGTGGCTTCTGGCACCTCCCTGCCCCCTGTGCCCTCCACACCCGTGATTTAGCTCTTTCCCACCCACCCTCGCTCCCCAGTGGGGTGGATTCTGGTGCACCAGCAGCAGATCAGCCTCTGCAACAATGATTAATTGGCCCTCGCAGTTTAAGACTGTTATTTGCACACAGTTATGAAGTGTCACAATATGTCTCAAATGCAAGCGGCTTCCATTAGAAGCAGAACGGCAAAGCGGGAAGCGTCAAGCAATATTTCCTTAAAAGTTCATCGTAGGCAATGGGGTAGTGTGCGAAGCTAAACAAATCCAGGCAATAATGGAAATGTAGCATGAAATTACTTCTGTAAACAACAACCATTCATTATTTGAACATTTTTCATAAGCGAGCAGGCAGAGAGAGGGGCAGGAGCTGCTGGGAGGGGAGGGGGCTGCAGCAGGCAGGCAGGGCCCGCACACCCACTGGAGTTTCGGGCAGAGCTTTCTCTGGGCTCCCTGTGCCTATCTGTCTTCAGAAAAATGCCGAGGCGAGGCTCCTTTCTGCCCAGCGCCTGCCGTCGGGTTCCCTTTCTTCATTAAGTGGGATTGGCGCAGGCAGAGGGAATGTATGATTTAAGGAGGAAAGAGAGGCCCACTACTTAATGTTGATTTGGCGGAGTGTATAACCCCGGAGAGAAATGTAAATAGCAGCCTGCAATAACATGACAGCCCACTAATCATATTTACAAACGATATTAAATCTGTCTGCACGCAGGCCTGCCTGCGGATTGGCCCGGCCGTAATTGTCATTGTAACCAGCCTCGGCTTATGGGAGGATTTAACTGCAGTGATATAAGGTGAGTCGCGGGCTTATTATGACTTTATTATTACCCGGTTTATGTTTATTAAAACAATTTGTCATGCAGAGCAGGAATGGAGGAATGGGAGCATTAAATCGTGCCATACTCAACCTGGAAAGACGACTCGGGGATGAATGGCAGCAGGCCCCCAGCCTGGACTTGTTGCCTCTGGAGCTGGGGCCCATCAGCCCCAGGGCCTGGAGCCCTGGCCTGGCCAAGGAAGACCACTCTGCCCAAGCCTTAGGGCCGGCAGTACACAGCCGGAGTCTTTTCTATGGCTCTGACTGCCTTTCAAGTAGGAGTCAACTCAGGACAGCCGTGGGAAGGACAAGGGCCGGAGTTATTGTGGGGTGCTTGCAGGAGTGACCATCAGGGCCACACTTGGGGCTCCTCTGTCCACGGGAACAGAGCCAGGGCTGTGAAGGCTGTACCCAGACAGCCTGCAGAGACTCAGCACAAAAGGTCTTGGAAGAAGTTTAATAAAAGCGGCTTTATTTTCTCTGGGGTCCTTATTGGTTATTATCAAATTTATTTCATCCCTAATCTTTGTTCTTTGGCAAGGCAGAGAAGAGGGAGGGTGGGTGAGCCTGAGAGGAACAGGTCCACGCGACTAGTAAATAATATTCCCTTTCCCCAACCCAATTACCCAAGGAAGAGAGATGCCGGGAGGTGGAAGGGCCTGGGTAGCACTCCCGATGTAACAGATGTAACGGGCTGAAGCCTTGCGTGCAGACCTAAAAGTCACAGGTACCAGTTCTTGCTGCCGATCCCAGGAAAGGCCCACCTGCTGGGGATAGACACACCGAATGCACTACAGCTGGGTCTGTGACTGTCACAAAAGCCTCAGAAATGTGACCCTTGACCAGTGTGTCCTGGAGAGGAAAGAGCTCAACTGCGGCCAAGTCCAATCCTCATAAACCAGGTGGCTGCACCTTGGCTAAAATGCCCCCCGCTTCAAGGTCTCCACTAGTCCTTACGGTGCCTCTGTCTGTATTGACATTAGATGAAGACCCCCTTTCTCCGGACAGGGGCAGGCAATGCGGGGCCCTTGGGTGGGTGAGCAAAGCCAAGTCTAGACTGCAGCCCTCGTCCCCCCCTTTAGCCCTTGCACAGCGAACAGCCTACACAACTCTACGTGGCGCCTCTATCCCACTGCCAGCAGCCTCAAAGCCTAAAACGCCATTATTTAAGAAACTCGCTGCTGCACAGTGTCTCCAAAGCCACCATGTCCTGGGCAGTGAAGCAGAGAGAGTCTCCAGACAGGGCAATGGACAGTAAAAAAGGATGGCCCCATCATCACCATCCACCAGGGTACCACAGGTCTCGTGCCTCCTGGCAGGTGAGGGCAGGCCGGGACAGACAAACCGTTTAGGTTCCCTTCTGGGCCCTGAGCAGTGCTGCCTACGGGATATGGTGTCAGGTGCTCCCAGCAAGGGGTGCTGTGGGACATGGTGCCACCTTTCAGTCCCCATGCCCCGTGAGCATGTGATACCTGGCTCCCAGGTGTGTGCAGCACCAGGTGGCTATCTCAGGTGCAGAGTGCCTCTAGAGGGGTCACCACCTTCCTCTGCTCCCCCACTTCCTGCCTGGCCAAAAAGGCCAGCTTGGGAATCCTGAGTCTGGGCATTTGAGCACGAAAAGTGATTTCCTCAGCCAGAGCTCAGCCTTCACCCTGGGCACCCTTCTGCCTCTGCGCACACACCTCCTGTGGCGGGGAGCTCACTCCCTCCTGAGGTGGCCTCTCTTGCTGTTGGAAACCTTTCCTGGGATAGCGCCTACCTCCTGCTCATGTAGCCATCACCTAACCCAAGGCCTTGATTTCCAGCATTCTAGAAGGCTCCCTTGTGCCCCTTCCCAGTCAGTACACTCCCACAAAAGTTATCTCTATTCTGCAAATGTTGGCACTTAAAAAAATTTTTTTTTTCTTTATTGATTTTAGAGAGAGAGGAAGGGAGAGGAAGAGAGAGAGAGAAACATCAATAAGAGAGAACATCGATTGGCTGCCTCCTGCATGCCCCCCCACTGGGGATTGGGCCCACAACCTGGGCATGTGCCCTGACTGGGAATCGAACCTGCAACCTCTTGGTGCATGGGTCGACGCTCAACTATTGAGCCACACCAGCTGGGCTCTTGGCACTGTTTTTGCAGGGAGAGAGCACTCTGAAAGTGGGGTTCTTCCCCAGTGTCCCCTGCGGCTGCCCTTCTGACTGTGCAGCTCCCCTGCCGCGGGACTTCTGGGCCCTTCCCTGTTGGAGTCCTGCCTCCTGGTCCCTCTGAGCCCGTTGGAGCAAGTCCCTGGGAACAGTGCCCCCAGCGTGCCCTCTGCTGTGGGTTCAGTCCAGATGGAGGCAGCGCTGGGCCCCACCCCCAGGGCCTGGCTCTGGGATGACTGTGGGGGATGCCTTCTAATTGTGGGCCCAGCTTCCCAGGCCTGGGCATGCCTGTGGGCCTCGGGTTCCTTTGTCTCACTTAAGAAAGGAGTCACCGAATGGTGGCTCAGAGGAGGAACAATAAGCCTTTATTGAAGCTGCCCTTCTCCACAAATGCTCAACCTGCTGGCCGCCGGGAGAGGCTGTACTGACAAATTAAAAGTCTCTAAAGTTTTTTATGTCTCCTTGGACACTCCCAGCAGCTTTAATGCTGAACTGGCTGACCTGGCTCAGAGACAAAGAGACAGGCTGGGGTCACGGAGGATCTACCCGTGTGGTTCCTTTCTGGCCAGTGGATGTTGGGTAGGTGGGATGGGGGCAGGTCTGGGGGGCTCTAGGGCCTATTGGGGTAGGGCCTTGCTTCCTGACAGTGTCCATTCTGGAGATGACAGACTCTGAGTCCCCACCAGCCTCCTCTGAGGTCCATCCTTAAGGAAAGTACAGACGGGACCCAACAGAGCTGGGTGAAGGTGTTTCCATAAGGGGCAAAAGAAGCCTTTGGCAGGACCCCCGAATCTTAGTGCCCCCACCTACCCCACCCTCCTTAGTGAGTCCTGAGGCTGGTATATCCTTCAAAGGGGTTGGTGGGCCAGGTCTGGTCCTGCCACAGGTGAGATCCCCCACAGCCCCCATCAAAAACCTTGGCTCAGGGCTTCTGTGTTTTCACTGTGGGCTGAGAGGCAGCAGGGCTGGGGGAGGGAGGAAGGGAGAGAGAGAGAGAGAAATTGAGAGAGAGAGAGATAGAGAGAGAGAGAGAGAGAGAGAGAGAGAGAGAGAGAGAGAGAGAGAGAGGCTGGGACTGTCCCTGTTAACACCTATTGTCTTGACATTATTAAATCTTTTCACTCCCCAAAGTGCCAGGGCTTCCTCCTATGTGCCAGTCTGGTGCTAAGCTGTGCCATCTTTCCAGCAAGTGGTGAGTCATAGGCACCAAGGGGGAGTCCTGCCGGACCAACGAATCCTTTCCCCTTCAAAAGAGCCCCAACACCTGCAGTGCAGAGGTGACCTTTGTGGAAGTACACTAACTGGAAAGGGGCATGAAGGAGCCTTCTGGAATGCTGGAGACCTTCTAGACCTTAAACTGGGTGATGGTTACGTGGGTTTACATAAATATAAGGAAATAACAACAACAAAACATTGACTTGCATGCTTTGTTGTATTTAAATTAAGATTATAGTAATACTAAACAAACATAGGCCCTACCCTTAAGGGCCTCAGTCTGAGTCCCATTTCTACCAGGTCCCAGCTGGGTGACTTTGGGCACATCACCCAGAGCCTGAGACTCCATCTCCTCGTCTACAAACAGGGAGGATATCACCCAGCTCTTTCCCACTGGCCTGAAAGCTCCCTGAGAATAAGGGCCACAGGGAATGTTCTTTATAGAGAATAGGGACTCCCAACTGTGCCCCCCCCCCCCCCGAAGGGTGTGGCTTAAGAAACTGCCAATAGAATAAAACCGTTCTCTGGGTATTGGGAAGGGCTATAGGTCTGAAGGGACCCCACAGCTCCCAAGGAAAGTATCTTACCTTGTGTTACCAAGATCCCAGTGAAGAGTTCTGCTGCCGAAACAGCCCAGCCAGGAGACCTTCGTGGACTGGCTGTCTGGGAGAAGAGAGGACTTGAGGTCTGGGTCAGGGATGGTGCAGAAGTGCCCTGGCCCCTGGCACTGTGCATACCCAGTGCCCAGACCCTGCCCACCGGAATGCCCGGTCTCTCTCGGGCCCCATCAGGCTGGATGGTCCAGGTTGTTCTTGGGGGAAGGGTCCCTTCCTCCCATCACTCTATCTGATCGTCTGCTAGGCTAGTTTCTGGCAATTTCTTGCTCCGTTTCTTTAATCCCTGATTCTCTTCAAGCGCAAAGGGAAAAAGCTGAAGGCCTGTTGGTAGGGGGGTTGGGGGAAGGGTGTAAAGAGATAAAGGAAGTGGCTCCCGTCCTAGGCATCCAGGCTTGATACAGGGTGGGGATAGCAAGGGTCCCTGAGGGTCCACGGGAGCTGTGAGACTCAGAGCCGAGGCTGCCTCCTTCTCCTCAGCCTCGCCAGGACTGGCAGGGTCCGTGTAAGTGGCCTGCGGGTGGAGACTGCTGGGCTGCGGTTATTTTCATAGGCCAAGAACAGAGGCCTGGAGTGAGCAACACCAAATAAAGCCAGACTTCTGGGGAGAAGATTCAATTCACTCCAGCTCGGCCAACTCCCAGGTTCTGAGCTGAGACACAGACAAGACTCAGGTCAGGGCGCAGACACAGTCCAGGCTGGTACTGAGGGTCCATGCCCCTGAATGGTGACTTTCCCACTGGCTGCCAGGGCTGAGGGCAGAGGAGGGCTGTGTGAGTTCAGGTGAACCGGCAGACCTGTGCTCCCCTCCTGCAGCTTGCCCTGCCTCCCCACTCGGGCCTCAGAAGCCTTCCTACTTCTGAGGAAGGGGCAGGAGGGACTGTCACTTGGGAACAAACTCAGGAGAACAGAGTCGTGTGGAGCCTGCAACTTCTTAGAGGAAAAACCTATTGAGAAGTTCAAATCATGGCAGTAATTAGGCCTCTTATTTTGCAAAAGTCCAAATTAAATGGAAAATTTGGTGCTAATGAAAATGTTCCATTTTCCCCTTTTATTAAATCTAGCTCTGTGCCTTCCAAGAGTTTGGGAATAGCCAGCCCCTAATGGCTTTCTCACAGCCAGTTCATGTCCTCCGACTGGAGCATTGCTGAGACAGAACACACTCGCAGGGCCTCCAGTTACTGGCTCCATTGAAAAATGTCCTTCATAAGGTAGCAGCATTAACACCCCCCAGCCGCCCACTCCTCCAGCCCTCTCCCCACACACTGCTATCAGTCTTTTCTGGGTGTCACCATCCGCTGTATGGCCCCTAAAAACCCAGGCCCAAGAGAGAGGAGCTGGTGTGCTCCCTGTAAAGCTGGGCTTCTGGTCTACCCCTCCTGGCGCCCAGGAAAATGTGAGTGCATCTCCTCCAAAGAGCCCGATGCTCCCACCACTCCAGGCTGCTGGCCTCCCAATGACTGTCCTGAAAAGGGCTGAAACACCGAGATTCTGATGAGACCTGCACTTTGATCCCCCACTTACCCACGAGGGGCCTCAGGCAACTCAATTTGCCTCTCTGGGCTTCAGTTTCCTCATGTAAACTGAGGATCACGCTACTATCTGCCTGGGAGAGCTCAGTGGAGAGGAATGAAGAGAGGGCATCGCAGAGCCCTGAGCCACGCAGGGCTCCTCTCAAACGGCAGCTCCTCTAAGAAGTCTCTCTCCCGAAGTCCGACTGTGATGCTACTCCTCCTCTGTGCTCCCATAGCTCACTTCAGTGTGTCATCATGCCCGTTCCTACAACCACGTGTGGCCGTTTGGATGGCAGGACCCATGTGTACATTCCCTGTGCCCAGCACATGGTTAGACACCAGGCAGAGTACAGACAGTGTGGTTGTATGACTATAAAGATAAAACACAGACAAGCTAGTCAATATCTTTAAGGGATGCATACAATAAGAAAAACAAAAAACAAGAAGTCAGTCCAGATGGTGGTTACCTTTGGGAGAAGGAAGAGAAAGCAAGTGCAGAGAAACAGGCAGAAGACTCGGGGATTCTGGAAACATACTGTTTTTAAATGAGCGATGGTTACACAGATGCTCACTTCATCTTATTTCTTTAAATGTTATGTATTATATGTATACTCGTGTATACATATAGTATAGTTCACTACAACAAGGAAAGTGAATGAGGTTTTTTGGACCTAACATATATATATATTTTTTTACTGCTTTCTAATTTTATTGCACTGGAGTCATAGAATGTGTCATTAATTATATCAAAGTTTTAGTATCTGGTAACACTTCCTTTGTGGCCTATTATGTAGTCAATTTTGTTAATGTTCCATGTATACTTGAAAATAAAGTGTGCTCCTTAAGTATTGGATGCAAGGTTTTACATATGTACATTAAGCAACGGTTAATTGTGTGGTTCAATCAGATGTGTTCAACTGTCTGTGTTCTTGCTCATTTTTGCCTGTTCCATCAGTTTCTGGAAAAGTAATATAAAAATTTGCCTTTGTGACTCTAGGTTTGTCCGTTTCTACCACAATTCTGTCAAATTTTGCTTTGTAATTTTTCTTACTATACTGTCAATTTTTTCTCATAATTCTGTGATTTTTAGGTTATGTTATTAATAAGAGTCAGGTTCAGCATCGATATAGATTTCTATTGAATTTCTTTTCTTGTCAATAAATATTTACCTCCTTTACATCTCAAGGGTTTTTTGTCTTAAAATCTTTTTCATTTGCTATGAATATTGCTATAGAGTATCTCATTTCTTTTGGTTAGTATTTATGATATGTTTTCCTATTCTTTTCCTATCAAGCTTTCTGCATAATTATGTTTCAGTTATTATGTCTCTTATACACAATTTATAACTGGGTTTTAAAAATCTAATCTGAAAATATATCAGAATAAGTGGATTGAATCCATTTAAATTTATTGTGATTACTGATAAACTTGGACTTTATACCATCTTTTAAAAATTTTACCATACATTTTTCTGTTTCTTTTCCTTTCCTGTATTCAATTGGGTTCATTGAGTTCTTTTTATTACCTTTTTTTTTTCTCTCTACTGATTTGGATGTTATACCTTTGTAAAAAGTCTAAATTCAGTCAATATCTTTATTCACCTCCTATAATACAAAGATCTTTAAATGTTTTAACTTTAATCCCTGCTCCCATCTTCTTGCTATTGTTATAAAATATTTTAGTTCTACCCTGTTTTTAAATCCTTCCAAAGATTAGTCTTTATTTATTTATTTTTTTGTAGTAGAGATTATTTAGTTTAACCACACATGTTTTCTATTTATTTGCTCCTCATTTCTTCCTTTTGATCTCCACTTTCTTCCTTCTAAGGTACACCCCTTAGTTGTTCAGAAAGAATTGTGAGTAGTAAACTTTTTCTCAGATCTTTTATTTTGCTTTTACTCCGAATAAATGATAAATTGCCAGTTATTTTTCTTTAGTACTTTGAAGATGTTATTCCATTGTCTTTTGGAATCAATTTGGCTGCTGAGGAGTCTGCTGCCAGACCAACTGTTGTTCTTTTTGGGCATTCCACTGTCTCTCGTTGCTTTTCTCCTTTATTTAATGTTTTGATGTTTCCCCATAATGCATCTAGGTGTGGATTTATTTTATTTGACCTTCTTGGGATTTAAGGTGTTTAATCAACATGAGGACTCATCTCTTTCTTCAGTTATTGAAAATTCTTACTCATTTTCTCTTCTAAGATGCCCTTCTCTATTCGTTCTCCTCTCTTCTTTTGGAGCTTTTGGGAATCTCTGAACCATCTGATTTCTCCTGATGCTCCCACATGGTGCCTCGTTTCCTCACATGCTTGGTAACTTTTTAATGAGCTCACTTTTAGCAGGGGTTGTGCGTCTGTTGGAGTATCGTGTGCCACAGTTGTCAAAATACTCCTTCCAAGCAACTTCGTGGTTCCTGCTGCTGGTTCCCTAGACCCACTGTATTCTCTTACATCGTGGATCCTGGGCCACACAGGCAGTGTGCATGTGGACTTCATACCGCTTCTCACCCATTCCCAAGGCTTCAACTTCTCATGGTCTTTTTCTCTCCCATCCTCTACCCCAGGCACATAATACGCTTTCTTGTTTCTTGAGCTTGTACATTTCTCAGGTTCCATTTTCCTATACATAGCAGCCTTGCAGTGCTCCCAGCCATATACAAGGGGCTTAATTCCAGCTCTGTGCTGCTCCAGGGCAGGATCTCCTGTTAAAACCTCACCACCATCATCATCACCATGGGCCACTGCAGCACCACTTCGTGCATACCATCCTAACAATAAATACACTGGTCTTGGAGATTTCCTTTTATTTTCCCCATGGGATGCTATGTTGAACATGCCCATTCATTTTGTTATCTTTGTTTAGAGGTTTAGCTTAAGCTCTTTTAAATATACAAAATATTATTTTTTATACTCAACACTTAATTGAATTTACCAACATGTTTTTGTCATTTCCTGTGGTCATCCATGGTTTCTTGCATCCCATATGCCTTCCCTTCATGGCCACTTTTCTTCTTATCTGGAGGAATCTTTATTTCAGTGAGGGGCTATAGCGGCATATTTGCTTAGTCTCTGCATGTCTATAAAGAGTTTTATTCACCAGCACTTTTGAATAGTAGATTAGCAGGGTATAAAATTCTAGATTAATTGTTATTTTCCCTCAGCATCTTGAAGATATTATTTTATTTTCTTCTGACATCTGTTATTGGTCTAATTTGATTTTTGTCACTATCTATTCCTTCCTTCCAGTAGTTTTTAAAATGATCTCTTTACTCTTGACATTCTAAAGTTGCACTATGTTGTGTTTGGATATGGATCTGTTTTTATTTTTCCAACTCAGTACACTGGCTGGATTTTTTAATCTGAAAACTTACATCTTTCTTTAATTTTGAAAAAAATAGCCAATTATCTCTCTAAATGTTGCTTCTCTGCTGTTTCTTTCATTCTCTTCTTATGTAACTTTTATTAGAAGTACGTTTGAGCTCTTCAATCTAACTTCCATGTTTCTCAATTGCCATATTATATATATGAAACTGTCTTTGGCTACATTTTAGGTGAATTTTTGTAGTTCTAGATTTTAACTTAATATCCTGGTTCTCTCTTTAACTGTGCCCAGGTCTGAAGTTTAGTTCATCTATTAAACACTTAATGTCAATGACATTATCTTCCTTTCCCCAGATTTCTAATTGGTTCTTTTTCATATCCTCTTGTTATTTATGCCAGTTCTTATTTTGCAATTTTTTGTTTTCTATTAATCAGACTTTTACCTTGATCTTTTTGAACTTCTAAGTATACCTATTTTAAAGTCTAGCTCACACTCTTGTATCAAATTAATTTTATCTAGCGTGAATTTCTGTTTGGATTGCTGATTTTTTTGCAAAAAATATTTTCATGTATCTTGGAATATTTATTTGTTAGCTTATTTTAAAAGGGAATTTCTTTTCTCCCTCTCCCTCCTTTGTTTGTTCCTTCTCCTTTCCCCCCTCTCTCCCATTGCTACCCAGAGCCAGATCTTATAGTAGTAGTTTGCAGTTCCTTCTTCTTAGATGTAGTGGCATGTAAACTGTTGACCCAGAACCCAGCAAAATTATTGCTTCACTTCCATTTACCATTTTAGATTTCTATTCCATTTCTGGTCCATGGAGCTATTAATCTTATGTTTGGACCTGCCAATGAATGTTTAGGTTTCTCTTTATGTAATCCACTGTCATTGCTCATTGTATAGACCAGGTTAGGTGATCAAAGCGTGAACCAACTTCATTATCCTGAAGTTGACAATCCCTCCATCTCTATTCAGAAAATCTGGATAAGGAGAGTGATGGGCCCAGCTTGTGTCAGCTTGTGCAGTGACTTTGGCCACATATCCACCTTGTTGTGGAGGTGGTGCTGGACACCTGAACTGAGAGCCAGAGCCTCACCATGGCCACATGGGGTAGGGAAAGGTGTTTCTCAACACAAGGAGGAACAGTTCACCGAAGAAGGGAGATGGGATAATGTGCTGAGCAGAACACAATCATGGCTACCACAGTCCACATCAGGAGCCCTTCTCATGATCTGGAGCACCTGGAAAGCTTAGACTTACCCTATATTTCCATGTCAACACTTTGAGTGCTCAGTGGAGGGCTGGGTGCAAGACAGGACCTCAGCCGATTGACAGGAGAACACATTAGTGCAGCATAGGAGAGAACCAACCTGGGGAAGCCCCCCTTTCCCCAAGCTCTTCTCCAAGCACAGCAGATTGGGAAGTAGGGTAACATGCTTGGTCAATGCATGAAGTTCCTTCAGTTGAGACAGAAGCATAAGTGGTCAAAGAGGCCCATGGTTCCAAAATTAAGGAAAGAGGGGTCTGGTGCTGAGCTGAGGTTTGGATGCCATTTGTCGTCATAGTAGTAACAACCATTTGTTTTAAGTCCTAGTCTGAGTAACCAGCCCAGAGTCATGGGATGCAGGGCATGTAGGCAGTCCACCAGGGGGCTCTGGTGGGAGGACGAGTGGGCCATGGATCTTGGCTAGCGAGAGTGCAGACCCCTGCCTCCCACACCAGGGCTCCTGGGCAAGGGGGAGGGGGGTAGGTTAGGTGGAGATTGTGGGTTCCCAGGCAGGGCTCCTGGGTCAGCCTCTATCCTGTACCCCCAGTCACCCAATTCGAGGCCTGCTCAGCACTGCTGCAGTCGCAGTTAATGGCATCTTTCATTTCATTTAGAGCTTGATTTGTTTACAAACTAATAAATATGATTTATAAAATGTGCCCGTGGTTTGCTAATTACTGCACATATGGCGTTTTCATTTTGTAAAACTGGCATTTGCATTCTTTGTAGATTATGACTTTGTGTCCCCAGTGTTAATTAGTCTGATTAGGCAGATAACTTCCCCGTTCCTAGGCTGAGAGGCCGAAGGCTGTGGCGTTGGGGGCCAAGGGGCTGGGGCTATGGCCAGCTTTGCCGGGAGGAGCCAGGGAGACTCCAGGACTTTGCTGAGGACCCTGGAATGTCAAGCAGCCCATTTTGTGTCCTTCCCCAAATCCAATTAAGCACAGTTCGTTAGCACAAATTTCTTAATCAGGCCTAATCTTCCCACTGAATGCACAATTTTTGAATTGTCACAGAGCTGGGTCAGCCTGCGGGGGATCAAGAGGTTGGCAGGGCCTTTGGCAGGAGAGTGAAGCGACAGCAGGCTGCCAGACCCTCCCCAGTGGCCAGTGAGGATGCACAGGGCCGGACTTGCCAACAACAAGATCTTGGGTGGCCAAAGGGGATCCCAGGCCGTTAGGCCAATTTATGAGCCTCAGGAAGGAGGACTCCAATTGGTCTAGTTCACAGGACACATCCTCAGGCTCCAGGACAACCTTGGAGACAATGCTTCTGGGTCTACTGGAGGAGCAGCTGGAAGGCTGAGAACCAGGCTCCAAGGTCTTCGGAGCAGGTTCCAGCAGGGGGATCTGTCTTTGAATGGTCCCAGGTCAGGAGCAAAGGCAGCCATGCCTGGGATGAGGGCCTCTCTTGTTCTCTGGGATGTGTACCCCTGAAGTTCTTTTAAAATAAAAAGGAGGGAAAGAGAGATCCCCCTACAGATGGCTGGGATCGGACCTCTCAGCAACGTTGGGCTGGCACCAGATTTAATCTGTGCTAGAAAAATAAGAAAATGTGCCATTGCTTGCACCCTGAGCACCACAGAGCAATTTGTCCCTGCTTCATTATCTTCAAGAGAGATGGCATTCCCTAAAGCATTGTATAAGGTGTGGCACACATTTTTGGAGTTTTTCTACCAGAGATAGTTAAATTTTAAACAGTGCTTAGAGGAGGGCCCCCTACTGATGACGGGCAGTGGTGGAATTGCAATGGGTGTACACAGTGGAGTCAGGGTTTGTGAGCTCCAGCTAAGGCCAGGCAAAGTCTTCCTGAAGACTCTCTGGGCCCTAGCAGAGTCCTGGGCCTCCACTCCCCCATACTTCTCTTGCTTCCCAACCAAACAGTTGGAAAAAACCTGGCCACACATTGTCCAACCTTCTTCCTCCCCAGGAACACATGGCTGGTTCTTCCATCTGTCATGTCTCAGAAGGTCTTGCTCCCCAGCTGGATAAGTGACATCTCTGTGTTCCCCCCATCCCCACCCCAGCTCCCTCTCCTTCTCCTGTTGCAATACTTAACACACTGGGTTGTGATGACTATTGTTTTGTCTGTATTCACAAGCAACTTGTGGGCTGAACTGTGGCTGCCTTACTGTCTGCTGTAGCCACAGCGTAGCTGAACTTATGGTGTGGATGGATGAATGAATGGATGGATTTCTGTGAGTTCTGGAAACCATCTACTCCTGTATAGGTCTTTCTTCCTACTTGGTCCTGGGGCATGAAGGGGCCAGTACAGGAGAGGGATGGGGTGGCGGTTAGGGCAGAAGCATTAACTTAATTTACCTCTTTGTCTCTTTGGGCCCAGGGTAGGGCAGAAGGCTTCACAGACCCAGTGAGGGAGGAACTAGGGTCCCAGGATCACCTGGGCCCAGGTTGGCCTTCCTCATGAAGTCAGGAACCTGGGAGGAGCTTCAGACCTATGCTTGGAGGTCTAGGAAGTTCCAAGGGGAGGGTCCTAACCTTGGAAGACCAAGACCTCAGATCTGGTCCTGGTTGACCTTGAAAAGGTCACTTCCCCTGTCTGAGCTTACGTTTTTTTCTTTAAAAAATGTGGTTGAAATAGCCATCCAGACCAACTCCCTGAACAATATAATGATTCGAAGAAGTAACTGTACAAGGGAGGGGACAAAGTGTGCATGTGTGCATGTGTGTTGGTGTGAACGTGTATATGCATGTGTGGGGGAGGGAAGCGAGTGAGGATCAGCCCAGGAGAGGCCAGTCCTGGGTGTCCTTCAGGAGAGTGGCACTTTGCTCAGTGTCAGGTGAGCTCAGGACTGAGGGGTGGGCCCGAGCCCTTTCCCATGTCCCAGTGTGAAGTGAAGGAGGCACTGTAAGAGGATTGCTTTGGCCCATCCATTTGGATTTGATAACCAGCTTCCTGGTGTAAGGATATGATTCTTTCTCTTTCTTCAAAAATCTTAATGCATTCTGCTTTAAAATTGTTTTGAAGTAATAAAGGGATTTTCACAGGCAACAAATGAGTCTCTGGACAGGCTTAATCTGAAGCCAAAAGCCAGAGATGGGGATTTACCTCCCATTACAGCTCCTTTCAAGTGAGACATAGCGGAAGCCCAACTTCCACTCCTGAGGGGATCCACACAGGGCAGGAGAGAGCACCCCGGAAGCCCCTGCTCTGGGCCCCAAACTCTTTATGAGCAAACCCAGGCCAGCAGCTCCGCCAGCTGCACTTCATGCAGCTGCTGGGTGCCACGCTGGCACGGACGGACCCCCTCAGCCTACCTCGGGGTCTGCACCATGGCCCTCACCTGTTCTGATCCTGGCTGCCTGGCCACGGTCAAAGCTGAGGAGGGACACCAAGGCTGAAAACCACAACCACGGGGCAGGTGTTGAGGGGCCAGAGGGCCAGGAACTGCCAACCCAGCTCAGACCTCCTCTCCAGGCTCCAGGCCTGTACACACAACCACCTGGAGACCTCCCCTTGAAGCCCCACGGGTGCCTCTGAGTCACTGTGTCCACAACTAGACTCATCACCAACCCCCAGTCCTGCCCTGCCTCCTGTGCTCCCAACCATCGGATGGCACTACCCTCTTCCTGACCAGGGCCCAGCGCTAGCTGGCATTCTGGAAGGGAGTGGGATGGTGTATGCTCACCCCCCGAGACTCTCCAGCCTTAGAGAGGGGCCAGTGGGTGCACATGGCCTGACCAGAAGTCAACATCCAATTCCCAGCTGGGTACCAGGATGATGGGAGCCTTCACCACAGGAAGTTCTAGGTATTAGAAGGATAAGGGTCCACAGACAGCCCCCAGGGGACCCAACTTCTCTCTGTCCTTCCTATTCTTTGCAAGGCCTCCCCACGGAGGCTGGAGCTGATGTCTGTGCACATAACTTCGTGCAGCTACTTTGGCCTTCTGCTCTTTCGATTATGTCTGTGGGTGGGGTCATGGTGC
Organism: Tadarida brasiliensis; assembly: GCA_030848825.1. Classification (NCBI taxonomy): domain Eukaryota; kingdom Metazoa; phylum Chordata; class Mammalia; order Chiroptera; family Molossidae; genus Tadarida; species Tadarida brasiliensis. Next base: position 43,385,279 of record CM061268.1, read on the forward strand.
ACATTTTTGCACAAGCATCCATATACCTACTATCCTTGGCACACGTACACACCGCATATGTGCACAGGTGCCCGCACAACACCCCCAAACACATGCAGATGTACAGGCACACACAGAGCTGTGCAATTGTATGTCCACATGTGCACACAAAGGTAAGCCCTCATCACTGGGCTTGGAGGTCTCACTTTGCAGCCCAGCAGTAAGAGGGCATGATGCAGGCTGTAAGTGGGTGATACTCCCAAATTTCTAGGTAAAACCTTGAGATGAAAAGAAAACAGAAAATGATGGCAACTCTTTCATGAGCTGGGGCCCCAGCCCCAGCAGCCTCTCTTGGCTATCCGCCTGTGTGGGTCAGGGCACGTGCTGCTCTGGGATGGTCAAAGCTCCTGCCACCGGAGGCAGAGGACTCCCTGCTCAGAGAGCCCCTGAGGGCATCTTCTGTGTCTCAGGTCACTTCTCAGGCCTTGGGGACAGCTGCTATGTTGTTGGGAAAGGACTCACAGGTCAAATTTGGGTGTTGTTTTAAAACCTCCCTCTTTTTTTTTTTTAAGACTCACTGGAGGATATTTTTCGATTTATCTTCAGATAGAATGGGATGGAAGGAGGGAGAGAGAGAGAGAGAGAAAGAGAGAGACATCGATGAGAGAGGAACACATCAACAGGTTGCCTCCCGCACGACCCCGACCAGAACTGCATCCAAGTTACATGCCCTTGACTGGAATCGAACCCGTGACTCATTGGTCCACAGGACCATGCTCTAACCACTGAGCCAAACCGGCCAGGGATCTAAAACCTCTCTTACAGGCTTTGTGACCTTGAGCAAGTCATTTAACTTCTCTAGGCATCAGTTCCCCATCTGTAAGATGGGATTATAACGCCTGCCTGTCTACCTCTGGGAACGATATGAATCAATGACCGTGAAAGTTCTTCAAAGCTGCAAAGCCGTGTATATATTTGAGGGACTATTAATATATTCTTCTGCTTCCAAAGCTGGCCTTCCCTGAGGAGACGATGCAATGTTTTTGAACATAGAGCAAATTCCTAAACTGTGCCCTCCCCCTCTCCAGTATTTCTGCCTTGGGTTGTCAAAAATGGTAATCTTCTCTCAGGCCTGAAATTATGAGCCTGCTTTATTGGTCAAAGGCCATAATAATTTGAGCTCTTATTTTATAAACTCATTTCTGCACAGTGATATCCTGATAGGAGCAGGAATAATAAATCACAAACATGTCCCCCAAGATTGCATTGTAAATGTCAAACTAGACAGGAAATTGTAATTAAAGAAAGGAAATTGCTACAAAGAAGCACTTGATTTTAAAATGAGCCAAGCATAGAATTTTCTAAGCATTTAATTATAGTCCAATTTCAACTGACTTGGCTTTTGCAGTCATATTTCTTATTATAACTCTTCTACATAATAACCCAATCTCCTGGCTCACATAGGTCCGGCCCGTCAGAGGGTAAGGACACTGCATAAGTACAGGGATTAGGAACTTTATAGGGACGCTAATCATGGTGGAGGCTGGGGTGATGGACACAGGTGTCGGGATTTTAAATCAACCACAGTCAAATTTCCAGCCAACAGGAGCAACCTCACACCTGTGAGGAAGCGGATTTGGCCCGACTTCAGCTCAGTGAGAAATCCGCTCAGGCACTTGCTTCTGGCAGGAGAAGAGAGGTCCGGGCTTCCATGTTTCGTTCCTCCCACCCAATCCACCCACCTATGGGTCACGCTTTACTCAGGCTGCCCCTCTGACTGGGCTCTGGCTATGTCCGTCCTTCCCCTGGGTGCGGGGCGGTTTGTATGCACGTTCACCCAGGTGCTCAGTGTCCAGAGGCTCGAGAGGTGAGGAGCAGAGGGGCTGGGAATGTGGGACACGGAGCCAGGCAAGCCTGAGTTCAAATCCTAACTCTGCTGCTTACTAGGAATGGGGCTGAGTCACATAAGCTCTATAGCCTCAATTTACTCATTTGTAAAATGGGCATAATGACCCCTCCACGTTGTCTGATACAAGGCTAACAAGCATAAACGAAGTGATTGTGATGGTTGCTGTGGCCTGCGTGTGTTGTGCCGAAGAGAAGATGGGGAAACCGACGTGCAATCGTGATCGATGTGTGCGGCCCAAGGAGGCGGAGGGGGGGGCGCACCTGTGCAGCGAGCGGTGGGTGTGGGAAGTGGGGGCGCTGGGGGATGGCCAGGGGCACTTTGTTGCTACCCCACATGGTGAGCAGTGATCAGACCACCTCAAGAAGTCTCTGCTGGCCCAGGAATGATTCCCAAAGTAACCTGCCCACCGCATCTTCTTGTCTCTGCATCAGGGTTATGGGGCCCAGAAACTGGTTAGTTACTGGCTCAACCCCTGGTCCATGGAAGCTGCTGCTCCCATCTGGGAGTCCCTGAATCCACCTGCAGGCTCAGCCTCTCCCGCGGGAGGGGGCGGGGAGACTCAGCACCAGGTGATCCTTCTTTCCTGAGCCTTCTTCTCTCTTCAGACAACTCAGCTGGGTTGGGGCCCCAGCATGGGTGAAGTCTGACAAGTAGAACAGGACATAGCCCCCAGAAAGGCCCCCAGACTGCTGTCTCAGCGGAAATGTCGCCCAAGGAAGTCCTGGGCGGGGGCGTCCAGCTGGTCTGCTAGTCTGGTCGTGCTGATTTTTCATTGCACGAGCTCCAGGGAGTGCTTACATAGACCACAAGTGTGCGGTATGCAGCCTCTGTTACGGCACATCACTGACCAAAGCGCTGGGCCCAGAACTAAGTTAGAGCTAGATTGGTAGGGAGGTGAGGGTCAGGTTGAAGATAAGTGCAGAGCAGTTTGAAGATTAGGATTTGAAATAGAATGAAGAGTTGAAGGTCCTGGGGATGGGAGCAGAACCAGAGGAGCGAAGTCTCAGAGAACTGCAAAGGTATGTCTGGAACCACGGCTGCGGAAAGGGGGCTATGAATGCTCTCCCCTGGGTCTCTCTGCTCCAGGGGGTTTGTCTCATCCCAATGCAGGGGGGAGCCTGGCTTCTGACGGAAAGTACCAAGTCCACACCTGTTAGCCCTCCAGCAGAGTAGCCCCATCCCCACCTGTGGTAAGTACTCAAATGCAGGGATCACACCACACAGGATAGTGTGTGTGGTCGGTGACGTAGGGCCAACTTCCTGGGCTGTGACCACCCAGGACTGGCTCTGGCTGTGTGCACTGGAGAAGGCTTTCAGCAGAAGTGCCATTGGAGGTGGTCACACAGAGAGTGCACTGGAGTTTTCTAGGCACCTGTGGGAAAAGGCATTCGGCGGAGATGGAACAGCCTGAGCAAAGGCACAGAGGTAAGAGATACTTTCATTCATTCAAAAAATATTTATTGCAGCCCTGGCTGGTTTGGCTCAGCGGTAGAGCGTTGGCCCGTGGACCAATGAGTCTCGGGTTCGATTCCGGTCAAGGGCACGTACTTCAGTTGCGGTTCATCCCCCGCCCTGGTCGGGGTCGTGTGGGGGGCTGCCAGTTGATGTGTCCCTCTCTCGTCGATGTTTCTCTCTCTCCCTTTCTCTCCCTCCCACTCTATCTGAAGATAAATAGAAAAATATCCTTGGGTGAGGATTAAAAAAATTATATATATTAATTGATTGCAGCCACCACGTGCCAGGCACTATTCTGGGCACAAACAGGTAAGACAGACACAATCCTTGCCCTCACTAAGTTTTCATTCTAGTAGGAAGAGAAAGATAACAAATACTATAAGAAACAAATTGTATAATATATTAAAAGGCAATAAGTGCTGCTTAGAATAATAAAGTAGGGAAGGGAAATAGGAAGTGTTGGGGAGGAGTTGCTGTTTTAAATGGAGTCCTCAGGGACCTTCCTGGGAAGGTGACATTTGAGCCAAGACATGAAAGAGGGAGGTAGAGGAGCAAGTCAAGCAGACATACCAAAGGGTATGCCAGGTGGAAGAAAGAGGAAGTGCAAAGGTCCTGGGGTCTGACGTGTTCAAGGAATAGCCATGAAGGCACTAGGGAGCAAGGAAGGGGAAGTGGAGTGGGGCAGAGAAGTAAGGAGGACTAGGTTGCATAGAGCCTTGAGGTGATTGTAAGGACTCGAACATGATCAGGGTCTTTCTGACTACGTCCTTGAGAACAGACTGAAAGCAGTCAAGGACAGTGGGTTCAAATCTTGGCTTGGCCACCAAATAGCTATGTATATGACCTCAGGCAAATTACTTAATTTCTCTGGACCTCATTTACTTAAATGTAACCCAGGGATTGATAACAGTATCAACCTGATAGGAGAGTTACAGTGTTTAACATAGTTAATTCACCTAAAATGCTTAAAGCTGTGCCTGGCTTGTAGCAAGTGCTACGTGAGTGTTGGCCACTATTTTAAGGAGGAGAGACAGGTCAGGTCTCTGTCATGATGCTCACCTAGGCTGGTATGAGGAGGTGGGATATGGGGGCAGGTCTAGGGGCGGGGAGAGTGGCTTTGATGGTAGTCCAGGGGACAGATGATGGTGGCCTGAACTGAGGGGTTGGGGTGAGGGGCAGGGGCTGGAGAAAACTGGGAGGACATGGGAGAATCGTATGAGGTAAACTTGGCGATGATGGAGGGGGAATTGAGGGAGAGGGTGGAACAATGAGGTGAGGTCCTCCTCATCACTGAGGGGTCCCTGCAGGAGCCTTCTCATCACTCCCTGTCCTGAGCCACATCCCTCCCCTCTGCCCGCAGTGGGTTCTCAGGCTGCCACTCCCCTCCCCTGCTCGAAGCGCCCTGCCTCTCGCCTGACAGGGTCCAGTCCGGACTCCTTGGCCTGGCTGTCAAGGCCTCTCTTACTCTGACCCTCGCCATCCCCATCTCTCATGCCCCTTTCAGGCCCCTTGTGGTCCCCCCCCTAAGGCCCTGCCTCCTGTGGACCCTCCACTCTAGCCTGGCTGCTGCACGTCCAGGGTCAGCCCACTCAGGGCTGCCTCCTGGTGGCCACAAGCCACCCACCAGGGCAGTGACTTGTTGCATTCCTGTCCCATTCAAGGGCTCGCTGGTCTTAGGCTTCGTGCGCACGAGCGGCACCTGTGCACGGAGCCCTCGGGGGCTGCGTCTGCCCCAGGCCCCTCTGGAGGGCACACTCAGGGCCCGTTTATGAAGTTGTGCACTTGAGACTATAACTTTGTACCTCACACCTTGCAACCCTTTAGTTAGGGACACCCCCAAAGGCTTCTCCTATAAAGACAGGCCTTGAGGCAAGGACCCCAAACTCCCAGTTAAGAGGACCTTTTGATGGGGGAACTTGGAGGCACTCTGGATGTGGCCACGCCAGTTGGTAGAGGCAGCCAGCCTAGCCTGCTCCAGGGCACCCCAAAGTCATTCAGGTGCCAGGCTGTATCAAGGCTCCATCCTATTCTGGTCAAGACACAAGATCATACCCAAATGTCTCCTCCTGGCCTCCAAGCCCTGCCACCCCCACCCCCACCCCCACCCCCGCCCACGGAGAACTCGGTCACCTGGCCATGCCCCACTGCTCCTCCCGCCCCAGTGAGCCCATCTCCTTGCCCTGCTCACTCCTGTACTCCACTTTCCTAGCCAGCTCCTGCACCCCCTTTTCCAGGGAGCAAATCTCCCCTGAACTCTTTTGCCCATCTCTGCCTCTCCCTCCTCTTCACTCTGGGAGCCACGGCCGGGCCATCGCTGAGGGCTCCTCGGGGCCAAGAGAGCCTCGGCTCAAACCCAGCCCTGCCGGCCTGCGGCCTCCACAGGTCCTGCCCGTCACAGTCCAGGCCACGCACCCTCCAGGAACAGTGCCCCTGCCCTTGCCCTCTCTGTGTGCTAACACTATGGGAGCACAAAGTAGGCACCCCACATTCAAGAAGTGACCGTTGTCCCCCTGAGGCCTCAAGCCCAGACCCAGAGCCTGATGGGGTGGAGCCAAGCTGGGGTTGGGGTGCTCAGGCAGCAGAAGCTGATGACAGAGGATTCAGAGGGTCCAGTGGAGGCCCCTCGTGGTGGACAAATGGGACCTTCAGCAAGGAGCCCCAAGCCATGTCCGAGGGAAAAGCAACGTCCATTAAGTCCATTAACTTTAACACCGAAATCAATGTTGCGGCCACCAGAAGTAATTAGCGTAATTCACATTTCAGATCAGGAGATTTTTGAAAACCAAGTTTAATTATGTTGAAAAATGACAACTTCATTTTCCCTCCCTGGATAGGTTCCCCTGATGTTCCCTACACTTTCATTAAAAAGAGAACTGGTTGGTTGCAGGATTTTTTTTTGGTGTGTGTGTGTGTGTTTTAATGCCATTAAGCAAAAGCAGTACTTTGGCTATTTCAGAGCTAATAAATCAGCTCAGATGCCCACAACACAGTTCAAGTGGCTTTGAAATGTTCCCTTCCTATTATTAGGACAGCGCGTGTGGCTTTCAGCCTGAGAGAATCCAGTTGGGGCTCTCAGGCAGCCGGAGAGGCTCCAGGAGCTGATCAAACCCATTTTACAGATGAGTAAACTGAGGAGCACCCAAGGCCACCTTGCCATGCCCCATGCTAGCTGTGAGGCATGCAGTGGTGGCCCCTGCCGTCAAGGAGTTGGGGAGATAGAGATGTGGGCTATGACAGGACAGCACAGACCAGCTTGGGGAGTCAGGGAAGGCACAAGTGACATCAGATCTGAGTCTTGAAGGGTCTAGGACTCCGCTGGGAGAAGGAGAGTAGGCTGCCATTCCTGATGGGGGAGAAGGTGACAGCCAAGGCCCGGCCATGGGCAGGAGCCTCGGGAGTGTTTCTGGGGCTGGGTAGAAGATGCCCACTCAAGATCTCATGGGAAATGAAGTCTGGGGACACCGTGTCTCACCTCACTGTGCTTTCCCAGACATGTCCAGGAACTCATGTCCATGTGAGGCTATCAGGGTTCCCAAAAAATTAAAGATGGCAGCTTGGACGCCAACCTGCCCCCACCTCACCCCATTCCATCAACACTCCGTGCCTCTGCCACCCTCCCTCACATGTGGCTCCTGCAGCGCTGCGCCCAGCCCTTAGCCATCACTCAGCCTCTTTGTCCCGCCCTCAGATCTATCCCGCCCCAGCACCTTAGCCTGCCCGGCCCTATTTTCAGCTTTCTTCAACTCAAGCCTATCTTTGTAGCCTCTGGCCCCTCTGACAGATGCATTTGAACCTCCCCCACCATGACTTGGTCCCATGTGTTTGTTTAAGAGGCTGCCATGGTGCTAATTGCCGTGTTTATTCCCGCTCGCCAAATGCGCTGCTTTGCAGGCATGTGCTTGAGTGGCTCAGGATGCCTGGTCTTGCTTATTTTGCTTTTTGTGGGGAGGGGGAGAGAAGCATCCTTCTCAGCATTGCCTTTCCGGGACCACAGCCTGGAACCAGGACCAGAGACTGTCCCCTTGTCTGCCTCCGCCTCTCCCCTCCAGGGTCAGGAGAGTTTAGGTTTGCTGCTGGGGGGCTAGGACAGCATTCTCTCTCCGGAATCACATCTCTTTTTTCCCAGCGACCACCACGGCCAGAAAAGCAAGCATTAGCTCCTTGGTGGTGCAGTCTGGCCTGGCCTGTTCTCTAAGTACAGGAACAACCTAGATGAGAATGTTGTGCTTCGCTGGATCTCAGAAGATGAGGCAATAAATGTGAGCCATCCCAGCCTCCAGGGATCCCCACGAGGGCTGCTCAGCCAGCAGGCCCACTCCCAGCAAACCCTCCCTTCCCTGGCCAAGCCGGTCCATTGTGCGGGCTTGCAGGCCAGGTGGGGGGCGGAAGGGCAGAAGGGTCGTGCCTCCTCGGGTCTCCTTATCACAGCCCCTTGCTGAAAGGCCCCACCTCCTTCCCCTGGGCCCCACCAGCCAGGCCAGGGTCAATGGGATTAAAGGCTCAATTCACGCCAGTCAGTTCTCTGGTAACACGATTTCATTAGAGGCAGGCAGGGAGGAGAATGGACGGAAACAGCTGGTGTATAAATTATAAAGTCTACTTTGTACTGAGTGAGCACACCTTTCCCCAGCCACATGACTAATTAATGTGGCGGGGAGTGGACTTGAAGTCAAATTGCCTTTCCCCCTCTCTCCTGGGGCTTGGTTAACAACAGGTCCCTGCAAAGCTGGGAGAAGGGAAGATTATGCAAAGCTATCATCATATGAAAATAGCGTATTAACATACTGCCTGTGAGCTGTGTCCAATCAGTTCCCTCCCAGTGGCGTGTGTACGAAACAATTAGAATGGCATTTCTACCACGCTTCTTTAATACATTTTGGCATTAATATAATCAAGGAGTGGGGGCCTAGACATCTTGCAGGCACGGTTTCCTGTAACACCCCTGGGATGTTGGGGGGGTGGAAACTTGGGGGGTGGGGGTGGGACATGGCTGCGCTCCTCTGGACCAGAACTTCAGACACAGTTCTCTGGAGGGATGCCCTGACTCTGCCAGCCACCCCAACCTCTGTCTGCCTGGGAGCAAAGTCTTCCTTTGCCGTAGGCAAGGGACCTCAGAGCCCAGCGGCTCCTCTACTAGCAACAGGAAGAAGCTCCAGAGTTAGAGCGATCCGTTAGAAGCCTGGATCACATCTTTTAGTCCTCTGCTGAAACCCCCCAATGACTTCACATCTCACCTCCAGTAAAAGGCAAATTCCTTACCGGGCCGTGATCTAGCCCCTGCCTACCTCTCCCGCTCACCTCACCTGGCTGTCCCCTCGTGTGCCACCTTCAGCCATGCCAGTCTCCTTCTGTTCCTCGTACACACTGAGGTTCTCTCTGTCTCAGGGCCTTTGTACTTGCTCTTCCCTCTGCCTGGTATGATTTTGCTTCTGGTGCTGCAGGTCTCAGCTCCTCAGAGAGACCTACCCAATCTAAATCAGCTCTGCCCCAGTCACCGTCTGTGTCTTTGTTTTGCTTCCTTCACATGTCCTGTCCTGATCTCAGATTGCCTTCTGTATGAACTTAGTCCTTGCTCATTTGCTGCTTTCCACTGGAACATAAGCTCCTGAAGGCAGGGACCTTCTCCGCTTGATCACCCCTGTACTACAGTGGTAACTGGCACACAGTAGGTGCTTGGCAAATATTGTTTGGATGAGTGAGTGAATGAATGAATGAATGACTCACATCCTAGCATCTGGAGGCTCCAGGAGGACCAGTGAGACCTGGTGAGGATCCTGGCTTTGCTGCCATCCTCCATGTGGTTTGGGGGAACCCAACATCCCCTCCTATTTGCCAAGCCTTCCTTCAGCATCTGCTGGTTGCCTATCTTGAAGAACTGGAAGAAGCAGGAACCAGATGTGGTTTCTGCCCTGAGGGCCTAGAAGCCTAATTGGGAAACAAGTCTAGATCTGAGAAAAGAGGGCCAGCTCTCTAAGTCAGGATGTGAACACAGGGGTGCAGGGGGTGGAAAGGTGGGAGTGAAGGTCTTCAGGCCAGTTCTATTGCTAATGCTGTCCGGTGACCTCAGGCCAGTCGTCAAACTTCTTGAGGTCTTGGTTTCCTCATATGTAAGGCAGATCAAAGTCAAAGTCAGCCTCGGAGCTTATTGAATCCCATTTTAGAGATAGGCAAACTGAGGCCCCGAGTGGGAAAGGCCTTGCCTAGAGATCTGAGGTGAGTTAGTAGCAAAGCCAGGACCAGTGCCCAGACCAAGCTCTGTGTGTCATTGTGACGCCAGACCCTCTGCTCCCTCTGCTACCAGCCCTCTAAATAGTTCTAGCTCCTCTGGGGGTCCAGCCAGCACCTGGCCCTTACCCCACAGCCCTGAGCATGTTCCCCTTTCCCTCACAACAGGTGGGGACCATATCTGAGTGAATGCATCTTCAGGCCAGGGGCCCCTGGGGCCTGGCCATGAGACATTTGGAAGGTGGCCTGCTGCTACTCCCCAGATTTTGTGTGAACAAAATAATTTATCTTTATTGTTGAAAGTATTACAGATGTCTCTCCTCCACCCCAGCCCTACCCCCACCGACTCCCTCCTCCCCACTCCCCAGTCCCCATGCCTTCACAGCATTATTGTCTGTGTCCATTGGTTATATAAGTTCTTTGGTTTATGTCTTCCCACCCACCTCCACCCCCTTCCCTCTGAGGTTCATTTGTAAAGATTACTGACTGCTATGGGGCAGATGGGTTGGAAGAAGAACAAACAGGAAGATGGCCGGGAGACTACTGCAGTGATCCAGGCAAGGGGTGATGGCGTTGTAGATCAGGGCCTGTGTGGTGAGAAGTAACTGGATTCGGTACGTAGTTTGAAGGTATGACTGACAGGGTGTGCTTTTTAATCTGACATGGGGTTGGAGAGAAAGAGAGATAGTGAGAGAAACTCTGAAGGTCTTGAAGGCAAAAGTCTCCTTTGGAGAGAGTGAGGCTCCTTCCGGCCTGATGCCTGGAGGCTGGCCAAGTGCTTCCTTGGACTTTGCCCCGCCCAGCCTTCCATGCCCCAAGGATGGCAGGGTCATGGTGTCTACCCATCCAAGGCACACAGGGACTAAGGGGCCTCCTCGGGATGCCCAAACCTCCTGACTGAGGCCATGCTCGCTACAGTAAGCCCCATCTTCCCAAGGCCCGGCCAGCCCTCATTCTGTGGTTCCCCTGCCGGCCTGTCCTGCCCTCCCCCTTAGGGGCACAGGGGTTCAGGGAACTGTTGCTGAGCAGGGCTGTGGTCTCCAGAGCTGAGGAGCATGTCTAGCCTCTTTCCCCCTGAGTGAAGGCATCCCCACAAGGCAGGAGGGACAGCTGGGGCCAGACATCCATTCCCTGGGCCTCAGACGTTACTCCAGCCTTCAGCTAAGTGTCTTACCCTGATGCTTAACAAGCCCCCACCTGTCTCTTTGGTAGATCCTTCCATGACTTCTTACAGAGCAACACACCAAGAAATAAGCAGCGGTCCCCAGCACAGGTCATGGCCGGCAGCAAACTTAAGTGGGAGACCTACCATAACAGTAACAGCGTATTATATGGAAAACTTCTCCTGACACCATTGACTCATACATTCCTCACAACTCTAAGTGTCCCCACTTTACAGAGGAGACTGGGACTCAGAGGAGTCAACAACCTGCCCAAGGGCACAGAGCTGAGTCAGAATTTGAACTCAGACCATCTGGCTTCAGAGCCCATGATCATGCTGATGGGGTAGGGTGCAGGGCCATCAAGGGCAGAGGGCATTCCCCTGACCTGACAGAGCTCCTGACAGCCCTCCAGCCACTCCCCCTCAGCCTGGGAGCTCCCAGTACAGTCACTGAGTTTCTTCATCTTGGGTCTCTCAGTGCCCAGTACAGGGCCTGGCCCATGGGGACAGTTACGTACGTGGACATGCACAGCAGGGGCTGGTCTAGCACTTTGTCTGAATTAACTCATTTAATTCTCAAGACAACACCAGGAGGCACATGCCATTATGATCCC